>CM077201.1:21775912-22375912 GCA_039654625.1 Rhinogobio ventralis
ATTTAACAGGTTTTCTGCCTTTCCCTACATGTACTGAGATTTCTAAGGGTTCCCTGAATCTTTTCACAATATCATGTATGTTAGATGGTGAAAGACCTAAATTGTAATCTTGCATTGAGAAATGTGATAGGCCTATATATGTATTGTTTGACATTTTCACATTAAATTTGGCACAAAGTGGTGAGCCATGGCCCTTCTTTGCTTGCAAGGACAGTCTTTGCTGGATGCTCCTTTTATGGTGGTAATATATTGTGGACTGTTTCAAAACTGTTGAACTGATCTTTTTTTAACTTTTCTTTGGCCTCCATCCCAACTTTTTTGGAGTGTGTTGCAAAATCAAAATTTGTTTATATTTACAAAAAAAAAATTTTTTTCTTGTCAGTTAAATAAAGGTTAAAGAGAATTTATTTTATTACATTTTACAAAATGTCCCAACCTTTCTGGATTTGGGGTTGTATGTCCAGACATACTGAGGCTGACACTAATGACTCACTAATTATTTCTATATTACCTTGATTCTTAGCCTAAACTGCTTGATAGAACATTTAAACTACTTGTTTTCATTCAGTTTTCATGGATTTGTCCTGAATTTCTAATTTAACTTAACAGCCCCACTTGGTCGGTCAGTTTGATCTTTTTCGGTTTACAGTTTACAGTTTGACTACCCAAGGGTGAAGTATTGTGTAAGCGCCATGTTTCTTTTTTGGATTTAACAAGTCACCAGGGACCTAATATGTTACTGCTCATTCACATAGAAATATCTAATTGTCCTCTCAATGTAAAATTTGACTTTAGTACGGTACATGAAACTCATTAACCCTAAAAACCATATAATTAAGCATGTAAAAGCAGAAAGATATGTTCAGTCCACTTCAAATAATAATCTCAATTGCTATAAGAGAAGTCTGTGACTTTATGTCTGATTATTTAAATGGGTCAACTTTTCCTTGAGCTTTTGATATATAAAAGGTCATGGTAATATAAGAATATCCTGTAAGTTTCAGAGCTGAAAACTTCCTTGTTAGTCAAAGAAAAGGTTTTATTGACAGCTGGCTCAGCAAACGATCGATCTGTGAATGTTCTTACCTGTGACGTCAGAGAGCAGTGAAACGCCACCTCAAGATGAACGCCTAATTCTGTAGCCCCGCCCACCAACTCTTGCCTGACATGTTAAGCCCGGGACACACCAAGCCAACGATCGGCTGCCGGGCAACGGCGGGCCATTTTTGAGCGTCGGTCAGTGTGTTCCGCACCATTGGCTCTAGTCCGACACCGTCTGGGTTTTTTGGGCCGATTCAACATGTAGAATCAGCGTCGGGCCGTCGTTGAGAGAGAGAACTCTGATTGGCTGTTCAGCTTAGTGAATGAGTCAGTGCATGAGAAAAGAAAAGAAGTCAAAACGGTACAGATAGAAGGCTGTTCTAATTTTATGTCATCTTACCGAGTGTTCCTGGGCAAAATGTTTAATATTAACATGAGCGGAGTTGAATAAAGATCGTGATCAGCAGGATTGATATTCAAAAAGGTAAGCACGCGCTGATTTGTTTACGGTTTGTGTTCCTGCAGCCTGCAGCGTTGGTTTCCTTTTTGAATGATGAATATAGAAGAATATATATGCAGAAATAGACAGTTGTCTCATTCACACGCAGGTACAGAACACGCATGCTAGCTGACAGTCGGCTGTAGTTGTCTTGGTGTGTTCAAGTGCAGCTTTTTGGCCCAGACGCGGCCGACGAGAGGCAACAACACCGTCGGCTTTCATCGCTGCTAGTTCTTTGACGTTGGGTTGGTGTGGCAAATATGTGGATTTGCAGACAGGATGAGATTAAAAAACTATGCTGTGGCTTCTGTATCTGACAGGAATGATGCAACACAATTTTGTGAGTAAAAAATGTTTTTTATATGCGATAGTATTGCTGTCATGATCCTAGCCTGTCTTGTGTGATGACTTTTGTTATTTCCTGTCTTGTGCCATGTTTTGTAGTTCTTTGTAGTTTTTCATGATGATTAGTTTTCCCCAGGTGTTGCCTATTAGCCACTCCCCCTTGTTATCTTGTTAACCTTGTTTCCCTTTGTGTATATATACCCCAGTGTTTCTTGTGGAGTCTTGTCCTACACAGATGTATGTTTGGTGCTACTCATTCTGTTCCTTGGTTCGCTGATCTCTGTGGTTTTGTTATGTTTATTGTTATCATTAAACGCACTGCATTTAAATCCAGCTCTCCTTTGTTTTTGAGTTCACTTTACGTTACAGAAGACTCCACCAAACATGGACCAAGCAGTGAGGATTATGCATCTCCGTCAAGGAGATCGCTGCCTGGAGGACTATGTGACAGACTTTATCCATCTATTTACCCATCCACGGAGGCTCTCCCTAAGCCGTTCTGGCCACCTGAAAGGTGTGCGCTGCCCTGGTCCCTTGAACTGCCTAAGCCGCTATGGCTCTCGGAACTGCCTGAGCAGCCATGGCTCCCTGAACTCCCTGAGCCGCCATGGCTCTCTGAGCTGCCATGGTCCCCTGAGCTGCCAGTGCCTCCATGGCACCCTGCTCTGCCTGCGCCGCCCTGGCCCCCTTATCTGCCTGTTCCAGACTGGTCCTGGCCTCCGTCTCGCCCCTGGATCCACCTCCACTCCACCTCCCTCCTGGACTTTTTAGGAGCATCTGGAAGCCGCTCCTTTAAGGGGGGGCTCTGTCATGATCCTAGCCTGTGTTTCCCTGTCTTGTGTGAGGACTTTTGTTATTTCCTGTCTTGTGCCATGTTTTATAGTTCTTTGTAGGTTTTCATGATGATTCGTTTTCCCCAGGTGTTGCCTATTAGTGTCACATGTGAGCAGGGATGAAGCAGAGTGAGAACCCAAATGCAGCACGAACGATTTAATAACAAACTACATCAAAAGTAAATACAAGAACAAGGGCATCCAAAACCAGGCAGAACACAACAGGAACACGCATACAGGAGCAACGACCGACAAACAACAACTGAAGCTCTGGGGTATATATACACAAAGGGAAACAAGGTTAACAAGATAACAAGGGGGTGTGGTAAATGGGAAACACCTGGGAAAACTAATCAACATGAAAAACTACAAAGGACTACAACACATGGCACAAGACAGGAAATAACAAAAGAGTCCACAAACACGCAGGGAATTTATGACAATTGCAGTGTTACAGATCGTTTGACATCTACTGATTATGTACGTGTCTAACTAAATATAACTTCCACGCTGTCACAGGCTGGAGTATCCTTTGTATTTGAGGTGTTGTTGGTTTATTGTGTTGCGATTTGGGATCAGACTCGGACATGTATGGGCCAGGGCTTAAATAGTGAAATAACATTCCTTTCTTGATGGGCATTGTTAACTCTCCTGACTGGTAATTTGGTAAATTTGTCTGAGGTGAAGTTTTGCTGATGCACGGATTTGGCTTGTCAAAAGGCAGCGAGGATCTGTCCATATAAACTTCCCTTGTTCACTGAAGTGGAACGCACTTCAAAATGGCAGCAGGGATTCCCCCGAGGGGAAGTGCTTAGGGAAGTTCGCAAGTGCGTGTCTAAAAGTGGAGTGGAACCAAGCGGCAACCTCCCCCAGTTTCTCTTGAAACCAATACGGAAGTGACTTTAACTGCAATTCATCGACTGGCCTCTAGGGACAGGCTCCAAAGGGGAGCAGAATCTCATTGAGTCCCATGTTAAAATGCCCAACTTAACAGCAGAAAAAAAACACGTTTACAGCCTGGTACAAATTGTGGTTTTAGTCTATATGGCTAATTTTGCCCTTCATGACAACTGTGAGGGGGGGGGTGATTTTTCTATTTATTATATCTCATTTATTTACATTATATAAAGCCTGAAAGTTCTGCATAATTAAGGGCGTGGCCACTTGAGTGACAGGTGGATTACCGTTTGTCTGCTGTCTGTTAGTCATCACGTCACCTCAGCTCCAGCCACGTCCCGCCTCTTTGCCCATTTTCAGTTATCTGGGAGTGACGTGCGGTGACGCGCAGCCAAGATGGCAACGTCCGACTTTGAGGCTTCAAAAACTCTCTTCAGAAACCTATAGGTGACATCACAGACACTACGTCCATATTTTTTTACAGTCTATGAGTGGAATGTACTCATTACTTAACATGCATGCCACAAAAAATACATGCTGCTCACACGGCACTTACGCTTGCGGTGTGAAACGGCCTTAAAGGCTGATTTATACTTCTGCGTCGGACCTGCGACATAGCCTCTATGCCGTGGGCTACACGTCAATTTTCATTTATACTTCTGCGTCCTTGTCCACGTTGACGTAGCTACGGCATGCACTCGACGCAGAAGTATAAATTGGGCTTTAGGGAGCTGAAGCTTATTATAATATGCAAAATTGTTATCCAATCATAGCAGTGGGCATTTACTTCCAAGTCTTCAATGCAGCACGCCCATAAAAACCGAGCGTTTCAAGACCAGGGTAGAAAATAGCCTTTAACTTATTCATTATGATGTTTTTGAATGTAAAAACCATGCACCTCAGTCAACAGTATAATAAAAAAAATAAAAAAAAGCCAGTTCATGACCCCTTTAAAATCACATAGGCCTATTTAAAAATAGCCAGATGATGGAAAGTCAAGTCTTGCCCCTACAAATTCACAAATGCAAGCTGTCACGCCTGCACATCTATAGTCTTCAATATTCTGGGGTGGGAGGGGTTGAAAGGACAGAGTGGAATATCATGTTGTAATGAATCCAGTGTGCACCTGTTCAGCTTCAGTTATCCTCGTGCTTCAAGATCTCAAGATCATCTCTCAGTGAGTACCTCCATCACATTTTTAGCTTAAACATCCTGGTTACTAGTTTACTACTTTAGCTTATTTCAATCACTAGTTTTATATTAATATTGGTGATGCCCATGTTTACTGAAAGAGTTAATAATAAAAATAAAAGTAATACTATTTAAATGTTTAGATTTTTTTTTGATGATTGTAAGCATGGCTGTATATTTGTTCATTGTAAAAAGACACCAGGAACTATTGAGTGTCGTTATTTTATTTGCTTTTATTTAGTGTAACCAATGTAGTCAGGTTGATTCAGTTTTTTATTAAATAATACCAGTTAATTTACATGTAACCACATGAAGTGCAATTTTTATGAAACTTTTTTTTTTTTTTACAGTGCAATGTTTTATTAAGGTTTAAGAATTAAAGGGAGAGTATTTAATAGACACAAACCTATTTATCTTTATAAAGAGCAATCTTTGCAAAAGAACATAAATATTGACAATTAATTCCAGATAATTCCAACAGATGGAAAATGCATAAAAAGATATGTAATTTAAATGGTTCATTTATGAGGCAGGCAGAGAAAGAAAATAGTTGAGTGAAATATGTCATAAATGTGGGCTCAGTTCATCCATTGAAAATATTATTTGCAGCAACATAATGCTCTAGGGCCAAAATAAATAAGCTATTAAAATTAAAGGAAACCCAATCATCAGTAGAATTGTACTGATTTGCCTTGTCATACAGCTACGCTGGGTCAGAAGTAAAGGCTGTTTTTCTCGAGCTGTATTCCAGTGAGAGTGATCACACACTGGTAGTATCCTAGCACTTATCCCAAATCCTCACAGGTATACGTGAGAACAATATGCAGTACATGAGCGTCGGTTGGCATGCCTACAAAAACCATAGTGTCATTGGAACATAAGATCCAAGTTTATGTGAGAACAAAACACATATACAACAGAGATGCTTTAAAACAGGAGGAGGCTGGTATGGTTCTGTTTTTTGCGTTAAAATGATTACATTATTTCTATTTAATTAACTGTTAATATTCCTGGTGTCTTTCTATCCTATTATTTTGTATTGTATTGCTATTCAAACAGTATTTGATTTTTGTTCCTTTATGTTTAAATAATGCAAGCTATGCAAACATTAATACAACTGAATGGAACTGGTTTGCGTGTAATCAGATCTGGATTGTCCACATATGATTCACCTGTGTCCGATGATGACATTACAGATAATAAAGCTGTCACTGATATCTAGATACAGTGCAGGAGAGCATTACCTAATATGATTATTTATAATGTCCGTGTGCCTTCATTGCAATGCGATTAATTCACTGAAATCTTCTAAATTCATATTGTCTATAGAGCTTCATCTGGAGAAAGAGAACAGGGAACAACGTGATGGGGTTTTATAGAGAGGGGTTGATCCTCTCTCTTCTAGTCCAGTGGGCTACAGGTAAACTAGTTTAATAGTGTCACACTTATATAGAGTTTTGACACTTGTTGGAGTAACGAACAACAAAACATCATTAATTTCATCATAAATGTTCTGTGTGTGCTATTATTCTTTACAGAAATGTCCCTAGGTATGATGGCATCAGACATGCCTGATCGTAACCAGTCAACAATAGACTTTCCGAAACTACCCGTAGACTTCAGGGAAATGGCCAAGAAACTGGTAACTTAGTACCACAAGATCATTGGTTGCATCTCATATACTGAAAACGCTATAATAGTGTAAATAGGTGTTTCCTCAACTATACACACTACTGAAACGTTCTAAACCATAATTTTTATGAACCAAAAATGAATTTTTTTGGAATAAAATCGCTTACTGTTTTGTCTTGCTAATTTCATAGCTAGCATATTATATATCCTTAACGGACACAATTTTTGCACAATTTAACAAAATTACAGCTTGATTAGAAAAGATGCACAATAAAATATTCTCTTCACTGTGACGGTGTGGTAGGCAAGGAGAGGAGATGATGATATATACAGCTTGTACTTTTATTTTATTAACAAGGATAAAAACAGGAATCAAACAGGAGAAGCCAAAAAACTATTTAACAAGCAAAACCAAACTAGCAACAGGAACCAAGGGAACAAAGGACACAGGAACTAAACACAGGGAAATAAGAATATTCACACTGAAAGAAAGAGGAACAAAAAACATTCAACAAATGACATTCACAAGTGATGTTTACCTGTATTTCCTTCACACATCACATGACTACCACATAATATTCACTTCAGTCATCCTCTTAACAGTCTTGTTTTGAAATAAAATAATTGGGATGACTTAATGTATATAAATAATTTTCACACAATAAACATGACATTTTTTGCTTGTTTAGATTATCTTGATTTTAAAAATGTAATAATTTATATTTTTATAATGGATTTTCATATTTAAAGTCTGATAAGTGGGGAAAACCCTATAAATAAATTAGTTTATGAGTCATTAACCAACAATAGGCCTACATTTTGTGTGTGTCTTATTCAGAAGAACAAATTGCACTTTACACTTACATTGTTTCATAATTTAATAACTACATTTCCTTTTATTTTTTGACAGATGATCACATGCTCCGTGAAAGGTAAAATATATGGTATCAAAATGACTTATGTGTTGCACCTGTACTTAATGCAATAAATGATGTAGAGAGCAATATTACATAAACCTTATGCAAATGTAAGTGCCCAAGGAAACTGTGTAGGATATATTTGCATATTTCAGCCGGGGGAAAAAAGTTCCATTCGATGTATCCCATGCCCAATGTATTAATCTACTAGACATCATAATCTGCTTTCATTATAAATCCAATTTGGTATTTTGAAGTCAGATTGCAATTATAGTTTCTCTCAAGATTCCGAACCAGCAGTCAGTCATAAAGAGAGAGTGTTTGTGTTTCTCAGTCATGCATTGGGTCTTTTGTTAAATGATGTGGTTTTGTTTTGTTTTAGGTTACCGTGTGCCTGTAATGAACAATTCACTGAACAGGTAGACTGCCACTGAACTGATGATATATTGCCAGGTGTATATTTGAATACTAATGATCACATTTCATTACATGGAAAACATATGTTCCCTTTTATCTCTCAGCTCATATGCACAGAAACAAAACCAGATGATGGAGAGCCCCATCTCTATGTTTCAAGAGCTTCTCTCCTCACTCCCTTCATCCTACTCCATCCTTCGCTCCAATCAGTCCAATGACACAGCAGAAGAGCAGGGCCAAGCCTGGGTAACTCCAAACACACTCATATGGTTACCTTCTAACGGGGGCTTCCAATTGACTTCTTTTGTTGTTAAAGACACTTATAGTTAATACAGACTAACTCTAACCCAAATCCCAATCCCAGCCCAACAATACAACTTTTGGCAACTTTAGAAAAGACACTTTATGAACCATTCATAGAGTTTTTCCATATTTAGCTAAGTACATTGTTTGCCAAATTGATATGCTTACATACAAAGAGATACAGGAAGATACTCATATATCTTTATTCTACCTTTATTTTATGTTCATCTGATGGGAAATCGACAATAAATTCAGAACATTGTTGAGAAGTTGTGGAATTGCACCAACATGGGCCATATGATTGAGCTTATGAGGAACACTACGGTTAGTGCTAGAAAAACATAGCCTATAATATAATATAAAAGAATTAAGTTAAGTTGATAGTTAAATTTGGTAACTCTTATGTGGTAGTGCCTCATATTTGTATATTAACATACCTTCTCTACCTTCTTTTTAACATTTGCACTCTCAGGACAGCCCTCGTTGTTTTATGCAGGCATTCATGGCTCCTCTTTCCTGGATAGTCATTATGCAGAATGGAACAGACCTCAACAAAGAGGATCTAACACAGCTTTTATGGGTGGCTAAACCTTTCTTAGAAACAATGCCACCATCTAGCTTTGTTCTGCCAGCATTTTCACAAAGCTCTCAACTGGCTGAAATGTAAGTTTATTCCTTTTTATTAAACTCAAGTGACTGAACATATGGAGTACTTTTACCTTATTCTACAATTTTGATGTCAAATTTTGTTTCCCTGTTTGTGACTGTCATTTCACCTCCCTCATTATGCTCAAGGATGAAGGTGTTTAGCAAGGTGTTCAGCGTTTTTTCTGAGAAACAGAGGGATGAGATTATAGGGTGGGTCAAAGAGAGAGTTGCACAAAATGAATTTAACTGCAGTCTGAAAACACCTGTGTCAAGCATCCTGCCTTCTAAACCACTGGAAAAACCTACCATGCGTAAGTTTTGAGTAACCTATAAGCTTTTATCAAAACAGATTTGAATAATTTTTGATGTGATGTGATGTGATGTGATGTGATGTGATGTGATACGATACGATACAATACAATATTAATGTATGGTTAATATAAGACATAAATAATCTATTCACCAATTTTCTTGACTAATCTAGCAAATGGCCCATCAGTCAAGGCGTTGACTATGATGATGAGCAGACCAGGTGCTGAAGCGATTGACCATCCTGCAATGAAAGGTAAATTGTAGAAAAGTGGATGGAATAACTGAAAACAAATATTGAATGGAATGACAAAGTGTTGAAGAGAGTAGAGAGGAAACATTGGGAAAGAAAATCTAACAAATACATAGACAGAAAAGAATGTGGTGGAAAGAAAAGAGTTATATAGAGACCTGCAATGATACATCATAAACTGAAGAGTGGAAAACACCAAAGATAAACATTACAGATATATGAAGAGAGGAGAATTATTAACTACATTAAAATTATTATAATTAGTTATTATTTTGAATGTTATTTCATATTATTAAGTTGTATTTATTTATTTATTTATTTATTTGCATTCTTTTTTTACTTAGAGAGTGCTTTGCAAGCAATCATTCAACGTTTGTCTGTTTGTCCGTTTGTCTGTCTCTTTCTTTTTTTATTTTATCCTCAACAGCAATCCGTAAATGTCCTCCCGGATTGATCTGGCTGAAGGCTAGGATGTTGCCAATGATGGGGCCTTTCCTATCCCGACTGACTTTAGAGGAAGTAAAGACCATCCCTAAAGAACAGGTCCGTGTCTGTGACATGACATGCAAACCAATACCATAACTCTTATATGTATTGTTCTATGGTTTTTTTGTCTCAGAGCCAGCCATACTAACATAATCTAAATCCAAAACTCAGCAAATTCAATGACTCTAATAATCTTTCTCTTTCTCAGCTATGTGAGTTTTTCAGGACACCAGATTTCTCTCCATCTTTTCAAGATGTTAGTGGAATACAGCCCGCCCTGGGCCGGACACTTTTTCAGCGCTTGAAACTAGAGTGTTCAAGCAGTGACAATTTCACTCAATACATGGACAGGTTAGGATCTGCATCTGCATGTGTGTTAAGTGTCTATGGTAAATGATATTCAATTTAACAGAAGTGATACACTGATTCCTCTGGAAGCCGTTGCAGCTCCATGGTAAAAATAAAAAGGTTAATAGAAAGTTTAAAATAAGAAATAAAGTCTCATTGTGAGACAGTCACACTGTAAGAAATAATGTTGCAAATACAAGAGATAAAAAAGTAATAAACATAGTCACAATTGTGAGACATAGTCACCGGCCACTTTATCAGGTACACCTTACTAGTACTAGGTTGGACCCCCTTTTGCCTTCAGAACTGCCTAATTCTTCCTAGCATAGATTCAAGAAGGTGCTGGAAACATTCCTCAGAGACTTTGGTCCATATTGACATGATAGCACATCCTTGATGTGAATCTCCCTTTCCACCACTTCCCAAAGGTGCTCTTTTGGATTGAGATCTCGTGACTGTGGAGGACATTTGATATAGTGAACTCATTGTCATGTTAAAGAACCCATTTTGAAAGGATTGCGTTGATGATTTAAGCAATTTTTTTAGTCCATGGACTCTACATAGAAGAACATCTTTAAAACATTTTCAATACTGATTCATCGACTTCTAACTGTTTTCACAGATTGGGCTCACTGGCTTGTTTTTTTGATGGCACACTGTCTCTGGATCTGAATCTTAGTAGAAAACTGCTGTCTCAGATTGATGCCTGTAAAAACTCTGAAATAGACAAGGTCAGAACTGTTACTTTACTGAATCATTGCTGCTCCCAAATATTTGTAATGTAACTGTAATCTTATTGTCATTCCACTCATCCCTCCCTCAGGTGAAGAGACAGTTAGTACAGAACATTCTGGAGAAAGATGATGGTTCTTCCACTCCTGAGATGCTCCAGTCTCTGGGATCCTCTGTGTCTGTTCTATCCCTTTCCAGGCTTTCCCGCCTCACCCCTGAGGACCTGAGCAACACCCTCAGCAGCTTGAGTCAGGCCAAATGGAGCCCAGCTCAAGCTAAAACTCTGGCTCAGAAACTGTTGGACGCTGCTAAGGTTTGATTTTCTGCTCAGTTTTTATTAACTGTTTTTGTTTCTTGATTTACCCATTTATTGTTTTCACAAGAATGTTTTCTTTTGTAGAATATAAGTGGTGAGAAGCTGCTGTCTCTGGGTTCGATGGTGAGAGGGGTGGCCAGTGACGTCCTCAAAAATGTGAAGGCAAAAGGTCTGCTGGGAAATGAAGCCCTGAAAACTATGAGTGAGAAGATGTCCTCCCTACAAAGAACAGCATTACTGGAAGCGGTAAGAATAAGATGAGTTTGTTTAGAAAGATATGGAAAAGATGAGGAGAAAGAAACTCTTATTACAGCTTTTCACACTGCACTTAACCCTGGGTTATCGTCTTTCTAAACACTGCTTTTTATCCCAGGTAAAGCAATGTTTTACACTTGTTTTTAGAAGAATTTAGAAGTGGCGTTAGGTTTACCTGGGATTATGAAACACTACTTTGGAGCAAGTTGAAAGGTTAGGGTAAGAAGGAGGCGGGAACCAGTGAACGTTTAACATAAACTTTAATCATAAAATAAACAAACAACAATACGAAAATAAAGCGGCAGCCCCTCATGGACAACTGTCGCCTAAACTAACACAAAGCAAAAACATAAAGTCCAGGCCTGGTCCTCTCTTGTCCTTCACTGTCGTCACTCCTCCTTTTATCCTTCCGGACCTCCTCCATGAGACTTGAGACCAGTCATTGGCTCATTGGCTAAGATAGCAGGATAACCCAGATAACGTTTAACCCGGGGTTTAGAATGACTCGGATTAACATTTCAAGTGTGAAAAGCTCTATTGTTTGCAAATTGCAAGTGACCACCAAAATAACAATGAAAGTCTCTCTCTCTCTCTCTCTCTCTCTCTCTCTCTCTCTCTCTCTCTCTCTCTCTCTCTCTCTTGGTTTTGTCAACTCCTCAGTTCCGCCGTGATGTGAATGCGTCTGAACTGGTGAAGGGATTGCCAGATTCTCTCCTCTCTTCTCTGTCTCTGTCCACGCTGGAGAAGGCTGACCTCAGCTCTGTGGATCAGCTGCAGGGACGCAGCTGGACTCCTGCTCAAGTACACAAACTAGACAGTGATACAAAAATCCAAATCTATTACAATTCCATCAATTTTTTCTAAATTTTTTCTTCTCTGTAGTCGGCTTTCCTTTTGAAGAAGATTTTGGGTAATACGATCAACCTTGGCGAATTACGGTAAGACTCTATGATTGCAACATAATACTTTTTTAATCTTAATAATAAAATGTAATATTTTTTTTAACATTGGAGAGAGAAAATCTTAAATAAAAAAATAACTTAACAAATAATGATAACTAAATGAAAATGAAAATAGTACTAAATAAATTTAAATCCCTCTAATGAAACTGGCACTACATAAAAATAAATCCCTCTTATTTTTGATTAGATCTTATATAAAACATATACTTGAATAATAAAAATTAATGTTGTCCACATAAGAAGCGGTATCTTGATCAAGCTCACTGTGCTTTCAACAGGAAGCTGGGTCAGGCTGTACAAGGTGTCACCTGTGAAATGATTGAAAAAATCAATCGAACTGATGCTTTAGATATGGCACAGACAATTGACAAATCCTTTGTGTGGCTCTCCAGGGTTCAGGTAAACATTATATATTCATTCATTCTGCTAACACGCATTCTTTCATCAGTTCTGCCACTTTTACATGATCAAAATTTCGTGTTTTTTTCATTCTCAGATTCGCTGTGCAGCTCAAAAACTCTTTGCAAGTCTGGAGGAACAGAGACCAGGATATTTCAGTGACATTAAAAACACTGAGCTCCAGGCCATCCCAGCTCTGCTACTCATCTATCTACCGTAATAACAGAACAGTGCTATTTAACATAAATTAAAATTTAGATTCTTACTAATTATTCAATTTATATTAAGTTTAAATCATGTGCTAAGACAGGCGGGATATTCTTTTTCTTTAATTTTCCCCTCTCACATGTATCCACACTGTCATGACACGTTCAGAGTGGAGAAAATTCAAAACCTGTCAGATGCTGTGTGTCCTGCTTTCATGGAGAAGATGAAGCAAGTGAACCTGTCGTCTCTGCCAAACAGTTCTCCAGCACGCTACGCACTTACCAGAAGAGCCATCGGCTGCCTGGTAATACGCACACCCGCTTTTCTTCTCATGTCTAAAAACCTCACACGTTGCTGTTTGCAACCCATATCGGTGCTGTAATATGACACAAAACAGTAAAACAGAGTAAACAGTGTAAAACAGGATATTCAACAAGGAAAAATGTAGGGTGGGACTTATCCATCATGAGTTGATTAATGCAGTCAGACTAATGTGAGTTTAGTTAAAAAAAAAAAAAAACTATACCAAAGACTAAGGGGCCATTCACACAGAATACGTTTTGCATTCCACTTCGCATGCTTTTAATGGATTAAAGCAAAAAAACATTCTGACTAAAAACTATTGTAATAAAGTTATGACACCAACATTTTCGATAAAAGTGAAATTTCTCAATTCTCGATTCCAATTTCAATACCAAAGCAAAAACTATCCTGACTAATATAAAGTTAAAACATTATTAAAGACAAGTAAACTGTCCTAAATAAAATAAGATTAACAAATTACGAGTAAATGTAACAGAACATAGATACAAATAAAATAAACAGGGTTTTTTTCCCAGGTAGATCTAACAGTATTCAGGTATACAGAAGCTGAATAATCAAATGTAAGTAAGTCTTGTGTATATACTGTATGTGTCACGGGTGTGTGCAGGCAGGAAGGCAAGGACAGGTAAATATAATACTCAAACAAAGTTTAATGAAATAGGACACTCAGGTGAGTCATACAGCTCGGTAGCAACACACTCAATACATAGACGAGACCGGGCAAAGACTGAAGAAAACAAGAGAACTTAAATAGGCAACACAAACAAGATGAATACACACAGCTGACACAGATGAACTCATAACGACGGTGACAATCAAGACAGGTGAGTGGCGGGAAACTGGAACAAAGGAACATGTGACACACAAGCAAAACAGACTGAACATGTGACATTACACCCCTCCCCGGAAGGCACTGCCTCGCGCCGTAAATGGACCAACTGTGGAGGGAGGGAGGGGGCTCAGGTGGAGGACGAGGAGTTGGTGAAGGGTAGACAGAAGATACAGGAGGGACCAGGACGGAGCCGATGGAAGGAGGAACCAAGGAGGAGACAGGAGAAACCAGGGCGGAGCTGATGGAGGGAGGAACCAAGGAGGAGACAGGAGAAACCAGGGCGGAGCTGATGGAGGGAGGAACCAAGGAGGAGACAGGAGAAACCAGGGTGGAGCAGACGGTGGGACCCGGGTAGCTGCCAGGTAGAATGTCCATAGTGGAGCCGATGGAGGGAGGAGCCCTGGTGGTGGAAGGGCCGACGACTCCATGGCGCCGACTGATGGAGGTGGAACAGGTGACCCAGGTGTCGCCGGAATGCAGACGAGCCAGGGCGACACTAAGGATCCGGCGGGACATGGCGCAGGCGGGGATCCCGAAGGCCGCCGTGGAGCCGGAGCGACAGAGGACCAAGGTGGAGATGTAGGGAGTGAGGAGCCCAACAGAGCCAGAGGGACGAAGGGACGAGGCGAAGCCAGAGGAGTGCAGTCCTGAGGCGAGGGCGGTCGACGAATGACCCAGGTGGAACCGGTGAGACGAGGGAGCCCGGCGGAACTGGTGGGCTGAGGGGCCACGGTGGAGTTGAGGGAGGCAGGAGCCAAGGCGGAGCTAATGGCTCGACGGGCCAAGGCAGAGTCCTGGTCGCGGAGGTTGGAGGCGGAGACAGGGAATCCATGGACCGCGATGGAGCTGGAGACTGGCAGACCCACGGCAAGCCCACACCTCCGATGGTGGGCTGAGGGTGAGCAGAGGGGCTGACAGGCAGCAGCGGAGACGGGGATAAGGAATATATGATAGGAGGAGATGGGAGAGGGAGGCTGGGTGGGAGTACAGGTCACGGAATCCACTCTGGACTGGAGACAGGAGGCGGAATCCACTCTGGACTGGAGACAGGAGGCGGAGTCCACTCTGGACTGGAGACAGGAGGCGGAGTCCACTCTGGACTGGAGACAGGAGGCGGAGTCCACTCTGGACTGGAGACGGGATGTTTCTGTCCATGAGCCAGTTTTCTCCCACTGCACTCTGGACGGGAACTGGATCATCACGCGACTGGGTGTGTTCTGGACCGGGACTCGACGCTCTCCAGCTCAGTCCCGTGGTGTCTGGGAGGTCCACAGGATGATGGTAATTCGCCCTTGATCCAGAACAGAGACTTCAGTGTCTCATCATCAAAAGGGCTGTGGATAGCGACATTGAAGAAGTCCACCGCAAAGGTGGACAATTCGTGGCTCTTCTGAGCCACAGCCACAAACCTTGCAGCAGGTCCGGTCCATATTTAGGTCCAGTCTTCTGTCAAGGGTGTGTGCAGGCAGGAAGGCAAGGACAGGTAAATATAATACTCAAACGAAGTTTAATGAAATAGTACACTCAGGTGAGTCATACAGCTCGGTAGCAACACACTCAATACATAGACGAGACCGGACAAAGACTGAAGAAAACAAGAGAACTTAAATAGGCAACACAAACAAGATGAATACACACAGCTGACACAGATGAACTCATAACGACAGTGACCATGGAGACAGGCGAGTGGCGGGAAACTGGAACAAAGGAACATGTGACACACAAGCAAAACAGACTGAACATGTGACATTATGTGTATAAATGTATACAAGTAAGTCTTTTGATGCTGCAAAAGCAGTGAGCACATCAGTCAAAAATGTCCCTCCAGCACGTGTTTACGTGGAAAAACAATGAAAAAGCAGTGCAGTAGAATGCAAAAACCAGCATTCTTAAACAGCCCCTAAATAGTTATTTGTCTATTGTTTAGCATTATCCAGTAGTCAATTAAGACCATGTGACATCAGCATAAAAAGATATTCCTGACAGGAACTACTGCAGGCATCCTAATCTGTATCTTGTATCTGTGCAGACAGGGAATGTGTCTGTTCTGTCTGCAGCAGATGTTTTGACTCTAGGCCCTCTGGTGTGTGAGTTAGACCCAGCCTGGATCTCCTCTCTGAACCCTGCGGCTCTGAACTCCACCCTGCAGGCTCTCGCGTCCTGTCAGTATATCCAACAGCAACACAGAGAGAATCTGTTCAGACTGCTTACGGGCACATACGGGTAACAGCATCACACAAACCACAGTGGGTTCACACAACCCACAATCTCACACATAACCTCAGACCTCAGATCCGACATCACTGCTTTTCCATTTTTTTTTTCATTGTTAAAGAGACTATGCCTGCTGGGGCTTTAAGAGAAGAGCATCTTTTTGCAGGTGCAGCTGTAAAACCTGTGCTGAATTAGACATTTTGCATTGCTGTTAATAATATATTTGTCTTTTGATTTGAACAAGGGACCCTGCTTACTGGTCAGAGGAGGACATGAGGGCACTTGGTCCTCTTTTGTTATTTAATGACACTGCTGTTGAAAAGCTGCCATCCAAAGTAAGAATCTCATTTATTTATTTCACAGGTGATTTATTTATTTAATACATATTGATCCCTTATTTTTATTTTGAATGGCACTTTTAGTCCTCCATACCCGTACAGATGTGTTATTTATAACTGACAGATATGACAGTTATTTTTCTCCACAATTTTACAAAATAGTATTTTTTGTTCCTTTTCATTTACCAATCTATCACTTTGTCCTGCTCTTGTGTCTTGCAGAGCTGGCTGAAGTCATATCTGTCAGACCTGATGGATAGTTTGCCTAGTCAGCCTGCGGTTCCTCCTCCAAAGGAATTCCGCTCTTGGCTTGATCTCGCTGCTCTTCGCCGCAAACTTTTTGAGCTCAAAACGAGTAGCACATTACAAAGTCGCAGGAAGCGTGAAGGTATGTGTGCCAGAAAGTGCATAATATGGTAGAGAAACCATATCGGTCGAACTTTAGATTGGGGTCCAATTCTCACTATTAACTAACTATTAACTATGACTTTTGCCTCAATAAACTCCTAATTACTGTTATTAACAGCTAGTAAGGTAGTTGTTATTGGTATTGGGTAGGATTAAGGGATGTAGAATATGGCCATGCAGAATAAGGCATTAATATGTGCTTTATAATTACTAATAAACAGCCAATATCCTAGTAATATGCATGCTAATAAGCAACTAGTTAATAGTGAGAACTGGACCCTAAACTAAAGTGTTACCATAATATCTTTGTGAAACCAGACAGGTAATGATATGTTCTTATTGTTCTCAGAGAATAGCCAATAGTGGAAATATTAATGAACTTTCTATCTAAAAATATGCCATTGTCTTGATTTTCATTTTCTGGCAGTGGCGGTTTCTCTCACAGTAGTGTCTACTCTAGAGCCTACACTCAATTATATTGAGGACCTAAAACAAGGGAATGTATACTGGACTCCCACCCAGTTCAGTAGAATGACCGTGCAGACTTTCAAAGATGCCGTGCCAACATTAGGAGAGATTAACAACTACAGCACAGAACAACTGGCTGCACTCAGAGCAAAAATTGTGGAGGTACACACACACACACACACACATTACACAAATATTACATTCTAATATATGCACAACAGAATCTAAAACATGTACATCTTAAATGCAGTGGTCAAAGACAATGTCTATTGTTTATGGCAGGCATGGGGTAGTGTGTCCATGTTGAATGAGTCCCAGATTACTCACCTGGGCTGCATCTGCCAGAGTTTAAGTGCTGAAGAGCTGGGAAACCTCAGCATCGCCTCACTGGACACTTTGGAAATACTAACCACCTGCAACTTTACCCAGGCACAGGTAATACAAACAAGCATACATTCAGTCACCAAACAGCATCTAGAATTTATATATGAAATATGCTATAAAATAAGCATATGTATTTTATTTATTTATTTATTCACACTGCCATTCAAAAGTTGGGGGTCAGTAAGAAATACTTTTATTCATCGAGGATGCATTAAACTGATCAATAAAGACATTTTTATTTTTTGTTATTCATCAAAGAATCATGAACAAAAAATTGTATTGTATCACAGTTTTCACAAAAATATTAAGCAGCTCAATAGTTTTCAACAATGATAATAAGAAATGTTTCTTGAGCACCAAGTCAAGTCCTAATAGAATGATTTCTGATCATGTGACACTGAAGACTGGAGTAATGATGCTGAAAATCCAGCTTTGCCATCACAGAAATAAAGTACATTTTAAATACATTAAAAAAGAAACCAGTTATTGAAACTGTAATAATATTTCACAATATTACTGTTTTTACTGTATTTTTGATCAAATGAATGCAGCCTTGAGAGACTTCTTTCAAAAACATCGAAAAATCTTATCAACCCTAAACATTTGAATGGTAGAGTATTTATTTATTGTCACTTAGCATAGATTAAATGTATACACAGAAAATACAAAAACAAACACAAATAAGCAAAGCAGAAAAACAAACATTAAATCATGAAAGTGATGGATTCTGCAGAGGACAGCAGTCTGGCAAGCCTTTGAAAGGGTGACTGGAGTCAGCGTGGCTGGACTAGGACGTTTGGAGATGGTGGGACTGGGTCAGTTTATCTGTGGTCTACAACCTGCCCAAGTTGATCAGCTCAATTCCATCAGCTTCAGGTACTTGCACATTTGTGGCTATATTTTCATTTTCAAGTATGTTTATGTACACAGCAGCACAACAAAACTACTGTTAAGCAAATACTGTACACAGACCTGGTCATTGTGATGTCCTGTGATATGTGTCTTTACCAGGGAGGCAGTAGAGGCAGTGGGCCGTGCTTCTTGTCTCCTGAACGTTAGAGAGCGTCTTAAGGAAAAGGCAGCGGCTGCATTTGGAAAGCCAGAAACTTGGACTGAAGCTCAAGTTAGTGTACTGGGCAACATCATTGGTAAGGAAAACTACTTTAAGTTTAATATATGTAACTAGTTTATGTTTAAAATGTGAGAACTGCCTTTATCATTGAATGTCTCTCTAGCTGGTCTAAGCACCGTTGAACTGGGACGTCTAAATTCAACCGTCTTGCCATTCATTCAGCCATCCGCTATCCCTCTCATACCCACGGATCGCTTAGCTGTAAGTTTTCTCTCTTTTATTTAGTTCCTGGTTCAGTTATTATCTTATGTTGCACCGGTTCTTAAAGGTGCAGTAAGTGATTTCTGAGAAACACTGTTGCAAGTGGATCGGACCAAAGTCGCACCACAACACACTTGTAGCCAATCAGCAGTAATACACTCATGAGAAAGTGAGCGAGAGGGAGATTTGAAGAGAGATAGCTGAGAGACATTACAAATGAGAAAAGGACAGAGGAATATCACTGGAACAAGAAGGGTTAGGATCAGGTTAGAGCTTTAGGTTTATATTAGAAAAGCTCTGGAGAGACCTAAGCGGGAAGGCCTGAAAACGGATGCAGAGGTTGTGTTGTTCCGGCTCCATACGTGAGTAACATTGGTTCTGAGTGAGTGCTGCTGGCTACTAGCAACAAACTCTTGCTTGTATATACTCTTGTGTACTGTATGTTATTTTTTTTTGTTCTTACTTGTTCGTTCGTCATCTTTGCTTTATGTTTTGCGAAACATTATTTTGTGTTTGTTTGGGTCAAGTGTCAAATATCAAGTGTTCAACAATGTTTCTCGAAAATCACTTACTGCACCTTTAATTGAGTTGATCTGTAAGTGAAGTCAAGTCACCTTTATACTATACAGATTTTTTCAAAGCAGCTTCACAGTGATAAACAGGAAAATATTTAACAAACTTCATCAAATATGAGAAATTCAATTTCTGCTGTAAAGTTGGTTCAGTGTTGATTCAGTTTAGTTCAATAACTGTGTTATAAAATGAGTTCAACTCCGCTATAAGCAGCTTTACAGAAGACAATAGTGTCGTTATTCACTTTGAGTCAGTTCATTAACAGTGTTGATGTTGCGAAATTCATCGATTTATAAAAATACAAAGTTGAATCAGCTATACTTTTCATCCAATAATAATGGGCGAATTCCAATCGTAAGTGGGCATCCCTATGCCCTACTCACTCCGAAGGGCAGAGCCTTTGACATAGGGACTTTGGAGGGAGCAGAGCACTTGAGTGTCTTAATGTAGCTGTTTGAAACACACTTGGCGATGGGAGCAAAGAAAGACCACGTAATTTTATCATTATCTTCACCTGGATTGTTACCGCGTCAATCACCCATTAGCTGTACTTACAACAGGGATTTCTTATTATTGCTGTTAATATAAATGTTGCAAATAAATATACATTTTATAAATATATATTTAAAATATGCTTTTATATATGTGTGTGTGTTCTCTCTCTGCTCTCAACTTTAAAACTTGCTGCCTCTTGTTTGGACACTGCAAGTCAACACCTAATGTATCTACTATTAAATTAATTTCTTACCTATGCAACCTATTTAAACTTCATATGAAATCTATGACATAAATGTGTGTAAAATATCACATTATTCTGTATATATGTTAACTTGAACTCTCCCCATCTAGCTTCAAAATTAATCTCAAGGATTCGCCTATCCAATGAGGCCACGGGAGACGATTTGTGAATGGCAGTGAAGCGACGCAACTGCCACTGATAGTTCACATGATAATGACAACATGGCAAATGTACTTACGTCCGGATTACATTCATCCTACACACATTCATACCATATAGCATATACAACATACTTTTTAATGATCACTTATTCAAAATAAGTACCTACTCAAGAGTGTGCGATTTTAGACGCAGCTGTTTAAAATTACCCTTAGCTAACAGACTTGTGGAAGGGCCCTTTGTGAAGGGATTCAGGTGTTCACTTTCATTTGGAATGCGAACGCCCCTACAAATGGCGTCCCCTTTCCCGAAGTGCCCTTCAAGGATGCAATAACGCCATTCGGAATTAGCCCAAATAAGTTATTGTTATAATTTGTGTTTAGGCACTGTCGGTCAGCCAGTTGAAGGCTTTGGGTCCTGATAATGCTGCCATGGTCACGGAGGCTCAGCGCGCAGGGCTGAGAGTCGATCAAAGGGCTGCACTGGATGAAGCCGTGGGACTGAAAACTGCACGTGCTGAACTGCCTACTGTAAACTCCAGCACGAGCCCCATTGGATTAGCCCCACAGCCACTAAAAGCAGGCGAGTGACAGGAGAAGGTTGAGGAAACCTATTTGAAAAACCAACATAATCTCATAGCAATTCAGAACTATTTTACATTTTGCTTAATTGGTGGCTAATTGTACGATCTCACTCTGAGATTGGTTTAAACCACAATGACGGGGTAAGTTTAGGGGTGGTCCTTCATAATGAGTTTCTTTTAAAAATCATAAGTTTTTGTATGATTCAAATCATACGATTCAATCGTACAAATCACCACCTCATAAAATAGTTGTTTTCCTATGAGATTGGGTTGGAAATACCTGTGCTGGTGACAGTTGTCCAGAATGTACACATTTCATTTCGGTGTGACTCAGTAAAAAAATGAAGGCCTGGTTTCACAGACAGGGCTTAGATTAAACCAGGATTAGGCCTTAGTTAAATTAGTAAGTAGCTTTTATAAACGTACCTTAGAAATAAAAATTACTTGAGACAAAACAATGGCACTGACATATTTTAATACATGTCAGTGCAAGTTGCTTTCAGTTAAAACAGCTTAAACATGCATATTAGTCTGGGACTAGACTTAAATCTTCTATGTGAAACCGAAGGGGAAAATCATCTACATAATGATTAGATATGTTTCTCTTCCTCCTCCAGGCGCAGCAGTAGAGAGCATGACAGGATGTGCCCTCCTCATGCAGGCCATCGTGCTGATGATACTTAGATACATTCTCTAAGAAGAAGGGTCAAAGGTCACAGGATGACATGTGTCAGATGGTAGATTCACATGTTGATGTATGATCATGTAAACCAGTAGATTAGTATCTGGCCATTTAAGAATTGCTATATTTCAAAAAAATTTAAAAAGGTAGTCATTCTTTGCTCATTTTAACTTTAAACTTAAGCCAAAGATAGTATGGTAAGTCAGGGGTTTGATAAGACTGGGGTCTATCCCATTAAATGTATTTTAGAGAGAAACTATATTTGATAATACTGCCGTTTAGATCTTTTCAAATGCAGATTCATTATTATTCTGAGAGATATGAAATACTTTGCATACTTCATTTAAATAATTTGATCATTTATTTTTTATTCCAGTTAAATGTTTGTATTAGAGGTTGTGTTCTTTGGTAATAAATCATAATTTGAATAATTTGACTTTCACAAAATTGTCTCACCTACTTTGTCTACTGTTGACGGCTAAAAGAGAAGTTATGGAAATTATTCAAAATGGCTAGTACGCCTCATTTATCGTCAAAGAGTTTAAGCTGAAATGGAAACTTATTTGGTCTCCCAAACTCCCAGATCCCTTGCAAATATCAAGAATTGCAAAATACACTACACTAAGGTTTTTTTTAGTTTTTTTTTTAAGAAATGGATACTTTTATTCAGCAAGCACACATTAAATCAATAACCACAGTAAAGCAAATAATGTCCGTAAAGACTTTTACATTGTTACAAAAAACGATTTCAAATAAATGCTGTTCTTTTGAACTTTTTATTCTTAAAACAAAATTCCACACAAATATTAAGCAGCATATCTGTTTTCAACACTGATATTAATACGAAATATTTTTGAGCACCAAATCATTTCTGAAGGATCATGTGACACTGAAGACTGGAGTAATGATGCTGAAAACGCAGGTTTGCATCACAGGAATAAATTACATTTTAAACATTACCAACATTTCCAGTCAGGCAAGCAAGATTTAGACCTTTAGTGTAGGTTAATGGAAAAGTAAATGAGATATCAATAAATCCTTTTGAATATTTCAGATGATAATCAGATTTATTTCTCTGGAATGTATATCTTAAAAAAAGTATTACAATAAGTGGTTTCCAAATGAAGGAAATTATAGTTCCTTTTCAGTCGGTCACGTTCGACGTAACATCTCCGTTCCCTCCTTCAGGGAACGAGGGTTACATACGTAACTGAGACGTTTTATCAGTTAAGATGAGTATACAGTATAACAGGACATCGAGTAATGATTTAGCCATTACAATGTTTTTATTTATCTCAACAAAATCGATATGAAACAGCCAAAAAAAAAAAAAGAGAGAATGCAAGATGTTACAGTACAACAAAGCTCTATTAATCATCTTTTAAAAGAAAACCAGAAGACAATGTGTAAGGCACCAATAAAACAGTCCAGCACAAACACAAAAAATAAAAATATAACTTTTTTTTTTACTGTTTCTCACACACTCACACACACTCACTACAAATTCCTCTCAGTGAGGAAACGATCATCGGAGGCCTTTAAGTGTAATCTTGTCTTAAAAAATCTTAAGACTAAATGAAGAAGGCACTTATTTCATTCTCATTCTAAAGATCAGCAACTATTCAGCAGGTTTCCTGATTTGAATCTATGGAAACACAAATAGAAGAAACACAGACATTAAACATACAAAATAATGATTCAAGCACAAAGGAGTCACCTGATTCGGGATCATTTGGCTGTGCTAAACTGTTAGTAATTACAGTATTTTATTTATAGTCAGCTGCATTTTGCATTAGAGAAAACGGACTGTATTTTTTTGTTTGCACAATGGAATCAGTAGGCACAGAAATATAGCAGGACTGGTAAACAAGTGCATGACCCTTTGAATATGTTCAAAGACATGACGCTCAGTGTCATGCCCTTCTTCCAACCTCTCAGATCAATTAAGCTTGTTGCGATCACTTTATAGGTTGATCAAACCTACATCACTCTACAGCATTACTTGACATTGATTTTACAAAACTGCTCTAGTAGAGTTACTACGTTATTACAAACATGATTTGCCCCAACACATTGTATTTCTCTAGTTTGTGAATGTGAATGTGGAGTGTTAAAAGCCTGCGACAAACCTGTTAATATGTTAATAATCTGCAGACTCTCAATTACATTGCCCACTAATACATACCACACGCTTTCTGTTGAATCTCGCTGCTCACATTTCACCCCGATCAAAATCGAAGAAAAGAAAATATAAGAAATTATATGTTGCATAAAGAAAATTAAATCTACTTGGATTAAATATAAGTTTTCATAACAATCAAGCACATTTTCTTGCCAAAATCGTGGATCTGGACATTTTACTTTTGAGGGGTTTTTTTCGATTTTCATGACTGTAAAATATTGTGATGCTAAATCAGCATAAATAAAAGGCTATAAATTATATAAATTGAGAAAAAAAAAAAAATTTTAAAAATAACTTTTTATACTTATACTATAGTAATTAGAATTGGCGTGCTTAATTAAAAATAAAATGTCACAAAATAAATAAAATATCATGAAAAAAAATCTTAAAAGTAGGCTTTATTTTCCTAAAATATAATTTCTTATTTTTTAGTTTTTGATTTTGGGGTGGCATGTGACACGGACATGTCCTTGCCATGTTTCATGAGTTTCACCCTCATGTTAATTTTTTACTGTCTCTCTACGCTGGCTTGTCTGTTTTGTATGCAGTGATGAAGGCCATGCCGTGAGTTCTGAAGTGTGTATTAAGATCAGCAGGTTTGCTAAAGTAACGCCCACACACCTTACAGGTGTGCTTACCTTCCCCATCCTCTACCTGTGTCCCCCCTACACTCGATGGTGACCCTGGGGACCCTGCTGTAACTGCAGAGTCAGAGGTCACATGTCCAGAAGTTAAACCAGTGACAGGAGATGCCTCTTTGCGATCGAAGGGGGAATCACGCACGCGATGGCTGATGAAGAGATGTCTGCTGAGGGAGGAGGCGGATGCGAAACACGCCCCACACTGCTGACACTGAAAGGTGCTGCCCCCGTCACGATGACAGACAATATGCTGGAGAAATTCCTCCCTGTCCTCTGTGGTAAAACCACACGGCATGCAGCGAAATCCCGTGGCTTCCTGCTCCTCTGTAACTCTTTTGCCATGCCTGGTCAGCCTGCTCTCAGCCAATTGGCTTTCTGCTTCAACTGAGGTCCCGCCCAAAGTAGCACCATCATGCTCCGATGAGCTGTCAGCTGCATCTGTGATTTGAGGGACTGCCTAAGAGAAAGAGAAAAAGACTGAAAGTGACTTGTAGTGACAAACCACAGGAAGTCATTTACTTTCAATGAGCCCTACAGCTTGTTTACATCGTTACATATAAGCTTGCGCTGCAGTTATATTATAAACTACTATAAATGCTCAAGCTCATACAAATGCTACCGCTATAAATGCTCAAGTTCTCAAGTGGATTCTGATTGGCTGTCATTCTGAAAGTGATTCCAACAATATCGTTTCTCTATACCATTATCAATATAGTTGTGGTGTGGACTTTCTTATTCTTTTAAATTTAAAACCATATCTTTATAGTTATCATCCTTGGTGTAAACGAGCCTTTAGTGTTGATACAGTGTGTCCAGAGACTCGATCAATTTGTGCAACTTTATGCAAATGAATACCAACACAATGAAGAGACTATCAAATATCTCATTTGTGATCAGATTTTCAAAGGCTACAGTCAGTTGCACAATTCACCAATAACATTACGGCATCTAGCAGTAGGAACGCCTACTAGAGACAAATGTTACAGTGACCCTCAGCAAACAAAATCACTTTCAGGTGGTCATGGCTTTGGACATATGTCCACCTGACAGTGTATTTGAGCTCTTACCTTACTTTGTTTGGCTGCTCGACTGTTTCCTCCATGCTGAGCTTCAATATGTTTCTCAAGAATAAGCTTACTGCTGAAACTCCTCTTCCCACCTGTACAATGTCTTCACAATAAGAGACAACAGTAAATAACTTCTAAAGGATCTCAAAGAAATGAGGGTTAAACTTCCTGTTTATTTATACCTAGATAAAATATAATAATAAAATAAATAATAGAGAAACACTGCTTAAAAATAATGGTAGTTGTAAGAAAAGGTCTAAGATGATTTGTTTGCAAATGGCACTTGATATTTTAAGTGTCTAAATACTTAATGGGGCTACTGTACATATGTCTTATACTTACTGGCAATAAAAAGCTCTTTTGATGCCTTTGTGTTTGACACGAATGTGGCGTCTTAAACTTGAGGATGATGAGAAGGAGCCTTCACAAAGAGTGCATGGAAACTTCTTCAGTTCCTTCAAACGAAAATGTCAACAGCACAAAAAGTCAATGTGTTTTTAATACACTATTAATACAGTCATTATAGTTAGATTACATAATTGGCTCAGGAAAAAACCCAGAAAACATTTAAATTTAACAAAGAAAAAAAAAAAAACATGTTTATGATTTATAGTTTATGGCTTGAAAAAAAAAAGTTTATTGGATGTACTATTGTAAATTCTGCTTACTTAAATGTTACCCTAATAAATTGTTTTGCATTATTTATTCATCAAAAAATATATATATAATTTTCTATTTTAATATATTTTAAAACATAATTTATGTCAAAGCTGAATTTTCAGCATCATTGCTCCAAGCTTCAGTGTCACATGATCCTTCAGAAATCATTATAATATGATGATTTGATGATTAAGAAACATTTTTTATTATCAGCAAAAAAAACATGCTGCTTAATATTTTTGTGTAAACAGTGATTATTTTTTTTCAGGATTTGATGAATAGAAATTTCAAAAGAACAGCATTTACTTCACGTAGATTTTTTTGTAACATTATAAATGTCTTTATTGTCCCAAACTATTTAATGCATCTTTACTGAATAAGTCTTAATTTCTTCCCAAATTTTTTTACAGATCCAAACCTTTTAATGGTAGTGTATAAAATATGGACAAAAATAGTATTATGTTTTTTTTTTTACATTTTTGACAATGTACAGTCAAACCAAAATGTATTCAGACACCTTCAACAGGTCTCACATTATCACAGTGTATTCACTATAGTTTAGAAAATGGTAATAAAATATGACAAGACAAGTTATCAGCTGTTAAATTTAAGTACACGATTATATAATACCAATTTAGGTCAACCAATTACCAAGCAATGCTTAATTTTGTTCAGTCTGTGGTGTAAAAGGTCACATTAGCAATTAAAAAAAAAAAACACTTAAGCAAAACATGGTCAGGTCAAAGTGTCTGAATAATTTTGGTCCCAAATTTTTATCAATTTTACTGGTAGTCCACTGTATGAAGAATTTTTGGGTATAATGTGTCACAGTTTACTTTATTTTGCTATCCTCACTTACATAAATGAACTATAGTATCCTGCACCCACTAGTAAAAAAAATATCAAAAATGATATCTGGTGTCTGAATAATGTTTGGTTTGAATAAGTAATCTGAACTTCTTTCTAAACATCCTTATTGTTGCGTCCTGCTTGATGACATCCTGACCTTGCCATGCTGCTCGGACATATGGGTAATGTAGCTCTCTTTCTCTTTGTAGCGCGTCTGGCACTGTGAGCAGCTCCAGCTCTGGATATGTGGGACAGCGGAGTTCCCATCCTCTCTTGCCACTCTTCCTTTGTCTTCCTCCCGTCCCCACTCCTCCCCATCAGAGCTATCCATCTTTACCAAGTTCTGTGCTGATGTGTCATAAATGTCCCTGTGAGAGTCCTAGAAATACATTATGGTCAAACATTTATAATATTTATCAATAAATGGAGCTCATATTTGTCTCTGAACAAAACCAACCTTAACATGCTCAAGAAGGGAACCTCTCTGCGTGAAGAGCTTGTTACACTCTGGACATTTAAAGACGTGCATCTTCTGCTTAGTTAAGTGAGTGTCAAAATGGACATTGAGCAATGCCTTCTGGGTAAAAACAGTCCGACACATCACGCATTTATATATTTCCCTGTCACAAAAAATAATGGTTATTAGCACCTCAAAAAAGTTATGCAAACATCATTACCACCATGAAATCAAAATGGACCATTCATTTTTTTTACAGAATGTTGCAGTGTTTAGGCGAAGGGTGGTACTAAATATCCTCCACAACTGACTGCAAACTGGCATTCAGATCTGCCTCCATTTAGTTAGCAACATTCAACTTCCTATGATCCAATTAATTGCAGAGGATAAAATCCAGTCCCGTCCTACATTTTTTTTCATTCCAGATGCTGTATCACTCAGATATACACTGCCCGGACAAAAAAAAGTCACTGTTTGGATTTAAATGAGAAAATGCTTAAATGGATAGTTCACCCAAAAATGAAAATTCTGTCATTTTTTACTCTCATGTCGTTCCAAACCCGTAAGACCTTCGTTCATCTTCATAACACAAATTAAGATATTTTTGATGAAATCCGAGAGCTCTCAGGCCCCTCCATAGTCAGCTATTTAATTACCACTTTCAAGGCCCAGAAAGGTAGTAAAAACATTGTTAAAATAGTCCATGTGACTCCAGTGGTTCAAACGTAATTTTATGAAGTGACGAGAATACTTATTGTGTGCAAAAACAAGCAAGGAGCGTAGGAGACTGCGTAGGAGACTGACACAGGCTAGAACGAAATTCTTGAATAAAGTCGTTATTTTCATTTGTTTTTGCGCACAAAAAGTATTCTCGTCGCTTCATAAAATTAAGGTTGAACCACTGTAGGCATATGGACTATTTTAACAATGTCTTTACTACCTCTCTGAATCTTGAAAGTGTTAATTAAATTGCGGTCTATGGAGAAGTCAGAAAGCTCTCGGATTTCATCAAAAATATATTAATTTGTGTTCCGAAGATGAACAAAGGTCTTATGGGTTTGGAACGACATGAGGGTGAGAAATTATTGACAGAATTTTCATTTTTGAGTGAACCATCCTTTTAAGAGTCTATGATTGGATCATTATTGCAGTGATTATTATGTTTCTAGCATGTTATATTTTGACAGCAGTTCTTCCAACCTTAATTAATGGAGAGTGTAGCTTTTTTATTTCTTAAAAAAAAAAAGGAAGACACACATCATGGCCATATTCCAGGATGACAATGTCAAGATTAATCAAATTGTGAAAGAATGTCTGGGAGGGAGCATGAAGAATCATTTTCACACATGAATTGGCAGAGCTTAAATTCATTTGAAAGTCTCTGGGATGTGCTGGAGTAGACTTTACAGGATGCTTGACTCTTGCATTGTCAATACAAGATGTTGAACAAAAACTGTTGCACCTCTTTATGGTGCATTAATTTTTGGTTAGAAGAACTGTTGCCAAACATATAACATGCAAGAAACATCATAATCAATGCTTTTGAGCCAATCATAGACTCTTAAGCATTTGCCTATACATTCCTTTTTTGTGCCAGATTTAGAGATTTATATAATATATATTATACCATTAAATAACTTTAGTTTAATATGATTTAATTTCATTTGTAGTGTAGTTAATAACTACTTTAAATAACTAGTAGTTTGTGGCTTGGCAAGCCGCAGTTTCAAAGTAGTTATCCCAAAACTGGCTTACACACACAACACACACATTGTTTACACTTACTTGGACTGTCTAGCCATCTCAGGGAGTTCAGGATGCTGGGAGGTGCAGTGGGATTCAGCACCAGAGGATGATTTGAAAGCCATGGGGCAGGAGGGGCATTTATGGAAGACCTCACAGTGAGCCGTCTGCATGTGAGTCTTCACAGCGTTCAGACTATTCACTCCTCCAAACACCAAATGACAACAGGCACATCTGTAGAAAAGAGGAAATAGCTCCTCATTATACCATTGGATAAAACAAGGGATTTACTAGTATATAGTACTAGTATGTGTGGATACCTATATCCAAGGCGACGTGAGTAGTGCAGGCAGGTTTGATTCAGGTGGGTGTTGAGGTCATGAAGCTGACAGATGACACCACATTCAGGGCAAACCAGTGGAGGGAGCTGCTGATGTAACCGGCGGTGAGCTGCAGCACTGCATGAGTTCCACAGTGGCATTGGAGGAGAACACTGCATACAACACTAGAGAGAAATCAAAATGTAATCATTTCATAAATAATCTTAATAATTGTATTATTAATTGTTATTCATACTAAAAGCATTTACTATTTAATCAGTATTATTATTTAATAAATAATTATATTGCATATATTATATATAATATATATAATTTTTTGTGAAAGTGTTAATTCACCCAAAAACGAAAATTCTGTCATCAATTACTCATGTACATTAAAGGAACACAGCGACTTTTTGGGACTTTAGCTTATCACCGTATCCCCCAGAGTTAGATAAGTCCATACATACCATTCTCATCTCCGTGCATGCCATAACTCTGTCTGACGCAGTCGTTACTGATGAACTCTGTCTGCATAAAAATCAAGGAACTTTGCTGCCGTACCATGGGTGCAAAGGCGCAATGATATTACGCAGCGCCTGAAAATAGGCTAACTTCCGTCAACATAACCAACGTGACAACCTGCTTGCACAGAGAGCATGCTGGGGACTATTTTCAGGCGCTGCGTAATATCATTGCGCCTGCTGCACCCATGGTATGGCAGCAAAGTTCCTTGATTATTACACAGGAATGAGAGTATAGTTCCTAGCCATATCGGTCTAGAAAATCGCAACTTTTAATTTTCTGTCTGTCTTAGTACACGATGTAACTATATACATCACAACATGTAAATAGGAAAATGTTGCTGTTATTTTGTCATTTATTGAGCAGTAGGCTAAATGGAGCCGTTTACCTCCAGTCTTTGTGCTAAGCTAGGCTAGCGGTGGGTGTGTCAGACAGAGTTATGCCACGCACAGAGATGAGAATGGTATGTATGGACTTATCTAACTCTGGGGGATACGGTGAATAAGCCAAAGTCCCAAAAAGTCAGCGTGTTCCTTTAATTACATGTCTTTCCAAACCTGTAAACCTTCGTTCATCTTTGGAACACAAATTAAGATATTTTTGATGAAATCCGAGAGCTCTCTGACCCCTCCATAGACTGCAACGTTATTACCACTTTCAAGACCCAGAAAGGTAGACGAGATATCATTAAAATAGTCCATGTGACTCCAGTGGTTCAACCTTAATATTATAAAGAGACGAGAATACTTTTTGTGCACAAAAAACAAACAAAAATAACGACTTTATTCAACAATGTCTTCATGTCTGTGTCAGTCTCCTACGCTGTTGATGTTGTAAATACAGTACAGCGCTTCTAGGTTCTACATCAGAACACCAGCTCATTGGCCGACGCTGTTCAAGTGAGCACCACGACACATGCGTGTGATGCTGACGCAGGAGCCAGCCAATACAGAGCTGTATTTACAACATGAACAGCATAGGAGACTGACACAGAAGAGAAGAAATTGTTGAATAAAGTTGTTATTTTTGTTTGTTTTTTTGCACACAAAAAGTATTCTCTTTTTTGTATTCTCGTCGCTTCATAACATTAAGGTTGAACCACTGTGAGCACATGGAAAAATATCTTCATTTGTGTTCAGAAGATGAACGAAGGTCTTATGGGTTTGGAACGACATAAGGGTGAGTAATAAATGACAGAATTTTCATTTTTGGGTGAACTAACCCTTTAACAGGGAAAATGCAATTCTGAACTACTGACCTGACTGGAGCAGCAGAAAAAAAATGCTAATTGTTGAGTCCTGATACACATATGCACTCACTCACCATGTCAGTGACACCAGGATCCATCTCTTGAAAGTGTGCTGCTATTTCTGCCTTCCCTTTGAATGGACTCCAACACTCTGGACAGCTGACAACATTTCAAAAACAAACAAACAGCATCTTAATCTCTTAAACACCCACAGTCTCCATTCATTTCATTTGAATGACTCCTTTTTCTTTTATTTCTCATTAATTTAAGCATAAAAACTAAATAAACATGATCTGACAGTGTGTAGTTACCTGTTATCAGAAGGTTGTGACAGTTGGCCACCACTTTCTTTAAGGGCAGGCAGAGCAGGAGAGAGCATACCTGTAATAGAAACAGAGTACTGTAAGCACATACTACACATCAGCTAAATCATTCTGAAATGGACATGGGTTAACACATTATTCTAGATTATTGTGGTCAATCTACAGCACTGTTAACCTAATGTCATTTACAGTTCATCTCCCTAAAGGATATGCCAGTAATGGAGTCCAGAGACTGTTCTTTGAAAAGTGGTGCAGAGACAACAAGCCCCAGCGGAATTATTCCACTTAAAAGTTTAAGTCCTTTGTTTTGCAGTGCACAGATTCCCTGTGGACCAAGACAATGCCTGGTAGATTTCTTCATTCTCCCTCACTGGCTACTGATACTTATCAAATGACTAAGTTTAATGTCTATTTTTACTTCTGGATGTTTTGTTAATGTTTTGTTCAGACACAAACATGGTACGGTCAAATTAAGAAACAGCATTCAGGTTTTCAAAATTTTAATGCCAAGGACCCTGAAATGTGATGATCATTTTGCAAAGCAAAATATAAAATATAAAAGCAAGAATATACACTACCGTTCAAAAGTTTGGAGTTGGTACAATTTTAAAATGTTTATAAAAAAGAAGTCTCTTCTGCTCACCATGGCTACATTTATTTGATCAAAAATACAGTAAAAACAGTAATATTGTGAAATATTAATGCAATTACAAATAACCGTTTTCTACTTTAATACATGTTAAAATGTATTCCTGTAAATGTAAAGCTGAATTTTCAGCATTACTCTAGTCTTCAGTGTCACATGACCCTTCATGTATGATATGCTGATTTTGCTGCTCAAGAAACATTTATTATTATCATTGTTGAAAACTGCTTAATATTTTTGTGGAAACCGTGATACTTTTTTTCAGGAATCTTTGACGAAATCAAAGATATATATTGTAACATTATAAATGTCTTTACTGTCAATTTTTATTATATTAAATATGTTTAATTTATATCTTAATTTTACACTCAAAAATACATTTTGTAAAAACATCTGTGGTTTCTTTCATATTTCCCACAGACTCCCTAGTTATGAAAATGCCTGATCCAATTTTGTTTTTACAATGTAAACCTAAAAAAGTATTTACTCACAAGTTTTGTTGGTTTTTGACTCGAAATCTTATTACAACAGCTAGCAAAAATTAATCCAGATTTTTTACTTTATAGCAAATAAACAAATCACAGATATGACACAAAAAAGTTTTTTTTCAATAGCTTAACATTCTGGCTTCATGAAACATAACTCAAACAAATTCACTAACATTTTTTTATTAATGGCATGTATTTTTCCATATCAAGTATTGGTAAAAAATATGGAATCATCTTTAGGGCCCAAACACCGATGGTGAGGGGACCCTATTGGAATTGCTCGGTCTAATATTCAATTTCTATTTCTAAAACAAATACCGGGACAATACTAAAAATGCTAAGTAGTCAGCGGTTAAATGAGAGTGATTACACTCCTTAAAAAGCTGTTGGATTTGGCTAATTGGATGGAAACATGGCCCCATCAACAGAGTTGTCAGTTGAAACAATGGAAATTATCATATAACTCCTTCAACAAGGAATTTCAACACAGAGTGTGGCCAAAGAAGTTGGTTGTTCCCAGTCAGCTGTGTCTAAAATTTGGTGCAAGTATAAATTAAATGGGAAGGTCATAAAAGGAAAACATACAGGCAGACCAAGGAAGATGTCAAAGAAACTCAAAGCAATATGCCTTGAAAACAGAAAATGCACAACAAATGGGTGGAAACAGAAATCAATGTTTGTGACAGAACTGTAAGAAACCGGCTGAATAAAATGTGATTTACATATAGAAAAGCCAAACAAAAACCAGCACTAACACCTAAACAAAAGAAAACAAAGTTACAGCGGGCTAAAGAGAAGCAATCAGAGAAGCAAGTGGATGATTGGATGACAGTGATATTCAGTGATGAATCACAAATCTGCATTGGCCAATGACACGACCAGCAAACAGTCCAGATCTCAATCCAATTGAAAAAGTATGGGGAAAATAAATAAAAAAACATTGGTCCATGAGCTGATCTGTCAACCACTATTTGAGAAAGTTGGAAAATTTGAGAATATTGTTAATAAGTCCATGCCTCAAAGAATTCAGAAAACGATATATAAAATGCCATCAATAATAAAAAAAAAATGTAAATGAATGTTTGAGGTATATGTCATGAAGCCAGAATGTTATGCTATTGAACAGAACCTTTTTTTTCATCATATCTGTGATTTGTTTGCTATAAAGTAAAAAATCTAAGTGGATATCCTCTAAGTGTGGGGATTCCATCATTATTGCCAGCAGTTGCATTTCTGAGTTTTTGAGGAAAGGTCACATAAGTCAGATTTCTTTTCCTAGAGCATCTATAAATACATTGATAGAGGCACAAACCTATAGGCACGGTATCCTGCTGGCCAATCATCTGCTCCACACTGACAGGACTCATGACGAGGTGTGAACACTGCATAACCAGCCCCTTCTCTTTGTGCTCTCGTGCGTGGAGCAGCAGGCTGCACTTATTGAAGAAGGCCAGGCGTTTAGAGCAGTGGTTACAGGTCACCTCAATCCTCATAGAGCGCCGATCATAGTGCCTCGCCAGGCTGCGCTCCAGGGCAAAAGCATCCCCGCACTCAAGGCAACGATATCCCATCGAGGGCAATCGAAGACCCCATTCAGGGGGAGGCATGGTGGAGAGGTCCGGCTGATAACTTGGCAGTGGATTCTTACTGTTGAGGATTTTGTTGAAGGCCTCCACAAGGCTAGACTGGCTGCGTGAGATCACAGCTCCCGGGCTGTTCACAATGGAGGCTGGTTTGGCTGTCCCAGGGTTCCCATTCATTGCTTTCTGCCCCAGAGAGCGAATGTTAGCCCCAGGCATGGATGAAGAGGAGATGGATGGCAGGGTTGATGTTCTGGTGATGTTGACTGCAGTGGCAGAGAGAGTGGTGGCCATTTGATTCTGTGCCCTGCTGGCTGCAAATAACATAGCTGTGCTGGCATCCTGAAGGGTGGACACAGGCAACATCGTCACCTGAGGTGGCCCTTGAAGAGCAGCGCCAGATCTCTGAATCCTGTGGACTGACTTACGGGCCCCTGTTTGAACTTTGGAGCCAACAGGACCCTTGGAGGTCCCTCCTTTGGGAGCCACTTTAGATACAGTACGTGTGATGTTTCCAGCAGATGTTTTGACAGTCTTGATTCTCACTTTGAGAGGCTTGCCGGAGTTCTTGCTGGAGTTGGTGACACCTTCTGAGGCTGAATCTACCAAACTAGGCTCTGTAGATTTCCCTTCCGTCTCCTCAGCTCCATCATCATCTTTTGTTGTGTGAAGACCACTCTTCTCCTGCACACTTACACTCATGTCAATAACTTGATCTTGAGGGGCTTCTTTTCTCTCCTTCTGTTCTGGCTCATTGGCTCCAAGCTGATTTGAGGGCAAAGACGTATAAGGTTGAGGGACTTCTGGCTCAGGGCTCTCAGGAGAATCTCGCTCCTCGATTATGTGCTCAAGGTCTTTTTCTTCAGCCAGAAAATCATTTTTGGAGGTCATTGATGTTGGGTTGACGCTGCTTTGTAGAAGTGTTGGATGCTGGACAGAGGGCTCCTCAATTTGAGTGTTACTAACTGGTAAAGAAGGGGACGAGGGAGAGGGCAGCTGAAACACACTTGAAGGGGACCGCTGTATTCGTGGTACCTTGGGAGCAGAGCACAGCTGGGAATCTGGGCTCTCCTGTATGACGAGTGCAGGACTACCAAGGTCTGGTTCAGATTCTTCATCTTCAGATAAACAGCGGCGGACTCCTGCCCTCAAAGTGCCATTTAATGGTTGTGCTTCCTCACAATCTACTCTGGGGGGGGAGTTTGAACTAATTAAATGTGAAGATAAGATGGGGGGATCAGTCAGGGGTAAAGACTGAGGCGGGGAGAAAGTGCTAGCAGGGTGTTTAGAAGAAGTGCTATTCTGGTTGTCATCATTAGTTACTCTAGAGGAAGAGAGAGACCAAAGTGGCCCATTGGTCTGCATCTGGGTTAGAGCTGGTGAGGGAGAGGGTTCTGTAGCCCCTTCTGAGATAGATTTGAGTCCATTATAGATGAATGGATCTGAAGGCACCAGGTCATCTTCTCTGGGACCTTTTTGGGAAGACTCATGTGATGCATCAGAACCAGGAAAGTCTGCAGTTACATCCTCTTCAGTTGTGTCATCAGAAAGTACACTGTTTTTTACAATCACACTGACCATGGAGGGGTCATTGTGAGGAGCTAAAGGAACAGACTCAGGGCTTTCTGGAGGTCTTAGGCATGGACTTCCACTTCTCTCCTTTCCATCAGCACTACTGCGTTCATTATGATTACCATCTGTGTCCGACTGAATTGCTTCTTTGGCATCAATGTCTGGAATGTCAAACGCTGCCAGCAGGTCATCGAAATCTGGTGTCTTCATGTCCCCCATTCCCATGTAGATGACAAATACCTGCATTACATGGCATCCCATTAGCATAGATTTGAACACTTGTTTATAATGTAGAAAACTGTTATATGTGTTCAAATGCATAAATATGTGGAATAAGAAAAAAAAGTATATATATATATAAATAAAAAGAAAAATGTGCTATTATATATCATCTATCTATATATGAGATGTAATGTATAATGCGATTAGTTACATTTAGCTAATACTTTAAATAGAGGTGGGTTAGTTACAGGAAGTAGGCTATCAAATGTCTAACGTTAGTTCCTTTTACACACGTTCTTCTGAATAAGACATTTTACATTTATTGCAGTAACTTTGTTCAGCTGTTATTTAATTTCTGAATGTTCGGAGTATCAGGCAGTGCACTCGTTTTTAATCTACAACTATGAATTTTACAGTAATCATTTCATAGGCTAGCTAGACCAAAAGTATTAGGTGCCTTTTGCACAACAGTTCGACCACCTACTTTTTTTTTTTACAGAGAATGTAGTTCAGCAATTACAAAAAAACTGTCAATCCGCATGTCGCCATAATCAAAGTTATCTGTCACATAGTAGTCTTGCTAAAGTGTCTAGCCCAACAGCTACAGTGGCTCAATTCGCAGTCTGTAACGTCTAACGTTGATAATACAATAAACTTGACATTCATGAGATGATGATGATCATAATTATGATATATTCGTACATATATTTATTGTATAATTATAGCGATAAATGTCTTGCTATATGTGTTGAAGCGTAAAACTTTTGTTTACCTGGCGAAATATTCTCGGAATGACCCAGGACGGCGCACAGCATTTGCGTCACCTCTGAAGAAATACAAGTCTTTCCAGTGTACACATGCAAATGTCGATACTGTTAGAACTGGACTACAGAAAAGAGAGCAGTTGATTTATTATGCGTTGTTTGCTAGTCTCCAGCTACTTCACTTCACAAACGGCCGTTGTCGTGAAACTATGACGCAGTATTTTTAACACGTACGTTACCTGTAGCGTGTGACAGCAGCGACATGGAGTATATGCCCATGATAACCACACACGGGCCACTTGCTGAGTTCGACAACCCATTCACTCCGGAAGAGGAAGTCAAAGCTGATTTATGCAGGAAATATATAGCATTAAAGTTTTTGTGTGTGTGTTTATGGCGGAGCAAGTCAAAGTAGCAAGTCATGTACAGTTGGGGTGCTGCTGTTGGATATCGATGTCCGATTGGTCAATGAATCGTTCTATTGAGTCGGATCTTTTCAATGCATTGGTTGAACCGGTTCACAACGGGTTACCTCTCTCACTTGGATGATAAAATATGTACCTAATCTTTAAAAACCCTCCAGTGTTTCTTGTCATTCCAACATGAGATGGTGGTGTTTTGAAAATGGTAAAATATGCCTAACAAAAATGCCCTACAATTATAGCAAATATTTTAATACCCTGATTAAATGTCTGAAACGTGCTGTGACATGAAGCAATTACCCGACGACATAACAGAACCGAGTTTCTTTGAAACAAACTGTTCCAAACAACCTATCTACGGAAATGAATAGGACTTCTCGTCGATAATAAATAAAGCATATTTTCTTCTTCCATACCATCTCCTTCCATGTACAATACCTTTGGCGTCATTGAGCTAATAGACACATTTTCCCCATGTTACATTTACACTAAGAACGCTCAATATTTAAACATTATAAAAATAATAACTTTAATAGGCAACGGATGTGGTAATTTTTTTTTTTTTTTTTTTTTTACCAATGTGCTATTCATTATTTTAAGTGTAAAACATATACTAAGTATATATAAAAAAAATACTAAGTTTAACATAAATGATAAATCCAAGACGGTTTCATAGATAACAAAAATAATCGATAAACATAAAAAGTCAACAGTGAATGTGTTGTTTTAGAATAAGCACAGCGTAGGTTCTGGCCTATGGTTGTGGCTAGGCCTACAGGGCTTTTTGTTTGGGAAAAAAAAGTTTCGTATTTATTAATACTATTGCGGTGTGGTCAGTATTTTAATGAATTATTTTCACAGATGTTTCAGTTGTACTGTTTTAAAGTGCCAAATTGTGTTTGATTCATGTTGTATTTGTAGTCCTGTAGCGCTAGGCGCACTAATGCAGGCATTTTTAGAGCATGTTGCATTTTAGGGGGCGTGCTCTGGTTTTTGCTTGCACGCAATTGATCACTTCAACTGCCACTCACTCGCCACGCAAAAGCCGATTGGTCAGCTTGTACGAACATCATCAGCCAAACACATTCATTGGGATTGTTGGTGTGCTGAGTGTTCAATGACCGTGGAATTTATGTCAAAATAAAAATAAATTTTATTGAAATGTCTCCGGTATAGGAAAAAGCTTTAAACGCACTACGTTTTGTCTGTGGGTCATTTAAAACACGGCGAAAAGGAGAAATTCACAAAAGAGCTGGAGACACAGGCACGTTAGGGGAGGTAAGCTAACTCAGTTAGCATCAACACAATTCAATGAAGCTAACTTGACTGTTTATTACTGATCTTTTTTTTGTACATGGTGAATTTTTTGGTGATTTGTGAAAACCAAGGTACTACGGCATTTCTCTCTCTCTATCTCTCTATCTCTCTCTCTCTCTATATATATATATATATTTATTTATACTTTGTGCATTTTGCAACTCCAGCAATGTCCGATAATCTGTTAGCCCTCTCATCCGTGTGTTGCGCGCCGTTTAGAGGTCTTGACTTGCAGGGATTGTGGTTGAAGTACACATACTGGCTGTTTTCAGGTGCTGGATACGGATTTTCACCTTATGTTGAATGAATATCAGTTAATATGCCTTTTACAGCCATGATATCTACATGATTAAGATCATGTTTATATATTCTAAACAGGGTCATTTAAATGTTTACAGACAAGTTATTTTGCTCATGCGACGTATAAGTGCTTCTGAAGTGGCGTTATCTTTCCTTAAATTAAATTATACTTTGATACAAGGGACCACTGAAGTGGGTCAGAGCAGTCATAATTTAGCCACTTTTATGTGGCTTTGCGTCTTCAAAATGAATTTTGAGCAGGCACAGCAGTTTCAACTCAAGTCGGTTGCATAAAAGATGGATCTGACCACAATCACCCTAAGTATGTGAACTATAGCATTTTTAACACTTTTAGAGCAATATGTTAAAGTATTTATTAACCTTTGCTAATGTTACTTAAGAAAAATACCTGTTCATTTTTAGTTCATATTATCTCAGATCCATTAAATATTACCACATGCAACTTTAACATTTACTGACATTAATGGAACCTTGTAAAGAAGAGTTTTCTGTATTTCTTGCTGTATATTTATCTTTATTAATAACAAATAATACATGTATCATCTTTTTTTGTCACCCATTGACCAAAATGATTCTGGTCATTTCATTTGAATATAAATGTCATTGTTGGAGAACATATGTGATTGTGAACCTCTTCAACTCTTAACTGAAATTGGATCTGCAGCAAAAAAGAAAAAAAAGTTATGTTCTGTAATAACCAAGTTAAATTTCTGACCATAATGGGACTTTATAATAGAAATGTTGTGGAAGGACCTGCATTATGCAATTTGTTTAAGGATGCCTTTCAACATCACTGTTGAAACGTTGTTCAGGTGTGACATGTACTGAAATTATTCCAGGTGATGTGCAGGTCTGATCCACAGTTTAAGGGTTAGTTCACCCAAAACTGAAAAAAAACTCTCATCAATTAATTATTCACCCTCATGTTGTTCCAAACTTTTGTTCATCTTCGAAACAAATGAAGATATTTTAAATGAAATCTGTGGGAAAACAAACCTCATTGGTTCTTGCAGAAGCAATTCATATGGATTCGTTTTACGATCTCACTAATCCTTTATTAATGGGAACATTTATCTGTCTTCCAGCTGAACTACAGAATGCATCTTTTAGATGTTGCTTTATGATTTATGCTGTGATAGTCTTTTACGACATGTTTGTTAACCCTGTTTTCCTTTTCTTTCGAGGGTATGGAGGTGGATGCCAGTTTGAGCTCAGAGATGGAGTTGGATCCAGAGTTGGAGGAGGAGTTAGGGGTGTCTTTGGACGAGCTGCGCAGGTGGATCGAGGAGCAGGTGGATGGCAGCGAGGCCGTGCGGCAGAGGAAAGCTCAGCTGGAGCAGCTGCAGGACTGGGTTGAGAAGAAGGAGAAGGAGGTCGCGGATATGGACACTCTTTGCTCTAATGCCTCAGAGTAAGTTTAACATGTGTGAGAGTTTATGCACTCAGATTAACACAGTATTTGTCTTCTCAACAATGAGACTGTTTCTTATCAATTTTGTGGAATGCCTGGATTTCAAATATACAATGGATATCAGCACTAAGACACAACTGAAATTCCAAATAACCACCCAGAACCAGTTCCTGCATGCTTGCATGCTTTCCTCCCAATAACAAAATAAAACGACAATACTGAGAAAACAGTAAGCATTTAAAAAAAATAAAGCATAAGAAAAGCATCTGACCATAGCAACGTGGATATGTTTGCACAAGCTCTGCAATTTGGCACTCTAGCAAAGTCACGTCACTTGTATTTATATAGCACTTTATACAATAGATTGCTTAAAATCTAGCAGCTTTACCGTATTAAACATGAAAAAGTCAGTGCCTCATTTCATTAGAAGTACAACTTAATTTTCTACTATAAAGCAGCTATTCAGTGCCAAGAACCACCAGAAATGGAAAGAGCTGTCTAATGCCTCGGTTCCACAGTACGATTCGGGACTGTAAACCCTGATTCGGCTTGCATTTCCACCACCAACAGTACCCTTATTATAGGTGCGGTGTAACGATCTACGTCATTCTCACGCGAAGAATGCGACACAGTAAACCACAATGGAGGACAAACAGCAGATCTTAATTCACGGCATGTGGCTGTTGTCACAAGAAGAAAACACACTTTGTTTGAGCCAAGGTTGCAGGCTGCAAGGAAAAACACAGCCGAAAAAGAATGCGCAAGTGATGATTCGCTGTCAACCAATCAACGTTCTCCAGTGAGTCTAGCTCCACCCTTTAGTACCGGACTACTGTGCTAGGTACCCCAATGGAAGGGTGCCAAAAAAGTGTTTCGTTACGGGAATTAGGGTACCATTCACAACTTCTGACAATGGAAACAGCTAAATTTGTGTACCGAACTGAACCGTACTGCTCGGCGGAAACGAGCCATAAATGTGCATCTGCTGTGGTGCTCTGACGATCCAGTGGATTACAGGAAAAAAGAAAAGAAAGAATTTGTCTTCTTAAGTTACTTCAGTCAAAGAGCCAAACTCTTTCTTATAAGTTTCTCAAGAAATATCCAATACTTACTGCAATATACAAATTCTTCCCAGAAACATTGGCAAAAATATCATGTGGTAAACAACTTCAGCAACTGATGCAAAACAGCACAAGTTCAGCAAGTTTCCGCACCATCAAATGCTGTAGATCTCAGTTTGAGTGAAATCCTGGATTTGGAAGAAATGCGTGAATCTGTGTGTTTTTGCAGGTCTGTGGTTCAGTGTGAAGCTCTGGTGAAAGATGTGTACAGTAAGATGGGTCTAGTGTATCGTGAGAGCAGTTCGGAGGATGAAGGTGTAGGCGGGGCAAGCACTTCTGAGGTCATTGAGATTGACGATGATGATGACGATGATGTCATTGCTGTGGGATGTGGTAAGTTAGATGTTATTAAATTTTTTTTTTTTATAGATGTAAAAATTGTACAGTAACAAGTGTGTTTTGCTCCACAGTGGTTCCTCCCAAGAAGGTTGTAACGCCAGTTAAGGACCCAGCGGTAAGAGAGATACGTTATTTGTATAACTTGACAAACTGCTTACACTCGCAAAGGTGCTGTCACATTTATAATTTTTCAGTGAATTTTATTGGGTAATATCCAGTCATTTCAATAGAAATCCACATGATGGCCATAGATTTTGTGCTGGGTTCATGTTGGTCACGCAAATTCGTGTTGACCAACAGAAAGCTGCTTGGTTTGAAAGTGATCTGTGTCTGAGCTGTGCTTCATGCATCGCTACACTATTGACACTGGACAAAAATTTGCTGGAATTGTGACCCACACCGTAATGCTATACTATTAGTACTTCATAAAGTTATTTGTCAGGTGCTTTAGTTGATGTTTCCTTTCCTGGATTATATTTATAGTTAAAAGAGGCTTCAGCTGCCCTTCAAAGAACATCTCAGCAGGTGCAGAACCTGGCCCAGACTGTCAATAGAACAGCCCCATCGGGTATCACCACATCTGCTAAAGCCCCCTCCACACAAACCCATGGTGCTCTGGCTGTTCCAGCAGTGTTTATGTCCTCAGGCCCAAGGAACGCGCCCACTCAACCGAACCCTAATATAAAACAGGATAACATCAAGCTCGACATGACACTTTTGGGTAAAAAACGAACCAAGACGTGGCATCGTGGAACACTTGTTGCTATCAAACAAGTGGGTAAGTGTATGCGGTTTATTGAATTATTGAATAGTACTGTTCTGTACATGTCACGACTGCTGTCTGTAGTTTCAGAAGGCTACAATTTAATTTTAACGCTTAATCCATTCTTTTAAAATCAATTATTCACAGGAAACAATTTTAAGTACAAGGTGAAATTTGAAAATAAAGGGAAGAGTCTTCTCTCTGGTAACCATGTGGCATTTGACTACCACCCAACACTGGAAAGGCTGTTTGTTGGTGCCCGTGTTGTTGCCAGGTACAAGGATGGCAATCAGGTCTGGCTCTATGCAGGCGTAGTTGCTGAGATGCCCAACAGCAAGAACCGTATGAGGTAAAATGAACAGAAGATCTTGGGAATGTTGGAGAGAAGACATTGCATGTGGTCAAACTATTATACTGACTGAATGTTGTTGCAGGTTCCTGATCTTTTTCGATGACGGTTATGCCTCATACGTGGGCCTGCCTGAGCTCTACCCTATCTGCAGACCATGTAAGAAACGTTTTTCTTTTTTCAATTTCCTGCAATTTCTGTTTTTGACTTCTCTTTAAGTAATGTCAAACACTTGTTATGCTAATGTTTTTAAACAATAATTGTATTTAATTTAAGGACAAATCAAATAAATAATTTAATCATAAATAATAGAATAAATATGAAAACTTAAATTTTATTTATTTGTAAAATAATAATAATTGCATTAAATAATTTGTTATAATGGATCATTCTCTATTTCTCTCTCTTTCAACCTGTATTCAGTGAAAAAGACATGGGAAGATATTGAGGATGCATCATGCAAAGATTTCATTGAGGAGTATATCACGTCATATCCCAACCGACCCATGGTGTTGCTGAAGCCAGGGCAAATTATAAAGACGGAATGGGAGGGGACATGGTGGAAAAGCCGTGTGGAAGAAGTGGATGGCAGCCTTGTCAAAATGCTTTTTCTGGTCAGTTTGGCACCACATACAGCTAGAAGTGTTATAGTTAAAGATTAAAAAAAAGTAAAAACATACATTTGCTGCTAGACCTCTTTGTCCTTTAACAGTCATGTTCATGTGCAGAGTTGCTTAGTGAGATTTGAACATAAAAAATATTGTTTTGCAGGATGATAAGCGGAGTGAGTGGATTTATCGTGGCTCTACGCGACTAGAACCCATGTTTAATCTGAAAATGAACACCGCTAACAGTCAAGAGAAGAAAATGGCTGGTCAACAAAGACAGCGGCCTAATATGGGTAACTTATTGCGTTCTGTTTGTCTTTTACATGTGAAGCTCAACATCCTTTTCAACGAAGTCCTAAGGCCTGTTCACGCCAAGAACAATAAGTTCTAAAGTTCTTAAAGATAATGATAACAATATTAGCATCCATACCAGCTCATAATAACCCCCTGTTTATTATAAGCATGCACTTATTTATAATGCTGTTTGATTCCAACAATATTATTCATCTGTGTCATTATCATTATAGTTGTGGCGAGGACTATGCTGTTCTTTTAAATTTAGAATGATTTTTTAAACTATCTATTTTTCATTATAGTTATCGTCCTTGGTCTGAACATGCCTTTAGTGCTTCCATTTTGATCTTGTTGAAATGTTATGCATAAACTGTTCTTAAACATAAACTGGTATTTTAAGTATTTACTGGTCTATTCCTTCTCTGCACACGATTTCCAGTTTGTATCTTACTAAAACTGTATATGTGTTTTTAGGAGCATTGAGGACAAAGGGCCCTGTAGTGCAGTACACTAGTGACAACAGTACTTCTGGTGCCAGTCGGCCTATAGTCCCGCAGCTCCCACCACCTCGGCCACTGCCTGCTGGACCCCCACAGCCTTCCGGACCCCCACAGCCTTCCCGCACAGAGTGAGTGCTTCAAGGGCTTCTATTTTTTCATAATACTGTGTTTGATGATCCAGGTCAAGTGTTAAACCATCCATTCCAGGAGTCCGAGTTTAAAGAGTCAAATGGCTAAAAAGAGCACTGGTCCAGTTGCACTGCAGCCTCGTCAGACCGTGACCGCTGACCTCCAGCCCAAAGCACTAATCGGCACTGTTCAGCAAAACAATACCTCCAGGTTAGTGTGATAACCCAGATACTGGGTACTTGTCACTACAGTGATCTGTATATATACTAAACACTGTGTATGCCACATTTCCTTTTTTGCCTCTCTTTGTCAACATTTCCATGTGGTATCTTGAATGGTCTGATCAAGTGGAAAATACTACCAGTTAAACAAGGTCCAAAATGTTTTGTAATCCAGTCACTCAAATCAAATTTAGAGGTATTCAGTAATACATGTCTTTTTTGCAGAGTGATTAAATGTAAGAAGTATATTTGGTAAGCACGATGTACTAACATCTTGTTTTCTTACTTGCAGGCTCTTTCTTCTGCAGTCTGGACCTGTGCATACGTTAACACCAATCACAACAACAGCCCATAATTTGCAGACAACCGTGTCGACCTACACAAGTGAGCGCATTCCTCAGGAGCCGTCGTATCAGGCCCCAAATGACCGACTCTTCTACCTTACACACAACTGCACTCCAGACTGTCTAAAGCGCATCCGGCCTACTCGTCACAACCTGCACCGAGGACGCAACCCACTTCTTACACCATTGCTCTATGAATTCCGGCGCATGACAGGCCGAAGACGGCTTAACCGCAAGGTTTGTATGTCTTAAGGTGTGGTCACATTTACTATTGCTCTGCGAAATCCAGTAATTTCAACAGAAATCTGCGCAATTGGGAATTTTGAGTAAGGATGAAATATTCCCCCACATAGATTTCGTATCAGGTTTAAGTAGCTAATGCGTATTTACAACGTTGACCAACACAAAGCTGCTTTATTTGAAAGTGACATCTGTGTGAACTCATGCCTCACTATACTATAGACAATAGACTGAGCATTTTTTGCTGGTCAACCAAAAAGTGTTTTTCCATGGTTGCAAATATCTAGAGCATGATGATCAATACTATTTAGTAACCATCTTACTCTCTTGCTCAGATGTCGTTCCATGTCATCTACAAGTCCCCATGTGGCTTGAGTCTGAGGAATATGTCAGAGATCCAGCGCTACCTCTTCCAGACGCACTGTGACTTCATCTTCTTGGAGATGTTCTGTCTGGACCCCTATGTGTTGGTTGACCGCCGATTCCAACCGCAAAGGCCATTCTACTTCATCAGGGACATCACAAGCGGCCGCGAAGACATTCCCCTGTCCTGTGTAAATGAGATCGACAACACCCCTCCACCCAATGTGGCCTACAGTAAAGAGAGGATCCCCGAAGATGGAGTGTATATTAACACCAGCTCAGACTTCCTGGTGGGCTGTGACTGCACTGATGGCTGCAGAGACAAGTTAGTATCATTGATTAACTTTCAACAAAAGTAGTACAAATATTCATGGTGAAGAACAGCCTCTTTAAAATAGTTCGACCTTCAGTTAAAACAATAGACTTGTCTCTGGTGATGTATGCTGGACTTTTCTAATCATTTAACTCTTAAATGCAACCTTGGGTCTTTATCAACCTGGGACATCATCTCTCATTAATTTTTTAAAGTTAAGACATTACAAGCAATTTAACAAGAAAAATAAAATGATAAAAATTGTTTTCTAATTAATTGCAAAAAAGTATGTGTAATAGTGTAAATATATTTATTTCTGCGCAACAATAATTGAATGTCGGCTGACTTCATTATTAATTAGTCCAATTCACTTTTATTCCTCAAGGTGTAACGTCTGATTAAAAAAAGATGTGATGTTTCACTCATAATTATCACAAGCATAAAACAAAAGAATACACAAGTATCTTCAGCAAAACTTGAAATGGCTCTGCGAGTCATTTCAAGTCTACTGTACACAGATTAGTGTCACTGTCACTTGATAGTGGATCTGCCGAAGAAACTGTCAGCGATCAAAATATTTATTTTGAAGACGTTGAAAATGATAGTTTTGAGAATATAGTTGAGATTGCGAATATGAGCCAGATGCTGAATGTACTAGGGAAATGAGCTCTGACGATGACATTGAGAATGGTTAAAAGCATCTTCTCAAATTGAACCCTTCCAAAAGGTAACGAAATATGCTTTATTTTATTCTTTAGTAATTGTTATTAAAATATCAGGAGAGTTTTATACTATTGCAGCAGTTAGAGATCCATCCGTGTTAGATATAGATCCAGGTTGCTAAAGACCCGGATATGTTATAATGATTGGCGAAACATTATTGCATTTATTATTGCACCCCTTTCCTACAATTGACTGCAATCTTGGATTTAGCCAATCTGCCTCCATCCAATCAACAACAAATGGATAAAACCAAGTCCTTAAGACCTGAATCATCATCCTCCTCAATTTTTTTATTTATTTTGCGATCATCTATCTCACTCGGATTTATGTCACTGTACAGAAGTTATATTGCTACTTCTGTTTCATGGCCGCTTTAAATAAACTACTTCACTGCTTAATTTCTGAAAAACTTTTCTCTGCCCAAATCAAAGTCATGTGGTGCAACCAACATGCAGAAAAAACACGAATATTTTCATACAGACCTTGCAGACCCTCATGACTATGTCAAGGTCTATCAAAACATCAGATAATTTGAAAGTGTAAATTTTTACTTGGTTACACTACATTACATGTTTACAGTCATAGAATTGAAAATTATTCTTGAAAATGAATACATTTTGAAGACCTGTTTTTGTTTGTTCTGTACCTTTGCTTGTTTGTAGATCCAAGTGTTCGTGTCATCAGCTGACTCTACAGGCTACAGGATGTACTCCAGGTGGGCAGATCAACCCCAACGCTGGATACCATCACAAGAGACTGGAAGAATGTCTCCCCACAGGGTCTGTGATGCATAACCAACCCTCCATGTTGATTTATGTTGATTTCAACTTACTGTCTTCTATCTCATTTTAATTGTAATGTCTGTCTTTCCCCTTCTCTTACTCTGTTTACCTTTTTAGAATCTATGAATGTAATAAGCGGTGTCGCTGCAACGCGCAGATGTGTACTAACCGGCTGGTTCAGCACGGTTTGCAGGTCCGACTGCAGCTCTTTAAGACCCAGAATAAGGGCTGGGGCATTCGTTGTCTTGATGACATCGCCAAGGGCTCATTTGTTTGTATCTATGCAGGTAACGCACTTAGACTTTAGTTTATTCAAAAGAACATTACTCCAGTGTTTAGTCTTGCATAAGCTTTTCCCTCTTATTGTTATACATTAATAATTATTTCTTTCTCTTTCAGGTAAAATCCTGACAGATGACTTTGCCGATAAAGAAGGTTTGGAAATGGGCGATGAATACTTTGCCAATCTAGACCACATTGAGAGTGTGGAGAACTTTAAAGAAGGTTACGAGAGTGAGGCCCACTGCTCCGACAGCGAGGGCAGCGGGGTGGACATGAGCAGGGTTAAACTACCTGCTACCTCCCAACACGGTAAATCCACCACCAAGATGGAGGAGCGTAACAGCAGCACTACTGGCAAAAGTGAGAGACCTATGCACACATCTGACTATTTTGCTTGTTCTACTATTCTACTATTACTACTAATATCCATGCTATTGGGGATAAAAAGAAGTCTGACTCAGTACAGTAATTGGATGTCAAAATTATGAATCTTACAGTGGTGAAGATGAATATCAAATTCATCCCCAAAGGTGTTAAGCCATATAGTCTTCATTGCATTAAAAGCGGCCTTTTCTAACTTCACTATTCTGAGACACCTTTGCAATAATCACTTTTAACTAACTGGCCTCTATGTGATTTAGTGTGAAGTCAGTTCTTCTCAAGTTCACACAGGTCTCCTAGCTTGTGTAGTTCATCACATTAACTAAGAACATTATCCATCTATTCACACTTTTTTTTTTTTTTTTTTACCTTAATACTTTTTATGAAGCATTTTGCATTGCTTGCTTATGTTTCTTTAAAATAAATGGCATTTGGTTTGATATTTGTTTTAAACTGCTACTTGCATGCATTTGAATTCAATTTAATTTAAGTCTAGTATCATAGAATTAACCTTTTTCTTTCTTTCTTTTTTTTAAGCTTGAGCACAAGTTCATTGTAATAATGTATATCCAGCAGGTGAACGTTATAATCTTATCATATGTGTATATAATACTCTTGTTTCTCACCCACTTACTAGGCCAAGGTGATTCATCAGCAGACAGCGATGATGACAAAGACGAAGACTCTAATGAGGATGACAGTGACAGCTCAGATGACACATTTGTGAAAGACACTTATTACACCACCAGCTCAGTGTGGAGGAGCTACACCACCCGCAGACAGGCCAAGGGAATGAAGGAAGGTGAGAACATGAGTCTGAGGAGAGGGCAGATACATTAAAACACTAAGAAAAAAGACAGGTCACTAGAGGGCAGATTTGAGTAGAAGTGTGTGTGTGTGGGTGTGTGGGTGTGTGGGTGTGTGGGTGTGTGTGGGTGTGTGGGTGTGTGTGGGTGTGTGGGTGTGTGTGTGGGTGGGTGTGTGGGTGGGTGTGTGGGTGGGTGTGTGGGTGTGTGGGTGTGGGTGTGGGTGTGGGTGTGTGTCTGTGGAAGTCTTTTAAATTGTCACAAAACCTGTCAAGAACATGGTCTGCATAGGACTGTCATGACAGTTACTACTAATAATAATATTGTCATATATTATACAATATATTATTAATTTTATTCTTGTGGTGAAATGTCTTGAACAGTCTTAAATATAATACTTTATTATTATTATTAATATAGATATTATTATAATAATTAATTAATTAATTAATTAATTATTATTATTAATAATAATAATAAAATATATATTTTTTTCTGTGGTGAAATGTTTTGAACAGTTACTACTACTACTACTGATATGTACATTATTGTTTTTATACATTGTTTCATATATTAAATTATAAAATATTTTAGGTATCATGTTTTTGTGGTAAAATATGTCCTGATCAGCTGATGATAATATTATAATTTCATATATACAATACATTTTATTTTTGCTGTGAAATGTCTAATATTTATTATTATTAGTGTTATTATAATTGTTGTTATTACCATATGTTAAATTATGCAATATAAAATGGTGATTATGTCTTGAACAGTTAATAGTTGTTGTTGTTCAAGACACACATAATTTATTATTATTATTATTATTATTATTATTATTATTATTATTATTATTATTATTAATTTCATATACAAATACAGGTGCTGGTCATATAATAAAGTTGATTTTATTTCACTAATTCCATTCAAAAAGTGAAACTTGTATATTATATTAATTCATTACACAGACTGATATATTTCAAATGTTATTTATTTATTTATTTTTGATGATTATAACTGACAAGGAAAATCCCAAATTCAGTATCTCAGAAAATTAGAATATTACTTAAGACCAATACAAAGAAAGGATTTTTAGAAATCTTGGCCAACTGAAAAGTATGAACATAAAAAGTATGAGCATGTGCAGCACTCAATACTTAGTTGGGGCTCCTTTTGCCTGAATTACTGCAGCAATGCGGCGTGGCATGGAGTTGATCAGTCTGTGGCACTGCTCAGGTGTTATGAGAGCCCAGGTTGCTTTGATAGTGGCCTTCAGCTCTTCTGCATTGTTGGGTCTGGCATATCGCATCTTCCTCTTCACAATACCCCATAGATTTTCTATGGGGTTAAGGTCAGACGAGTTTGCTGGCCAATTAAGAACAGGGATACCTTGGTCCTTAAACCAGGTACTGGTTGCTTTGGCACTGTGTGTAGGTGCCAAATCCTGTTGGAAAATGAAATCTGCATCTCCATAAAGTTGGTCAGCAGCAGGAAGCATGAAGTGCTCTAAAACTTCTTGGTATACGGCTGCGTTGACCTTGGACCTCAGAAAACACAGTGGACACCAGCAGATGACATGGCACCCCAAACCATCACTGACTGTGGAAACTTTACACTGGACCTCAAGCAACGTGGATTGTGTGCCTCTCCTCTCTTCCTCCAGACTCTGGGACCCTGATTTCCAAAGGAAATGCAAAATTTACTTTCATCAGAGAACATAACTTTGGACCACTCAGCAGCAGTCCAGTCCTTTTTGTCTTTAGCCCAGGCGAGACGCTTCTGACACGGTCTGTTGTTCAAGAGTGGCTTGACACAAGAATGCGACAGCTGAAACCCATGTCTTGCATACGTCTGTGCGTAGTGGTTCTTGAAGCACTGACTCCAGCTGCAGTCTACTCTTTGTGAATCTCCCCCAGATTTTTGAATGGGTTTTGTTTCACAATCCTCTCCAGGGTGCGGCTATCCCTATTGCTTGTACACTTTTTTCCATCACATCTTTTCCTTCCCTTCGCCTCTCTATTAATGTGCTTGGACACAGAGCTCTGTGAACAGCCAACCTTTTTTGCAATGACCTTTTGTGTCTTGCCCTCCTTGTGCAAGGTGTCAATGGTCGTCTTTTGGACAACTGTCAAGTCAGCAGTCTTCCCCATGATTGTGTAGCCTACAGAACTAGACTGAGAGACCATTTAAAGGCCTTTGCAGGTGTTTTGAGTTAATTAGCTGATTAGAGTGTGGCCTCAGGTGTCTTCAATATTGAACCTTTTCACAATATTCAAATTTTCTGAGATACCGAATTTGGGATTTTCCTTAGTTGTCAGCTATAATCATCAAAATTAAAAGAAATAAACATTTGAAATATATCAGTCTGTGTGTAATGAATGAATATAATATACAAGTTTGAAATAAGTCAACTTTTTGATGATATTCTAATTATATGACCAGCACCTGTATACTTTATTTTTGTGGTGAAATTTCTAATATTTATCTAGTATTATTCTAGTAGTAGTATTATGTAGTTTATTATTATTATTATTATATGTGATATGTTATGGTGAAATGTCTTGAACTACTATTATTAATGATATTTAGTATTCGTAGTATTATTATTATTGTTGTTATCATATATTATTTAATGTTAAATTTATACAATATATTTATTTTATGTATTTTATTTTTATGGTGAAATATGTATTGGAAATGTTTTAGTTGGATGTTATACATATTTTAAATATAAAAACATTTATTATAATATTTTAAAATAAATGCATATTTTTTATACAGATGTTATTATCTAAATTAATCGGCTGTAAAACAAGATACTCAGATTGAAAGTTAATTTGTTAATTTCATAATAGTTCACTTTCCATCATTCTCTGTCTTTGCTGTAGAGAGTCAGGACAGTAAGGATGGGCTAAGCCTAAGTGCTTCTGCTGGTGAGGAGAGGAAGCCCCCTCCCATGCCAGAGGAGACCGGGAAGAGTAAAGTAGCATCTTGGCTCACCAGCCAGTCCTCCACTTCTACAAATCAGAGTGTCAAGGTGGAGGGAGGCATAAAGACGGAGAAGAAGGTGAGTGCAGTTTTTTTATGCATCCAGTTTCCTATTCTCTCTCTCTAATCTCTGCCACTCTTATTATAATCTCTCTATCTATCTTTTGTTTAGGATGTGATGACCCTCTCTGACAGTGATGATGTGCAAACTATCAGCTCAGGATCAGATGACAACAAGGAGAGAGCGAAAAAAACCCAGGGTAAGATGGAAGAAAAGGGCAAATTGCTTGCTGTCATCCGTGGACTTCCTTATATCAGTGTAACCGTTGCCACCCTTCAGTCAGCTGACTGAATATGCATGTTCTAGTGGTAAATGAGCAGATGAGCATTTTAATTTCTTTATTATGAGATGCTCATCTTGTTGTGCAGGTGTTGTAATAGCAACAGGCTGTGAAACCTGTCTTCCATTCATCAAGTCCCTGTAACAAGCCATTACATTGAACATTGTTCGATCTCTCTCTGTCTCTCAGCTGTGGTGAAGAGGCAGGTGGCGGTGAAGTCCACACGTGGCATTGCTTTGAAGTCCCATGGTCTGATGGTGAAAACGGGGGGAGGGGGTGCAGGAGGAGGTGGGTCAGGCCCATCTCATGGACAGGGAGGTGGCGGGGGTGAGGGTGGCCCTAAAAACACCCGCCTGTTCTTTGATGGAGAGGAATCCTGTTATATCATTGATGCCAAACTGGAAGGCAACCTCGGACGCTACCTCAATGTGAGTACAATTCCAAATACAAGCCCAGATATGAGTGACTTATATTTGACATTTGCATTTTATATATTGGAATCATAAGTCTAAGGATTCTTTACTTGATTTTTAATTTGATAGTTCGCAACTACCGTGTTAACATCCTCTCTTCTGCTGTCTTTGTCCCACAGCATAGCTGCAGCCCCAATCTGTTCGTCCAGAATGTGTTTGTGGACACTCATGATCTGCGCTTCCCCTGGGTGGCCTTCTTTGCTAGCAAGTGAGCATGACATCACAGTGTTTTTTGCGCATTTAATATATACGTTATCAGCCGTTTTTTGTTGTTGTTGTTTTTTGGATTATAAGCCGATGTTGGATATTAATTGTGCATTTAATCTATTTTCACATTTATATTACTGTTGTCATCTAACTCACTTAAAGGGTACATAACACACACAGTTTCTGCCAGTCTCGTGTTAATCCTGAGTACCTATAGAGTAGTATTGCATCCTTCATATCTCAGAAGAGTCTTTAGTTTTTTCATATTTATAAAACACGGATACGCTGTACCGATTCTTTCAGAAAGCAGCCGAGCTCATGGAGGCGTGCAGTGGGCGGAGCTAAAGAGTCACGAGTACACACAAGTGCCCATACAAGGAATTCTGCCCTTTATGTCGTCATACAGGGCCATACTCGAAAAAACTTTCAGAAACTTGTTCAAATCCTGAAGGAATGTATTTGGCAGAGAAGTTAAATAAAACATTTTATTGTGGCCATGTTTAGCATGAGAATCCAAGTCAGAATGCATCAAATAGCATTAGACTCCTCCTTTAAAGTTAATCTTTAAAAACACTAATAATTTAAATGCACATTACAATGAATATCCATTTTTCATACTGTATATTATGAGATGCCTAAATTCACGTTTAGCATTTAAAATGATGAATTTTAGTTTTTTTTTTTTATTAAAATAATTCTGAATTTGAATACAGGTCATTTGTGTTATCAGACATAATCATTTTGCTTGCTTTTTATGTCTCTTACATTCTGTATATGTGGTTCGTCATCAAAAACTATTCATGTTAATATTCTAAATCATTAAAAGTTGTCAGATTCATTTAGGCAAGTTATTCTTATTTTCAGATTTACACCATATATATTTTTTTTTCTGATTTGAGGTGTTTACAGGAAGGTGTTTCATTTTGCTTGAGCTATTAGTTGGAATATTAACAGATTTTTTTTATTTATTTTTTTTTTATTTTTTTTTTATATTAACCTATGTATTTCTACAGGCGAATCCGAGCAGGGACGGAGCTGACATGGGATTATAATTATGAAGTTGGCAGTGTTGAGGGCAAAGAGCTGCTGTGCTGCTGTGGATCTACAGAATGCAGAGGACGACTGCTGTAACGCGCACACATGCACTAAAGGTCCCTCCTATTGTAGACGTGCAGGTGAACACGTACTTGGAGCTCCTGGAAGTTGGATTTGTCCAGTAATGTCTGTGCTACTGATAAGAACTGAGCAGACACTGAACAAAGATGAATTTGTTCAGGAACTTACTGAAGTAATAAAGTGTATGTATGCATGTTTTCAACTGTCCTGGTTCACAAAGTTCCGCCTTAAACCCCAAATGGGCCCATGGCATCTATCACTATGGTTTACACAATCCTTCCTGCAAACAGCCGTTTCTTTTTTACATACATGCAAATCTCAAGATTGTAATGTATTGCTTAGTCAATCTTTTGCTCTTCTTTTATATATATGTAGTTTTGATAATGAAGATCCAAGTGGCTTTTCTCTTTTTTCATTTTACTCATGGTTTTGTGATTGTCATTGTATGCTACTGTGTAAATGTGCTTTTGTTGGTCAACACGTTTATGAAAACAGACAAAATTGTACTTTTGTCGCAATTTGAATAAAAGTTCTCCAATGACCAAAAATGTCATCCTGTGTTGTTATACTTGCTATTCACATAGCTAAAAATAGTACTTAGTGTGAGCTCATTGGAAAATTGTGTGTGTAACAAACAGCCAGCAGTTTTATGACCACAGAATTTAAGTGGAGTCAGAGATTAGCTCAATGAATCTTATTTTTACTTGGTAGTTAATATGAAAAAAATATTGACAGAAAAATATCTGTAAGCATCCACAACAGTTGTCTTGGAAGTCTTCAGTAAAATGTAAGTTATTTTGTGCTTGGAAAACTATCTTTCAAGTGCTTTAAACGGCACACCCTTGTCAACACCGGTTGGCAACATTACCTTAAAGAGATAGTTCACCCAAAAATTAAAATTCTGTAATTTACTCACCCTCAAGTTGTTCCAAACCTGTATGAATTTCTTTGTTCTGCTGAACACAAAAGATATTTTAAAGAATGTCAGTAACCAGTTGATGGACCCCATTGAACTCCATAGTATTTTTTCCCCCTACAATGTTCCCTGTGTTCTTTAAAATAAAATCTTTTGTGTTCAGCAATGCATACAGGCTTGGAACAACTTGACGGTAAGTACTGTAAATGATAAAAGAATTTTCATTTTTGGGTGAACTCCCTTTAACACCACACATATCCAACTAAACGAGCATTATCACCTGTCCGAGTGGCTTGTGCCACTATCTACTACACATACATTTTCCCAGGGCTGGATAGAGCAAAGCACATTATAATCTATGTGTAAACATTGTAGAAGAAAAGGTTCTATATAGAACCTTAAATGGTTCTGTCAGGTGCTTCATATGTAGACAGCGTCACCGCCAAGATCGAATTTTCAAGCTGTTTATCCATTTTGGTTTTATTGTATTTCCATTTGGCGAATTAGAACAAACTGTGATGAAAACAAAAATTACAAATATAAAAAAAACATGAGATTAGTTTATGTTCATGTTAAGGGTCAGATATGTGATTAAATGAATGGTTTCCTCGTTTTGAAGACAAAAACAGAAAAACAAATTGTCCGAAGCTAAACGGACCCTGGGGCGTGACCCCTAACTTTGTGCTCTGGTGCCGACCCTGTATATAGAACCTTTAGGGGTTCCTATCATTGGATCATTTTATGGATTTAAATTTATTTAATTAATTTAAATTAAAATAAAGCTGGATTCAATGTTCATAATTTAAAAACTTCAAAAGAGCCATGGATAGTGAGCACCTTTTCAATCACTATGTGCACTAATAATTAAATATAATTTAATAACGTGGAAACTGCTAAAAGAAATAAGTAAAAGTCTACATTGAGTTCAGAGATAACCATATTTGGGTTAGCCAGATTCAAGTTTCTCACACTGAAGAACACATTTCACAAGCAACAACAGCCTGCTTTCAGTTCTCTATAGAGGAAGTGTGACATTGAAATTGTAACAGAAAAACTGTAGGCTGAAACTCCCTGAGCACAACTACAAGTTCCTCTGAGTTCCTCCTGAATGTGTACTGTAAATTACTTGTAAGCATGAGCGAAAAGGCAAATTAGTATTAAAATCTACTTAAATTTGAGTGAATATTTATAAGAGGATTGCGAAGCAACACTTCTCCGTTATGTGCTGTCATAGCGTCACTGATAAGCAACGATGGGAGGAGCTGATGATTAAAGAAAGAGATGTGACCACATAATGGAGAGGAGGACTGACAGTAAAGGACGATAAAATGGCTCACTGTTATTTGTGTCTGCTGGGACTGATTATTCTCTGTCCATTTTTAAAAGGTAAATAAATCTATTAAATTTAACACATGCAATTACAAATCCTTTAGTGAAATTAGTCTGGAAAAGAGTTTGAACATCAGCTTAGTTTTTTCTTGCAGTTATTTACGATATAGCCTCTAAGTTGCTTAGTGTTAGTACATACTTATTCCTGAAAGCATATTTCTGAATACTGGGCTTAGTGGCACACAGAAATATGATGCACATACTTTTGTTTCAGGCTCTAGTGGAGCAGAAGTGACTCGTGTGTTCAGCACTTCTGGTAAAAATGTCCATCTGCCCTGTAATAATGCTCTTTCTGACTGCACATCAACTACATGGACCTATAATAAATACAAAGATTCACAGACCTATGAACTGATTACTAAAGGGATAAAGAAGAATGACACAGAGAGACGTGAGAGACTGAGTCTGGGGTCTGACTGCTCTCTGAACATCAAGAACGTCACACAAGAAGATTATGGGCTTTACATCTGCCAACAATATGTGGATGAACAAAAACAAGGAACTGATGCAGCCGTTTATCTGCATGTTCTTCATGGTAATTTTAGGTTTACATTATCAATTGTAAATTCTTCCTTTAAACTTGCATGTGTAATGAAAAGAGTGAAGTCTGTAGTCTGATTTCTGCTTTATTTTCTGTTTCAGTCTCTTCATCATCCTCACAGACTGAGATCAGACCAGGCAGATCTGTGACTCTCTCCTGTCAGTTGCATTCATATGATGAATCCCCTTGTGATACTTTGGTCCGTACTGAGGGAATTCAGCTGATCTGGGTGAATCAGGCTGATGTTAGTGTGATGACAGACTCCAGATATCAGATATCATTCTCCTCAACACACTGTATCAGCACTCTGACTAGAACACTCCTGAATGAAGATCACAACAGAGAGTGGAGATGTCAGGTTACTCAAAGAAATCAACTGAAGACCTCAGCCTCATTTATTGTCAAGTATTCAGGTGGGAAAACAATCTTATAAATCAGTTTTAAAAGACACTCATAATGTCAAGCACTATTAATATCATTAGAACAAATCAAGGTTACAAAAGCTTCTTTCACTGACAGAAGTCAAATGTTGCTGTACATAACAAAATTGAAACTTAAGAGCAAGTATTTGTTATGTTATGTGATGGTCCAGTATACAAACATAATGCATCTGAACTAACACTCATCCTACAGCTCAAAATGATACAGTGACACCAGTGCACAACTCTGAGGATCCCTCTACAAACACACCAGCCTCTTATACACAAGGTACATGACATTTGATGGTGTTATTTACAGATCATCTTTGCCTAACATAATTCTACGAAAAACAGAAAAATATGAAGATTGGCATACTTTACCACAATACAGAAGGATATCCAAAACATGTAAAAAGGGAAACCTTTCATTACAGATGGTACCCATACATGTTTCCTATGTCCTCTATCCTTTAGTGATGTCTGCTGTGGCTGCTGCATTAGCTGTTGTCCTTGTTGCCGTTTTCTGGGTGATCTATAAAAAAAGATCTAGTGAGTTTTCTTATTTACTCCTTTGTATAACAGTAATTCAATCATAGTTCAGATCTCACCTTGTATAAAACAACCATCATTTTCAGATTGTATCAGAAGCATGTGGATTAATTGGATGTTGAATTATGAGGTGAACAGAAATGTATTCCTGCTGAATTCCTGTAATATGAATCACAAAGTGCCATTAAGTAAAACATTATTTTTTTTTTAAATCACCAATTTTAATGGTGCAACAAAATCCGTGCCTTTTTATTTCAATGTTATTAACGTTGGAGCATTTAAGATTTTGTGCTTTATCTCTGTTTTATCATAAATACTCATATTACGAGTCATTTATCACATTTTTTTTTCAGATAATAAAAGAGGGACTCACAGCTCTGTGGTGAGTTCAGTAATGACAATAGTTTGATTTGATGACTGTAACTCATGTGTAATTCATGCAGTTGTTTATAACTATATGTTATCTAAAGGTCAAAGATGTGAATGAACATAAAGGAACCTATGAAACAGTCAACATGCCCATTCCTTCTATGCCAAACGCCAATGTGAGTGAACAAAATGACTTCATTAATTGTGTGTCTATTTGTATAATCTATAATGAAGTTTATTAAAACTTTAAGTAGTGTAGTGACAGATGTCTTTTTTCTGTATTAAACTGGATTTGCAATGTTTCCATTGATGTTTAGGAACAGACAGATGATGTGACCTATTCCGAGGTTACTTCTTCCGGTAAAAAGCAAGTACAAATGGACAATGTGAGTACATATCACCACATTCCCTTGTTCTTCAATCAGTGTCCAGTGACAGTCCTGTTCAGAGAAAATGACACCCTCCTTCTCTTATCTATATGCTGTTGATATGTAGCTCTGAATTTGATAAATAAAGTATGTGAAGTAATAGTAGATGTGGGTTCCACATTGTTTGACAGAATCTGTGATGCTCTTTCAGGATCATTCTAATGACACAGTGACTTATGCTGCCATCAGAGGAACAGAATGTACACCTGATGGACTTTATGCCTCTGTGAAAAAAATAGAAAAAATAACCCTCACAAATAAACTTTAATGCAAACATTATTTTATTTAAATCACTGCATGACATATTATGAACAGATAAGCACCTTGGAGTTTAGAAGAGGTATATATTTGTATGTGAAGGAACAGAACTAATATTTGTTGAATGTACTGTGAAAGAGTAAAAAGACAATTCAAAAGCATGACTGTAAAATAATTGTTTTTACATTTAAAAAAATAAATACTTATACTATGTTTCATTTTGCTAGAAAATATAAACTACACATATTTAAAACATCTGTAAAAAAAACAAAAAAAAAACAAATCTGTAATCATCAGAATTGAACTAATACAAATATTTATCTCAGAAATGTCAGATGTACCCTGGTAGTTTCTTGTGTCAAGTACCAAAAGTGTGTGGCAATACTTACTGAACCTTTTTTCTGTTCGCTTTTGTTAATGGTATGTGTAGCAACTTATAAATGTAATTGTCAGGGTGTGGTACCATGAAAAGGGAGCGAGGACAAAATAAAGTAAACACAAACAAAATACCCACGAGGGGGGGAAATCAAACAGAACATAATACATACTCGTGACCAGGAGAAAACAAACGTGATGCAGGGAGCAACCAAACAAGAACAGACGACATACCAAATTAACCAATAACCATATAACAAGATGGGCGGAGTTGACAAGAGACACGAGACATGACATCATACCAAAAACATAACAAACACACCACATGTGCTTACACAGGACAAGACAGACATGTGACAGTAATAACTGCACATAATGTAATAAGTATTACACTTTATGCACTTTATGTGATGGTCCAGTATACAAACATAATGCATCTGAACTAACACTCATCCTACAGCTCAAAATGATACTGTGACACCAGTGCACAACTCAGGATCTGAGGTTATATGGTTATTGGTTAATTTGCCCCACCTGTTCTTCCCCATTACCTGTCTTGTTTGTCCCCTATGTAATCTCCTTGTGTCTTCAGTCCTGTGCTGGTTTGTTATCGTTAAAACACATTTTAACACAGTGTTGGTATTTAACGTTGTTTGTCATTTAGCAGTAAGTATACCATATGTACACTCACCTAAAGGATTATTAGGAACACCTGTTCAATTTCTCATTAATGCAATTATCTAATCAACCAATCACATGGCAGTTGCTTCAATGCATTTAGGGGTGTGGTCCTGGTCAAGACAATCTCCTGAACTCCAAACTGAATGTCAGAATGGGAAAGAAAGGTGATTTAAGCAATTTTGAGCGTGGCATGGTTGTTGGTGCCAGACGGGCCGGTCTGAGTATTTCACAATCTGCTCAGTTACTGGGATTTTCACGCACAACCATTTCTAGAGTTTACAAAGAATGGTGTGAAAAGGGAAAAACATCCAGTATGCGGCAGTCCTGTGGGCGAAAATGCCTTGTTGATGCTAGAGGTCAGAGGAGAATGGGCCGACTGATTCAAGCTGATAGAAGAGCAATTTTGACTGAAATAACCACTCGTTACAACCGAGGTATGCAGCAAAGCATTTGTGAAGCCACAACACGCACAACCTTGAGGCGGATGGGCTACAACAGCAGAAGACCCCACCGGGTACCACTCATCTCCACTACAAATAGGAAAAAGAGGCTACAATTTGCACGAGCTCACCAAAATTGGACAGTTGAAGACTGGAAAAATGTTGCCTGGTCTGATGAGTCTCGATTTCTGTTGAGACATTCAGGTGGTAGAGTCAGAATTTGGCGTAAACAGAATGAGAACATGGATCCATCATGCCTTGTTACCACTGTGCAGGCTGATGGTGGTGGTTTAATGGTGTGGGGGATGTTTTCCTGGCACACTTTAGGCCCCTTAGTGCCAACTGGGCATCGTTTAAATGCCACGGCCTACCTGAGCATTGTTTCTGACCATGTCCATCCCTTTATGACCACCATGTACCCATCATCTGATGGCTACTTCCAGCAGGATAATGCACCATGTCACAAAGCTCGAATCATTTCAAATTGGTTTCTTGAACATGACAATGAGTTCACTGTACTAAAATGGCCCCCACAGTCACCAGATCTCAACCCAATAGAGCATCTTTGGGATGTGGTGGAACGGGAGCTTCGTGCCCTGGATGTGCATCCCACAAATCTCCATCAACTGCAAGATGCTATCCTATCAATATGGGCCAACATTTCTAAAGAATGCTTTCAGCACCTTGTTGAATCAATGCCACGTAGAATTAAGGCAGTTCTGAAGGCGAAAGGGGGTCAAACACAGTATTAGTATGGTGTTCCTAATAATCCTTTAGGTGAGTGTATATTAGAAGTAAAAAATAGTAGCAGTAGCAGTAGTTATAGTAGTAGTATCAGTAATCTGGTGGATTTTGTAGGCAGGTTAAGATTTAGATTTAGACTTTTAAAATGTACTCTAAAGTAATGCTTTGTTTAATACACATATAATAATAATAAAAATAATAATTGCATGAATATTTAATTGCTGCATTTCACAGGTAGTTTAAGACTGGCTTTAGATTTTTAAAAATGTACTATAAGGGAATACTAATATTTTTATGTTTTAAAAGCTAATACAATAATGAAAATATGACATGTTTTTGGTGAGTTGATAATGTAATAATTTTCTCATAATATAAAAATTGTTATTACATTATGAGCTCAAGATTTTATTATATTGAGAAATTTTTACATTATGAACAATAATACAATAATAATGTAATACTTATTACATTATGTGCAGTTATTACATTATGAGTTGCTACAACATGTTTAATTGTCTTTCATTTCTTTTTGTTTTTTAATTTCTTGGTTGCAACTTTATTTCTCATCATCATTTATTAATTCATGGCGGCAGCAAGTCTACAGTTCTAATTTTTAAGGTTGTGTGTCAAGCTACGTTACGCTAACTGTGTACTGTGTATGTTTCAAAACATGTGACTGCCCAACATGAAGTTTGACCTCACTGGTTCAATCCACATGGAGCAATGATCATCTCTAAATCCAGTTTAGACTGATGGTAGTTCCTCTTCTTTCTTTTAGCAAGTTGCTTCATGCTATATAATTCTATATTGGTCTCAACTAGAAGCTGGTGAGAATCTGGACACTTTAGTCTTTATGGGTCTGTATGGGTCATGGACAATACCAGATATTTTTTTAATGATAACTGAATAAAAGTGTCTCTCTGAACCTGGGAAATTACAAGCAGAGGAGATGATGATGTTAAATGGAAGAAAATAACAAAAAATGGCTGATAATTGCTTTGTGTTTCTGCTGGGTCTGATAAGTCTCTGCTCATTTCTCACAGGTAAACACATTTCTATATGTTCTATAAGACATCTTTTTTATTTTTTTAAATTATTATTATTATTGATATATAGCATAATGATCTCCCAAATTTACTGTGTTTCAGGTACCAGTGGAGTGGATGAGACTCTGCACTTCTGGTAAAAAATGTCCATCTGCCCTGTAATAATACTCTTTCTGAATACACATCAACTACATGGAACTATGGCAGGTTAACACATTCACAGACAGTTCAACTGGTTGGCAAAGGGAAAATCAAGAATAATATAGAGAGACATGGAAGACTGAGTCTGGGGTCTGACTGCTCTCTGAACATCAAGAAAGTCACACAAGAAGATTATGGATCTTACACCTGCTGACAACATGGTGGACAACAACAAGGAACTGATGCACGTGTTTATCTGCATGTTCTTCACAGTAATTGTAGGTTAATGTAAACTATATTTAAAAACTGCCACATTCTCAGTGAAGTCTGTCATGTGATTTCTGCTTTATTTTCTGTTTCAGTCTCTCAATCATCCTCAAAGACTGAGATCAGACAAGGCAGATCTGTGACTCTCTCCTGTCAGTTGCATTCATATGGAGTCTTTTGTGATACTTTGGTCCATACTGAGGGAATTCAGCTGATCTGGGTGAATCAGGCTGATGTTAGTGTGATGACAGAGTCTCCAGATATCAGATATCATTCTCCTCAAAACACTGTATCAGCACTCTGACTACAACACTCCTGAATGAAGATCACAACAGAGAGTGGAGAACTCAGCCTCATTTACTGTCAAGTATTCAGGTGGGAACAATACTGTATCTCATCATCTATCCGTTTTAGTTGGCCCTAAAGTTTAGTAAGCCTTTAGTAATGTCAGAAATTCTATTAATATTTTTTAGCCAGGATAAACAGAGTGTACAAGAACTGAAAAAATAAAAAACGCATATATTACCTTATTGTGAGGTAATACTTTAAAATTACACTTCATTGACAGTTAATGCAATAACTGACAATGCACAACAATACTTTTACAGCATTTATTGAAGGCAAAATATGTAAGATTTTAAAATATCCAAAAACCACTAGAACAGTGTTTTATAGTTTGTTGCATTATCCCAAATGTTTCCAAGAATGTTTAAATCCAGAGAAAGATTTTAAATCCGGGCTCGCAGTATACACACAACATTCAAAATGAGTTTTTTTGGGGGGCGGACCGGCCTGGGCGGGACTCAACCCTCCTCTCTTCCTGATCTTTTGAGTGACTGGAAAGAGCTTTGTAAAATATACAGGGTCACTTATATAACCCCAGCCCAGTACCGGTTTTCAAGGATTCAGCGGCAAAGGGCCTGATGCCAGACTCGACAGAGTTTGCTTCTGGAGAATATAAGCCGACGAGAGCCAGGGCCTCTCAGTGCTTCTACGCGTTTGAGGTGAGAACACAGGAGGAAACCGGCTCTACACGTAGGCTATAGAATCTAGCAAACGTGATTGTAGCTCTACAGATGTCTGACAGCGAGGCGCCACGTGCCAGCGCCCAGGAGGATGCAACACAGGGTGAGCGGACAGGGTGCACCTTGTGCTTGGTAAGCCAAGGTGATGGCATCCACTATCCAGTGGGCCATCCTCTGATTGGAAACATCCTTTCCCTTCTGCTGGCTTCCGTGACAGACAAAGAGCTGATCTGAGGTTCTAAAGCTTTGCATTCTATCCATGTAGATCCGCAGAGCACGAACGGGACAGAGCAAAGCTAGGGCAGCGCTTGCAACTGTAGCATGTCTACAGCAACTGTAGACTTCATTGATAGTTAACTTATGTTGAACTTTATTCTTGAACAAGCACACGCTGTATTAAGTAGTACATAAAATATTACATGGTAATGTCTCTGAAACATATGTGCATTATATTGCATTTATTTCACTTCAGCCTATGCAAACACATTACGAGCGTCACTACGGGAAGCAAAAGTGTCCGACTTCACGTCTCTGTTTTCAGCTCCTCCAAGGCCTGCACGCGGCAACTCTCGCCAATCGGTTACCCAGCCGCAGCCGATGTCGAACCCACCTATAATCTCCACGAAATCCATCAAGCTGAGGATCAAGCTACGCCTTTGTTTTGACCTCTAGTGGCGAAAAATTATATATTGTGGCTAATGTTAACATACACTAATACATTTTTAACATTTCAAATTGTATAAAGTAACATTAATGTATTATGAAAAAACAATGAGCAATAGTATATTATAAATCAAAATCAACCTATATAAAAATAGTAACATATGGATAATAATAACTTATTTTAAAAAGTAAAAGAAATTAAACACACTAAAATATATGAATATAAAAAATAAATGCCATAAAAAATTGTTGTTCATTGTATGTTTATGATAACAAGGTTAACACATTTCATTTTTTTAATGATTGTCATATTTTGCAGCATATCAAGCTGATACAGTGACACCAGTGATTCCGGTTCACACCACAAACCTTGAGGAGCCCTCGGCTACAAACACACCAAAGGTCCCTAAAGGTAATCACTGTCTTTCTCACCTCAGTGCTTCTCAGATAGGCCTACTCTTTTTTTTTTCTTAAATCAGCCCCTATGAATATAACTGATTTCTCTCTGGTCATTTCAGGTCATATTTAGTCATACATCCTTTCATATTTAGTTATGTACATATTTGGAGACATCTCCTTGATGAATCACAGGAACCCAGCAACCTCTGCACCAAACACTGCATGATTTTACAGAGAACAGGAAGTTTTAACCAGTCAATGAAATCACAATATGCAAAATAGTAAGAGCCCTTTTAACCTTGTCATGACAAGAGAAAAACTTGCAATCGTCATCCAATACTATTTTTAAGTTTGTAAGTTTGTAGGCCAACCGGCAGTTAGCATCACACTGGTTCCCTCGACAAAGACCCAAACCAAAAAAGGATGATTCCATAGGCGTTTGGGTTATCGCCAAAAATATAAGCTCTGTGTTCAGCGAAAGTTTATGATACTTACACATTTTGTCCATCAAGATAATTTTCACAAATTTTTGAAGCCTAATTGGAGTCACTAGAAGTAAAAAAACAAAAAAACAAAAAAACAAGTTAAGCTATAAACAAACTACACCACGACCCCATGACTATTTAAACTCTTTCAGTTTTTATCAAAAAAATTTAGCTGAAAGTTTGAGTTAGAATAGTTTATAAGAGCACAATTCTAAGCATAACGAGGCTGTAAAAGCAGACTGAGGTTACCTGTCATGCGTGATGACGTTTAATGTCTCCGACAGCCTCTGTAGTTCCATTTAGCCACTTAGCAACCGCCTCTTTCAAGACATGTAACAGCTTTAAAGAAAATCATGGGTGGGGTAATACTAATGTATTTTATGTTGCAGAATAAAACATGAAAGTATCTTGTGCTTGTGTTAACCACAGATCTTATTTCAGCCATTTAATCAAAAACCAGTGATCTGTATAATCAGTGCCAAAAACCCATTGGGTGCGTCTCAGTCAGCTCCCTAGTTCAGTAGTCAAGGTACTGATCAGGGAGTCAGCCATGTTAAGGGCTTTCTCAATCGCAGAATCCTTCCAGTGCACTGAAATGTTCGCTCCCTAAAAAGTCCCACAATGTACCGCAAAACCCAGGGTGCATCGATGCTCACTATGCTCCCTTAACGGAAGTTCTGAAGCGCAAAACTCAAATCACGTGAGCCAACTCACTACACATAACGGCCAATAACGACAAGCGATATGCGTTTTTAAAAATAGAAACCATTATTTTATTATATTTCACCATAAACATACATCGTTAGACAGGTAATAAACACAATCTAGCTAACATTTATAATTTATTTACGGCTGAAATGTTGCACGTATATGTAACAAGTATTTATCATAGTGTACTTTAAATAACATTAAAGTACACACACATATATATATATATATATATATATATATACACTCACCTAAAGGATTATTAGGAACACCATACTTATACTGTGTTTGACCCCCTTTCGCCTTCAGAACTGCCTTAATTCTACGTGGCATTGATTCAACAAGGTGCTGAAAGCATTCTTTAGAAATGTTGGCCCATATTGATAGGATAGCATCTTGCAGTTGATGGAGATTTGTGGGATGCACATCCAGGGCACGAAGCTCCCGTTCCACCACATCCCAAAGATGCTCTATTGGGTTGAGATCTGGTGACTGTGGGGGCCATTTTAGTACAGTGAACTCATTGTCATGTTCAAGAAACCAATTTGAAATGATTCGAGCTTTGTGACATGGTGCATTATCCTGCTGGAAGTAGCCATCAGAGGATGGGTACATGGTGGTCATAAAGGGATGGACATGGTCAGAAACAATGCTCAGGTAGGCCGTGGCATTTAAACGATGCCCAATTGGCACTAAGGGGCCTAAAGTGTGCCAAGAAAACATCCCCCACACCATTACACCACCACCAGCCTGCACAGTGGTAACAAGGCATGATGGATCCATGTTCTCATTCTGTTTACGCCAAATTCTGAATCTACCATCTGAATGTCTCAACAGAAATCGAGACTCATCAGACCAGGCAACATTTTTCCAGTCTTCAACTGTCCAATTTTGGTGAGCTCGTGCAAATTGTAGCCTCTTTTTCCTATTTGTAGTGGAGATGAGTGGTACCCGGTGGGGTCTTCTGCTGTTGTAGCCCATCCGCCTCAAGGTTGTGCGTGTTGTGGCTTCACAAATGCTTTGCTGCATACCTCGGTTGTAACGAGTGGTTATTTCAGTCAAAGTTGCTCTTCTATCAGCTTGAATCAGTCGGCCTATTCTCCTCTGACCTCTAGCATCAACAAGGCATTTTCGCCCACAGGACTGCCGCATACTGGATGTTTTTCCCTTTTCACACCATTCTTTGTAAACTCTAGAAATGGTTGTGCGTGAAAATCCCAGTAACTGAGCAGATTGTGAAATACTCAGACCGGCCCGTCTGGCACCAACAACCATGCCACGCTCAAAATTGCTTAAATCACCTTTCTTTCCCATTCTGACATTCAGTTTGGAGTTCAGGAGATTGTCTTGACCAGGACCACACCCCTAAATGCATTGAAGCAACTGCCATGTGATTGGTTGATTAGATAATTGCATTAATGAGAAATTGAACAGGTGTTCCTAATAATCCTTTAGGTGAGTGTATATTATATAGATATAAGCTCTGCTGTTGTTCATAAATACCAGTAATGATGTTGTACAATGAGGACCTTGTCACGTCGCCGGAAATAGTTATCAGTGTCCCAATGTGTAGTGAGCCAGCGTCCTTTACTGTCCTGACCAGTGCCCGAACTCGTGTAGCCTACACGATATACTGATTCACAAGCTTGGGAGCTAGGGAAAGGAATGAGACTTCAGGACGATGGAACCGGAAGTGCTAAAATGCTAACTAGTTGCCGGATTTTGGCCTACAAAAATACGTCATAGTTTGTTCACCCTGGGCTGAAATAATCAGATGTAATCATCAGAATTTAACTAATGCAAATATTTATCTCAGAAATGTCAGATGTACCCTGGTAGTTTCTTGTGTCAAGTACCAAAAGTGTGTGGCAATACTTATTGAACCCCTTTTCTTTGTTAGTGGTTTGTTTACTTTTTAAATTATCTTTCATTTCTTGGTTGCAACATTATTTCTCATCTGTTCTCTTACTGTATTAATGTATTTATGTACCATATAAAGTATTTTGGAATCATTGTTTTAAAGGTGCTATTTATTTATTTATGGCATGCAGCAGCAAGTTTACAGTTCTAATTTAAGCTACATGTTACTTACTGTGTACTGTTACATGTTTTCCAGAGTGTTTTCAGAGCTGTGGGTTAGAATAGTTTATAAGAGCGCAGTTCTAAAATGCTATCTAGTTTCAAGATTTTGACCTACAAAAATACATCATACCTACACCCTCTATAACGGAGACAGCAGTTTCAGGACTGCAGTTCTAGAACCACATTTCTAGGACCCTATTTTTTGTGATAATTCTACCAACATTCAATCTTCAAACAGATGCAAAGACTAGACATATGGAAATGATTCATTTTTATGATCTTTCTAGCCTATTTTTAACAGCAGAGCAGGCACAAATATTTTAAACTTGAATGTGCAGTCTCCAGTTATTATTTAGCTGTGCAAAAACAGTTCATTGTGCTGCTGGATGTTGTAAACTGGTATTTGTTTTTGTTTTTCAACGTAATAAACACTAGTTTGTAGAGCAATTGTTTTATCAGTTACCGCACTTTGTCAAATATCAGACGTGCAGTGCCACGCTGCGGCTAATGAATTGAAAATGCACATACACAGACACAGTCCTTCTTTCCAAGAAAACTGAATTTAAAACCAGAATATAGTTGCTTATATATTGAAACAAATTAGGTTAAATATTTCAAGAGGGTTACCAACAGGTATGTTTATGGTTAGGGGTTGTTTAGGACAATTAAATGTAACATTTGGGGAGGGGGCTCCTGAAACTGTAGCCTCTGATAAAACAGTCTGAAAAATACTATGGTAGTCAATGGCTGCCGAGATGTGCTTGGTTACAAACATTCTTCCAATATCTTCCTTTGTGTTTAGCAGAAGAAAAAAAATCATACAGATTTGGAACAACTTGAGGGATAGCAGTGTTGACATTTTTCTCTTCAAACTCATTTTTTTAATAGATTAAACACTTTACATTACTAAACTAATATTTAGTTGCATAACCATTCTTTTTTATAACTGCTGCGCATCCGCGTTGCATCGAGACTTGTGGCTTCTGGCACCTAGAAATGGTTATTTCAGCCCAGGATGAACAAACTTCCACAGTTCCTGTGAATTTTTGGGTTGATGTCACCCCACAAGTTTTCAATGGGGTTGAGGTCAGGGGATTGGGCAGGCCACTCCATTACCTCAATCCTTTTCATCTGGAACCAAGATGTCGCTTGCTTATTCGTGTGTTTAGGGTCATTGTTGAAAGACCCATTTCAGGGGCATTTTCTCTTCGGCATAGGGCAACTTAATCTCTTCAAGCATTTTTTTTATATTCAAACTGATCCATGATCCCTGGTATGCAATAACACCATAGTATGAAAAACATTCCCATACCATAATTTTTGCGCCACCATGCTTCACTGTCTTCAGTGTATTGTGGCTTGAAATCAGTCCACAGAATGTTACGCCGTTTCTCTTTGGGCCAATTGATGTGTTCCTTGACAAATTTTAACCGATGCACAAGCTGTTTTTTCAACAATGGTGCTTTACTGACATATTTTTGCTGTTAGCTTCGATCAAACATCTTCTCACTGTAACAGTACTTACAGCTAATTTTAGATCATCTTTGATCTTTCTGGAGGTGATGACTGACTGAATCTGTGCCATTCTGACTATTCTTTGATCTGTTTTAACAGTTGTTGTTGTTCAGGTTTTAGCTGCCATTTTAAATGTATCTAAGCATCCTATAATTTGCTGCACTTCTTTATACATTTTCCCCCTTTCTAATCAACTTTTTTAAATCAAATTACATTGTTTCTCTGAACAGTGTTTGGAACGGCCATTTGCTTCCCTTCTTCCTTAATAAAGGTTCAATTAATGACACCTGTTTTTTCACAGAATGAGTGATTTATCTAATTAAACTCCACACTGCTATTATTTGGAACACGCCCCTTTCAATGAATAACTCAATTACACAGAACAGGTAGCGTGCACGTTATGACAGTTGGGTCTGTTGTTTTTATATTACACTATCCCATCTACAAGTAAATTGTCTGTAATGCAGAAATATCACCACTACTAATAACAGTGGTTCATCAGGTTACTGATGTTGTACTGCTATTTATTTGAACATAACTGTAAAAGTATAGGATTTGGGCCTGCTGTTGGGCTAAAGGTAATAAATAGCTGGCTGACTTTTCCATTTGTTGACATGACATGGTTAGATTCAGAGGGTAAATATCATATATCAATTTGGATGTCCACCATAGAGATAATCACCATATTTATAATGAAACCATTGTTTATTATAATTCATATCATATAATAAAATATATTTATTGTTACTACTGCTATATTAAATTATAGGATCTCATTCACTGCTTTCAGAATCTTTGCTTTTTAAAATAATTTAGTTCCTATAAAATTAACATATTTTAATCAGTTTATTTATTGAAAAAAAATAAATTATTTTATTTATCGAAATAAACAGAAAATAGTACAAACTTTGATGAAGTGATTGTTTTGAACAAAAACTCTATTTGTATAAATACTTTGTGCCTTTTGCCCCATGGTGGTGAGCCTTTTACCCCGTGTGACAAAAAGCCCACCTCATATATTTGTAAGATTTTTAAACAAACCCCTTTTATGATTTATTTTCACAAAACATCTGTTGCTTCATTAATGTTCAATAAAAACATATTTTTTATTTAATATATTTTTACTGCAATCATACACTAGAAGTAGGCTAGTGAAAAGCACATTTTTCTTAAGGTGTGCCTTTAGCCCCGTTGTACATAGTATGCAATCACTGAAAAAATCGGCTGACAGCGTGGAATTTGACAGCACAGTGCTTCCTCTATAGCTCTGCTGAGTAGAACACTTTCGATCTCTGCACAAGTCACAAATGAGGATGTTGAACGTAAAAGAGTATGACTATTAAAAACAGTTACTGCAGAATGATTGATGCAAAAAATAAAGAGAAAATGGAAGATTTGGAATAATAATTTATTTAAAACTGTTCTTTTAATCAACAAGCAGAGTCTGAAATAAAAATCCTGAAAGTCCTATAAATAAATCTGATCCCTTCGAGTTTGTTTGTTAACGTAAAAGACAGACAGTATTTACCATGTCAACAGGTCAACAAAGTCAATTGCAGGCATTTCTCTGCTCATGATATTATGAGGTATTTGCATAGTTATGAACTGATTCATTTATTTGTGACTGTTCTTGTTCACAGAGGTATAAAGTTGACTGCAGTCGTCCTGAGGTCCAGCTGTTGCTCCTCTGATGGAAGCATAAGTCACTTTATCATCACCATGAACCTGAATGAACATCACAGATAATGTCAATTTTGAGAGAAGATAATGGAAGTACAAGTAAGTGTTTACCCACCTTGTTCTTTTTGCCTTGGTTTTTACTGTATGTGGCAATCTCAGTATAAGTTACATCATCTTTCTGCTCCTAAACATCAGTGGAAACATGGTGAACTAAAGCACAAAAACCTATCCATTAGGCCTACTACTTTGTAAAGTAGGCTAATTATTATGCAGGTGCTGTAAATGTTTAAATATGTGCTGCAAATATTTTAAAATATGTTGTGTCATGTGGCATTTTCATCATTTGTGAAAGCCTAATATTCGTAACAGGACTTTTCACTAGTCTGTGTTTAGTGGTGGGGATTTTCAGTGACTCTTTCTGTACATTAAATAGTTTTTCCAGTCCGCGACAGGGATAGCTGCTGGTCGGAGAAACGGGCATGCCGAAAAAGATACACAATGCTACAATAGAAACTAAACCCTAACCCTACCCCACACCCTAACAAGCAGCTTTCACAACCAATTGTAAAGACTTTTCAGCACGCCCCCTACCTTTCGGCAGGCTCATTACTCCAACCTGCAGATATCCACACTTGTCATTTTGAGTGAGTCATTGAGTCATTTATTCAAGCGATTCATTCAAAATGCTGATTTATTGAGGAATGAAACACCTCTGCTGCTCGGTGTGTTATGTTGTGACTTTGCAAAAAACTGAAAATATTGTGTAATGTAAGTTACTCTTATTTTATATCATTAACATATTTGTTATTGAAAAGGGGGATATCACAAAATAGCTGCCTTCTTGTTAATAACTTTGTTGCTATTTCAAATGTGGCGTATTCAAATTAGAATTGAACACATCTTTTTAATTTTATACAAATGCAACTGCCACCATCTTGTCTGAGTTAAAGGTGCACTATGTAACTTTTCCGTCCGCTAGAGGTCGCCTATTCAAAACAAAGGCATAGTTTGATGACGCCAAGTTTGAGCGCAGAATCTTGGGACATGTTGTCTTCACCTCACAGCCGGTGGAAAAGAATCGGGATAGGACTCAGGCAGAAATCATGTTCATGGATGCGATTATTAACATTACTGTAGTATGAAGCAGAGCAGGACCGAGTGTTGTGGGAGCTGAGCAAGGCTGCTGGAGTGATTGCGCAACACACGCCTCGCAAGCAGCAGGACTTTTATTATGCCACAGTCGCCGGCGCCATTTCCGTTTTTCCGGTCATGAGTATGAGGTAACGCAGCTCTGTTTATCATATTAGATACATTTGAGTGTGTTGAAAATGATGTTATGACGTTACTCTGTGCATTCGCTCGGCGGCTGCTATGACACTTTTTGCACACTGCAGTAAGAGTAAAGCGTTTCTGCAAAATAAAACCAGAAACAGAAGGTAACGCAGATATGACACAATTGACCGGCGACTCCCTCACACGTCCCAGTTCCTTGGTTAAAATAGCAATTTTCTCACGATTTACAAATAGTTGGAAACATTTGGGATATTGTAAGTACTCAATTGAACAAAATATATAACACTGGCCTAGTGGCTTTTGGATATTTTACTACAAAAATTTTACATAGTGCACCTTTAATGATGGTAGTGCCTCAGTGGATTTGAGATTAAAGGGGTCATGACATGAGAAATCAAATGTGCCTTGATCTTTTGACATATATATCATTAAAACATCCTGCAAATTTTATGGTTTAAAACATCCTCCTCATTTTAAACAAAGCATTTATTTATTTAAGCTCCAAAAACAGCTCATCTGGATATTGTGGGATTTGTGAAAGCACACTGACAAATGCATTTGCATATGACTTCCCCAGAGCAAGACTTCGACGAATAGTTATGCATCATTGCACCATAGGCCCCGCCCACTGGCATTCTGTCACTTAACGGCTGACATTGACATTTGCCTATACACTGGATGTGAGTGTTGCGTCAAAAGCAAATAGAATCCATTATAATCATTGACACTCTACACTAAATACAGTATACAGATGCACGTTCAGTTTCCACGCGCTTGAGTCTGTCGACAATAGGACAAATGGAAGAGTGAAAGAACTTGCGCTAAACTTTTCCTGTTTAAACAGCTGGTTTGCATCTCTGTACAGACTTCAGAAGGATCCTAGCATCGGAAACAAATAGATAGTATATTTCAATGTCGTCCCGGATCATGCCGGAAGATTGTATGTTTGTTCGGAGCATTTTGTTTTGTAAACGAGGCACATTATAATGGAGAGTTTGCATAGAAACTTTTGTTGAAAGATGAAGCAGACAACTGTATTAGATCTGACAGCAGCTGCTTCACAAACAGTAAGTAAATGTTTTCAAAATGCTTTGCTTTGTTTGATGGTTTTATATGAATAATTTTTTCAAAACACTTACTCACATGCAATAAAAAACCCATGTCATGACCCCTTTAATCGTTGCAGTGTTCATCTTGTTAGTCTGATTTTGTAGGCCTACATTGCAGTGTTGGTGAGTAGCCGTGTAACAATTATAATGAACATTACAGAGGAAAATATGGGCTACAGAAACTGTCAAATATACACAAATATGAATCGCTTATTGAAGATGAATCATATGGTTCACTTGCATTAGTGCTGACAGTAGGATGAATGGAAATGTGGATTGCATCATTGGTTCCATTAAATGTATTAATATCAGTGACCTTTAGACAACAAAGAGTACAAATATACCAACTTGACATTTAGCTGTTGCGTTTATCTAGTGTGAATAAAAAGAGTACACATATTATTGTCACAGATCCGCCAGGCTCCCAGGTCACTCAATCACAGCGCACGCCGTCCCCTGAGTATTGATCACGCGCACCTGCACCTCATCAACACACCAATCACCACCAGTACTTAAGGCACACACACACTCACAGTCACTGTCCGGTCTCGTTTGTATGTTGGTACATACCTCTATGCTAAACTTCAAGGACTTGCTTTATGCTACTTACCTTCTCCTGTTATTCCCTCCAAAGCCTCCAGCGTTCCAGCCTTGTGTGTGTGTGTCTCCATCTTCTCTTCAGCTCCAACTCTCTCTCCAGCGATCTCCTCTCCAAACCTTCCCAACGATCACCTCAAGATATCATCATCCGCCACTCACGATCATCTACACACTCCACCTGCACATCCGTCAGCCGCTGCTCTGCTCAATAAACACCACTTCCCTTTATCCATTGTCTCTGTCCCTTCTGTACCGTAACAGAAGACCGGACCACAACCGATGAGCACCAGCATGAGCACCACCGACCCATTCCAGGAACTCGTGGACGCTGTCCGTCGATCACTTCCATTCATTCCACCAGCGAGCACTTCCGCAAACAACACCGCATCTCCCTCTGCACCCGTCTACGCCAGTCCCATGGCCAGACCAGCGCCCTACTCTGGCCTGGCGGAGGACTGCAATGGAGTTCTGCTACAATGTTCGGTGGTCCTGGAGATGCAACCGCTCCTCTATCCTGACGATAGGTCCAAGGTGGCATTTATCATCTCGCAACTAAGAGGTAAGGCCTTACAGTGGGCAGAAACCTTGTGGACCCAGGATAATCCCATCGTCCACACTCGGGCAGGCTTCATAGCCCATTTCAAGGACGTCTTCGGGAAACCTGCTTGGGATGCCTCCATAGGTGAGCAACTTTACCACTTGAAACAAAATAAGATGCCGATCAATGAGTATGCCCTACAGTTCAGGACCCTAGCTGCCGCCAGCGGATGGAATGAGCAATCGCTGCTCACCACCTATCGTCAGGGTTTGGATCCCCGTGTGCGGTTGCATCTCGCTGCATACGAGGACACCATCGGGCTCGAACGCTTCATCCAATTGTCTATCCGCTTCGCCACTCGTATACAGTCGTGCCTCGAAGAGCACCAGGGCCAGGAACTACTCCTTTCCTCCTTCCGTCAGCCAGAGTCCGTCAGCCCTCCAGAACCAGCCCCAGAACCCATGCAAGTACAGCAAACACGGCTAACCCAGGGGGAACGTCGGAGACTGCTGGTCCAGGGTCTATGCCTGTACTGCGGTACTATGGGGCATCCCATTACTCAATGCCCTATTCGTCCTAATTGTCCTGTGTTTCTGCCCTCCTCGACTCTGGGTCAGCCGGCAACTTCATCTCGGGCGCCCTCTGCTGTCAGCTTCGCCTCAAGACCACAGCTACACCCACAACTTACCAGATCCACTCGGTAACGGGGAAACCCCTCAGCCGACGGCAAGTTCGGTCCGTCACCGTCCCCATCCAGCTCCAAGTGGGGATATTACACACGGAACAACAACAACTGCTGGTTCTGGAGGACTCCACCACTGACGTGATCCTAGGGCGTCCCTGGTTAGTGCAGCACAATCCCATCATCTCCTGGAAGTCCGGCGAAATCCTGAAGTGGGGCGATAGCTGTTTCCTGGGTTGTTTTCGGGCTCTCCCTGTTCCCCCTACTCCAAACTCTAGGAAGATGTCCGTGTGTTCCACCTCCATCGAGAGTCCGGTTGAACAACGTTCGGTAGATATACCATCTTGCTACGCCCCCTTCAGCGATATCTTCTGCCCTCAGCGAGCATCCAAGCTGCCTCCACATCGGCCATGGGACTGTGCCATCGATCTGCTTCAGGGTGAGTCAGTGCCCCGTGGGAAGATTTACCCATTGTCTACTCCCGGAGCCTGGCCGAACATCACCATCACGTTGCGGAGGTCCTGCAACGCCTGAGGGACTTCCAACTTTATCTCAAAGCCGAAAAATGTTCCTTCCATCAGCCCTCAGTGCAGTTCCTTGGGTATAACATCGATAGCAGTGGCATCCGGATGGACGAGGGGAAGGTGGAGGCCATCAGGAACTGGCCTATTCCTACCACCATAAAGGAACTCCAAAGGTTTCTGGGATTCGCAAACTTCTACCGTCGTTTCATTCTCAATTACAGCATCATCTCCTGCCCTCTCACGCAACTCCTCCGTTGCAAGCCCAAGTCTCTGTCCTGGACTCCAGCGGCCACGAAAGCTTTTGACGCTCTCAAGGATGCATTCACTTCGGCTCCCCTCTTAGTGCATCCAGACCCCACAAAAGCCTTTGTAGTGGAGGTAGACGCCTCCACCACAGGAGTGGGAGCCGTTCTCTCACAGCAGCAGGGAACACCCAGCCGCCTCCATCCATGTGCCTTCTCCCGGAAACTCAACCCGGCGGAGGTAAACTACGACATCGGTAACCGGGAACTGCTGGCCATTAAGATGGCCCTGGAAGAGTGGAGGCATTGGTTGGAGGGTTCCCAGCTCCCTTTCTTGGTCCTCACTGACCATAAGAACCTGGAATATCTCAGGGATGCTAAGAGACTCAATCCCCGGCAGGCCCGGTGGGCCCTGTTCTTTACACGATTCAATTTCACAATTTCCTATCGACCAGGACCCAAGAATATAAAGGCAGACGCTCTCTCCCGTCTCTACAACCCAGAAGAGTACTCCAAAAAAGCCGAGCCCATCATCCCTGAGAAACTGTTCGTGAGTCCCATCACCTGGTCCGAGGAGACCTTGCCCTCCTCCAATGTCTCCACCAATGCCCCGCCGGGTTGTCCACCAGGCTCACAGTATGTCTCACGAGCACGGCGCACTCCCCTCATTCACACTTCCCACTCGTCTTTGGGCACTGGCCACCCGGGGGTCAATGAAACCCTCTCGTTGCTGAAGGAGCGCTTCTGGTGGCCCAATATGGCATCGGACGTCAGAAGGTACGTGAGGGGATGCCAGGAATGCGCCATCTCCAAAAGCCCAAGACATCTTCCCTCCGGCAAACTCCATCCTCTGCCCGTTCCCAACCGTCCGTGGTCACACCTAGGGGTAGACTTCATCACAGACCTTCCCGTATCCGGAGGTCAGACTTGTGTACTAGTGGTAGTGGACAGATTCTCCAAGTCCTGTCGACTGATCCCGTTAAAAGGACTACCCACGGCCATGGAAACGGCTGAACTTATGTTTAACAAGATTTTTAGATATTATGGTATCCCAGAGGACATCGTCTCCGACAGAGGACCTCAATTCATCTCCCGGGTATGGAAAGCGTTCTTCTCTCTCCTAGGTGTGACAGTCAGCCTCTCTTCCGGCTATCACCCACAGACCAACGGGCAGACGGAGAGGAAGATTCAGGAGATCGGTCGCTTCCTCCGTACCTTCTGTCACGGCCACCAGGACTCCTGGAACCAGTTCCTGGGCTGGGCCGAGTACGCACAGAACTCCCTACGGCAATCTACCACCGGTCTAACTCCCTTCCAGTGCGTGCTCGGGTACCAGCCCCCATTGTTCCCTTGGTCCGGGGAACCGTCGGATGTTCCAGCCATAGACTACTGGTTCCGGGAGAGCGAGAGGGTCTGGGACTCTGCACATCACCAGCTTCAACGGGCCCTGCGCAGACGCAAGATGACAGCCGACCTTCGTCGCTCCAACACTCCCTCCTTCCAACCGGGTCAGAAGGTCTGGCTGTCCACCAGGGACATCAGGTTGCGTCTGCAATGCAGGAAGCTCAGTCCCAGGTTCATTGGCCCTTTTCCCATCGTGAAGCAGATCAACCCAGTCACATACCAACTCCAACTCCCTTCACAATATCGCATTCATCCTACATTCCATGTCACTAATAAAACCTCACTTTCCCTCCGTTTCCATTCCCACAGAGCCTGGCGCAGCCGAAGAGACCCCCCTCCCACTCATCGTGGAGGACGGTACGGCCTATCAAGTGAAGGACATCCTGAACTCCCGGCGCCGTGGTGGTATTCTAGAGTATCTGGTGGACTGGGAGGGCTACGGTCCCGAGGAACGCTCATGGGTACCTAGAAACGACATCCTTGACCCAAACCTGCTCGAAACCTTCCATGCTTCTCACCCCAACGCACCTGCACCCAGAGGCAGAGGCCGACCACCACGACGTCGGGGTCCGCGGCCCTCAGGAGCAGGCCTAAACTATGCTAAACTTCAAGGACTTGCTTTATGCTACTTACCTTCTCCCGTTATTCCCTCCAGCGTTCCAGCCTTGTGTGCATGTGTGTCTCCATCTTCTCTTCAGCTCCAACTCTCTCTCCAGCGATCTCCTCTCCAAACCTTCCCAACGATCACCTCAAGATATCATCATCCGCCACTCACGATCATCTACACACTCCACCTGCACATCCGTCAGCCGCTGCTCTGCTCAATAAACACCACTTCCCTTTATCCATTGTCTCTGTCCCTTCTGTACCGTAACAATTATAGGGACAGTCCGTCCAAGCTTATAGACAAAAAATAGCTCATGGATCAACCTCATGGGTCTTTGCCATTATGATACTTACCACAGGGTCATTAGTCCCTCTTCTATTATCTGAGGAATATTTGTCACAAAAACAGAAGAATAAAATACAGCATGTCATTAATTAATGCAGTCTAATTGATTTAGAAAATGTTCTAGAAAAATTCTAATGCTGTAGAATAAAAACATTATATTTATCTTTTTAAAGGGTTTGTTCACCTCAAAATGAAAATTCTGTCATCACTTACTAACCCTAATGCTACATTGAACACAAAGAAATAAGACATTTTGGAGAATGTTTTGGTTACCATTGACTTCCATTGTATGGAAAAACACACACACACACATTTCTCAAAATATCTCCTTTTACATTCCACAGAAGAAAAGAAAAAATACAGGTTTGGAACAACATCAGGGTTAGTAAATGATGACCAAATTTTCAGAAATTAGCAAAATGTCACAAAGTTCAAGCCAACCACTTCAACATTTTTATCATCACATCTTTTAAAATTATTTATACGATAAAACTGATGTGCTTGTCTGTAAATTCTTTGGATGTTTTGGACTTGGTCTGTTATCACAAAATATTATCTAAAATTAAAACCTCACCCCCTATTTTTTTACAAAGCACCCAAAAAATAACAGCAGAAAGGAGAATAGCCAATGCAGCAGCAACAACAACAATCACAATCACTAAAGGAGAGACAATATAGAGGGACACATTCAGATCCAGATGAAAACAACAGCAGAATGTTTACTGTAGTGTCCAATTAAACAAAGACATAAAAACACAAGTACTGACAGACAAATAAAATAAATAGCACTTTAAATAGCATAATACATTTTTATCAAGAAGAAAATTCGGTAACGCTTTAGATTACAGCAGTAAGTCAAATTAATTTACAGCGTAACTTTCGGTAACTATAAAGTATGTACATGTAGGTATAAGGGAACAATATATAATGTTTGGGGAATAAAGGGGTAACTACCAGGAAATTTAACAAATTATTTCTGTAAGTATTTTAGAATTAAGGGGTAATTATTCTACTATTATGATCTTATGTTTGGGAGCAATTTAGCGAGAACATGCACTGCGTACTTTTTTGTAATAATAGCGTACCAATACATACAGGCTTTTTTTTTAATTACGGGGTACATATCGGTGCTTTTATACAGTAATTTGTATTGATAGCAAAAGTGCATCTGTTTTAGTTTGGGCTTTTGTGTTTCAAGTAAAACGTTCTTTTTTTTTTTAATACTGGGGAAATATACTCTTGTTCCGTGTAGTTACAGGGTAACTACCCTGGTTAATTTTGGATGTATTAAAGGTGGGGTAAGTGCTTTCTGGTAACCGATGTTGATATTTCAAATCACCAAAACAAACACGCCCCTATTTTGATAGCTCCGCCCCACACATACGTAACCCAGGCAACGACTATGGCGGAATCTATGTGTTATTATGGTAATCCAGGTCAAATGTTCAATGAAAAAGTCATCCCTTCCATCCCAAAAACACAAACTGTTCTCATGAACAACTAGATCGCACGAGCACGACAGTCCAACTAACGAACATATTACAATTATGACAAGATTAGAGGGATATCGATCACGAAAAGAGGAAACAAACATACTGTATATTAGGAGTATATTATCTTACTTGTCGGACACATTTTGGGAGCTGACGCTTGAAACAGACAGTGAGGAGGTTTAGACGCTCCAGGCTTATCGGGTGTGGAAATGAATGGGTCTTTATCATCGCTGAAGTGAACGACAATACGATCGCAAATGGACAAACAACCGAACATGACACATAAGCATATTCAAGCAAAAGCCAGCATGTATTAGTTCTGTGAAACAAAACAAAATCAATGTTACTCGCCTATCGAGAAGAAATAAAGCAACCTCGGCCTTCACTCGAGTTCTCTCCAGCGCTGGAAAGCTGATACTTCTTGCCTGATCGTAAGCCTTCTTTTATTCCACAGACATCTTCCACTTTTGTTTTTTATCTGCCATCTCTCTTTCTGTCATTGCTCAGCTAATGTCCGTCCTGTGTCGTGTCTTTTGAATAATGACGTGCACTGAGCGCTCTCTTCTCTCCATCATTAGTAGACACGCCCCCTACTGCTGATTGGCTATCAGTTTGTTATGGTACTCGGCGGAGTCACATTCCTAAAGCAGTTTTGAAATAACACTTACCCCACCTTTAATGATTCAGTCTAGAACCTGCCTCCAAAAATTTACTTGTTGACGGATTTGCTGGAGAAATTAGACATTACGGAGAAACAAGAAATTACTACACATGAAATGCATACAAATATATATTTATTGTGGCCACGAATTAAAAATGAATTACCTCGTTTTAATTAACAGTTCCCCATGGGCGGGCCCTCTATTGGCCCGGGCCCATTTGCACGTGCATACCATGCATGCCCAGACGCTACGCCACTGGCGGGCTTTATACGATGATGGACAGGTGATCAACAGTAACGTAATCATCCACGTCACCAAAGAGCGCTTGGGTTGAATTTGTTCTAATCCTAAACGGAGAACTTATTTACGTATAAGCATTTACCTTTACTATTTCTCTCAAAAATGATGATCGTGTTGGTAAGTACTCTGTGTATCCTTAAATTATTTTCACAACACCAGCAGGGATTGTTTACACTCATCTTCTTCTACTTCTTCCAGCGTGCATGCAGTTGAGTTCTGTTGACAACTGTTTCGCTCAACATACATCACTTACTCCGTTGCTCTGATTGGTTGTAGGTCTATCCAATTGAGTGCAGAGGCATTTTCTTTCCCGGTTCTGTTGAAACACGCTTCATAATTACAGCCCAATGGAGCAGTATCAGACTCATATTCTGACTAGAATCTGAGTATGACGACGTCAGGCTAATTTTTGCCTATCATAATAGTAGAATAATTACCCCTTATTTCTAAAATACAGAGTAAACACTTTTTTAGTAAACACAGACATGATTGTTTTGGATTGACATATAATTAAAGAGTTACTTTTTACATAACAGTAGTTTCATGTTGTTGTTTTTTTATTGTCAGTAACATGAGTGACACATTTACATATAAAAAGTCACTGAAATGAGAATGACATACCTAGTTCTTCTGGAGGTGTTGGTGCTGTATACTTGTTGTCTTCTCAGAGATGGTAGCTAGGATCAGTGCTGTTGATGTAGCTGACACTATGGACTTGGTTTAGATGTGACATATTATGGAAATACAAAAAAAAAAAAATTTAATCCATGAACAACATCAAGTTATTGACATTCCTTTTCCAAAAGCTACTGTGGAATAATCCATTAAAATGAGAAAGGCATACATACAAAAAAAACTAACATTTAAATACAAGTACAGTATATTAATAAACATTCATCAGCTTATTATGTGGGCTACCTGATTGTGTATAAGTTTCTGGTTTATTTACAGTTGTGGCTGTCTTTGAGCTGGTGACTGGAGTCAGTGTCTTTGTCTCTTTTGGAGCTGTAAAAGATGCATTATCAGATGCATAATACTGTAGAATATACTTTTTTTTTTCTTGATTATCAAAAATAAGTAACATTATTTTTTTTAAAAATGTGACAGTAAATGAGGCTTCTTCAGTTGATTTCTCTGAGTAACCTGACATCTCCACTCTTTGTTGTGATCTTCATTCAGGAGTGTTGTAGTCAGAGTGCTGATACAGTGTATTGAGGAGAATGATATCTGATATTTGGAGTCTGTCATCACACTAACATCAGCCTGATTCACCCAGATCAGCTGAATTCCCTCAGAACGGATCAAAGTATCACAAAAGACTCCATATGAATGCAACTGACAGGAGAGAGTCACAGAGATGCCTGGTCTGATCTCAGTCTGTGAGGATGATGAAGAGACTGAAACAGAAAATAAAGCAGAAATCATACAGATTTTTCTGAGAATTTTCAGAGCCTGATGAAATCGGTATGAATACGTGTTTAATACTGCAAAATACGCTCAATGTTACAGTCACTTCCCCTAAAAAAGAACATCCCAATTGAGTGAAGGGATTTGTGGAAACTGGGGTTCCTAATTATTGTGATCCAACATTTGCCTCACATTTCAGGATGAAAAGACAAACATGTCTGATAATATCTTCAATAGTTGCGTATACAGAGCTGCAGCAGACACATTTGTAAACAACTTTACTTAATACCGCGTGGTTTATATACATGTTGCTGTTGATTGGGCATATTTGACATATTATTTGACATATTTGACACACCCACCAAACAAGAGAAAACATATCTCAAAACCCGTTGCGCACTGGTTTGAGCTTGAACGTGCCCCAGTTCAGTGCAAACTCTGCCCCACAGCTGATTCTAAAGATTTCATTGGACATGTCAGTCACAGTGCTGATTTCCTACACAATGTTACAACAAATGCTAACCCCTAAACCTACCCTACACCATAAAATTAACCAATGAAACCAATAGAGGACAACTTTTCCATGTGTAAAAATAACTTTTTATTTTATATCAGCTAGAAACTAATTTACGAATTTTTATTTTGAAATGTAAGTCATGACAATTGGATGAAGCCAGAACCAACGGTGCAAGTCTTTGCCTGTGGAGACCCCACCCCCTTTTGGAGGTTGTACCCACTTTTTGATTTTACGCCTATTTTAGAGATCTCCGTCTGTATCATGCCTGCCACACGAGTCCTGAAAACTAAAGCCAACGCGTCTCAATCGCCCCCATGTGCCTGGAAGCAGTTGGTCATAAAGCCCGCCCTCTCCATGTATTCTAATGGGACATAGACAAACTAAACAATCAAATTACACTTAAAATAATTTTTTTTAAAGGTGGTTTCTGTCATTTTAGGCTGTTTTTTTATCACGCTGATGTTAGTTCAAATGTTCGTTCTTTAAATAAGTTTTGTTTTAGTTAGTTATTTGATGCTATAAAAACAGGGGTGTGACGTTATGATTGACAGCTGAGATTGACTTCTCTGAGCGAAGTAGTCACTAACGGACCTTTTTCGGGAACTTCGGGAGGAGATTGGAGCTTTAACTTTAATCTCTACATTTCCACAACTGTTTATTTCACAAAAAGTTGTTGATTAGGCGGGAGTGTGGGCGGGACCTTGTTATCGCGGCTCATCTTCGCGCTCACTACTGCACAGACTCGGACTCCAAGTTGCTACTGCGCAGACTCGAGACCCAAGATGTCAGTGCCATATTTGAACACTGGCGGCTTCACTTACGTCAACGGAAGAGAGTGAAGGCACGTCGTCCATCTTTTTTTTTACAGTCTATGATCTGTATCCATATGAAACATCTACAATAAAACATCTACAATATGAAACATCTACAATAAAAGACTCCAGGTCTTTGAATGACAATTTTAGTTATAAAAATTATAATAATACTAGCACTATCCCAGGCTTATAGTAGCATAAATGCTACAATCAATAAAACTCAGAACTCAGCACAGTATATCAAGATTATGACAACAATACGTGGCCAAAAACTGAACAAACATCAGGGCAAAAACACTAAGCAGTTTGCAAACATAGTGGTCACTTTCAAAAAGTCTTGAGTAGGCCTATCTTATAATTACAATGTTGATCTCCAAGTACAAAGGAAATGCATTAGGTAAAACACTGAAATAAACAGTAAACAGATCATATTACTAACTAAATATTATTAATTAATAATCCATGACAATCAAACAAAAGCAAAGAAAACAAGCCTTTAAAGGGTCATGAAACCCCCTGTTTCAGCAGCCGACAGTTCCCTTGCGATACTACACGTGTACTGCGTCGTTCGTCTTATTAATATAAATAAGACAAGACGCTACAGGGAAAACTCCTTTTTCTCCGATTCTGAAGCCTTTATACAATCACGCAGTGAATACTGCACGTCGGTTGGTTCAAAAAGTTAAAGAAATTGAACCAGTAACGACGCGGATAGTGTTGGACCCTGCAGCCCTCACGTGCATGCAGCTGGACTCGCTGCTCTCAAGCAGCTCGCGCCCGCGCAGCCACCGCTTTGAGTAGCCGCAGCACTCTCTCTCTGCTCTTCAGCTTGCCGCTCAGACCGCCACTCACGTGCAGTGCTGATCGCCGCCGCTCTGGCCAGACAGCATCTGCTTTACACTCTATGGCGATTCTCCATGTGTATCAAGCAAAGTCTCCTCCACTGGTTTCTTTGGACCCGCCATCGATGGCTTCGCCGAGCACTTCACGGCAACACAAAAGTCGTACCAAGCCATGCAACACTTTTTGCCAAAGCGCTCCACTTTCTCTGCCCCGAGCCGCCCTAAACCAGCGCCAGCTCAGCAGCAGATGACGAGGAACAAGTCGCCAGCCACCAAACCAGCGCCGAGCTCCGATCACAGATGGCGCTTGCGCTCCGCTAGGTGTCACCCACCTCCGGTGCGACAGGGCCCCTGACCCAAGATAGTGTTGGACCCTGCAGCCCAGAAGCCGGCCCGATGGCCAGGGAAGAAAGAGGAGGACGCTAAGTCCCGCTGCGGCCGGACCACCCTCCAAAATGCCTCGCCCAGTTTTCCCGCCACCCCGTTCAGTTCCGGGTGTTCGAAAAAGAGTGTTTGTTGCCCACACAGAACCTGTTCACATGCCCTGTTTGGGAGCCGCTGTTATAGCGGAAATAAAAATCAAACATACTCAAAAAAATAGCAAATTTCCTCTTCCACCACACACATGCACACCAGTCCCTCACTGCACCTTAGTGCCTGTATTAATTCAGCCCTGGCAGGCCATCCCCGGAGTGTCAGTCTGGGTTCTGAACATAATAAAACAAGGTTATGTACTCCAATTTGCTTAAAAACCCCATTATTCAATGGCGTGGTCGAAACCTCTGTGGAAAGCAATCATGTCCTGCGTTCCAAGGTAAACATCATGCTGGCAAAAGGAGCTATAGAAATAGTTTCCCCAGCGCTGAGCGAGTCAGGCTTTTACAGCAGGTACTTCCTCGTTCCCAAAAAGGATGGCGGTCTAAGACCCATCCTCGATCTCAGACATCTGAACAGGGCCCTAATAAAGCGCTTTCAGAATGATCACTCTGAAGCAGATCTTCCCACAAATACGCTTGAGAGACTGGTTCTTTACCCTGGATCTGAAAGATGCTTATTTCACATCCAGATAGCCCCCCATTACAGGCGGTTTTTGAGATTCGCCTTTAAAGGAGTGGCATATCAATATACGGTACTGCCGTTCGGCCTATCCCTGGCCCCCCGCACTTTCACGAAGTGCATGGATGTAGCTCTCTCCCCTCTGAGACAGAGGGGAGTGCGCATTCTAAACTACCTCGACGACTGGCTCGTTCTGGCCCAGTCGGAGATGGAACTAATATTCCACAGATCCGTTATTCTCAACCACTTAGAGTGCTTGGGTCTCAGGGTCAATTTAGCAAAGAGCTCATTATCCCCCAGCCAACGTGTATCGTTCCTGGGGATAATTTTAGACTCAACCCTTTTGAGGGCCACAGTCACTCCAGAGTGCGCTCTGGTCATTCAGCAGCATCAGAAAAGGCTAGGCCTAATGAGCTCAGCATCTCCAGCTCTTCAGCTGGGGTTGCTTCACATGCGCCCTATGCAGTTCTGGCTGAAACCGCGGGTTCCACCCTCAGCCTGGCACCACGGCCGTCACTCGCTCAAGGTGAACCAGGCATGTGTCACAGCCCTGGCCCCTTGGACAAACCCTTGCTGGTTCAAGCAAGGTGTGGCGATAGGTGCTATGGGCAAGAGGAAAGTTGTTTTCACAGACACCTCCAAGACAGGTTAGGGAGCACTGTGCGACAACCGCCCAGCATTTGGCGCTTGGAAAGCGAGCTACATATCAACCGCCTAGAAATTATGGCGGTATATCGAGCTCTCCAGGTCTTTCTTCCTCTTCTGGTGGGACACCACGTCTTAGTCAGATCAGACAACATGACGGTGGTGTCCTTCATAAATCACCAGGGCGGCCTCTCTTCAAAACCCCTCTTCACTCTGGTGAAAACCATCCTAGAGAGCAGCACACATACAGGGCGTACTGAACGTAGGGGCGGACATGCTGTCCCGGAGCAACCTTCCTTCAGATGAATGGTCGCTCCACCCCCGCTCGGTTCAGAAGATTTGGGATGTTTTCGGGAAGGCAGAGGTATATTCGCTGTAATTAATATACACAATATTGTTACCGTCGGTACTTCAAATACTGTTAATAATTCTAGATAACATATTAGCGTATTTAATTTAATTTCTCTGAACTTACAGTAGCTTTATTTCCATCAATGAGTCAAGACTCAGAACCCATATTACATAAATGGAGAAAAAAAACAATTATGAAAAAAATTATGCAAAGCATAATATATATTTTTAATTGTAAATCTAAATCCTATACAGAAGACTTCTAAAATCTAACAAACTCAAACTACAATTAATTTGCTCATATAATGATTAGTGAAATAAAACATCAGTTTAATCTCAGAGACCAAATACACACACAACATTAATAAGTCAGAATAGATGCACTGGATTTAAGAAGACTATGATCGCCTATTGATTATATAAAATAAGAGGAAAGGATTGTAAATCCACCTGATATTTTAATCATGTTTAATACTGTCAGAGATCAGTCAAGCTCGGTCCCATCCACTACTCAACGATCGCTCTCCCCAGAATACTAATCACTCACACCTGCTTCCCATCAACAACCTCATCACCAGGCACAATAAAACACTCACCACAGCCTCAGTTCAATGTCAAACCTCCAACAGGAACAGACCATATCCCGATGTCTCCTGACCCTCTGTAACACCCAAAGATCCCAAGACGTAACATATACTCACCTGTGTTCCACTAACCTTTGTGTCATTGCCCTACTGTCTCCAGGATACCTGTTCGTTTCTCATCGCCTGTGATCCAGAGCTTCCAGTGTTTCCCTCAAGCTTTCTTGATATCGACCACGTCTGAAGGAGAAAGGACAAGTATTAATGAACTGTGACTGCTTGGTATACACATACCTGAAGCGAACGTACTCACCTGTGATCAGCCCCGCACCGAGTGATCTTCACAGAATCTGCACCAATATTCCTTGCATACTCACTCTGCACTCTTAGTATCTTAATAAACACTGTGTTTGGATTCACTTACCTCTGCCTCCTTGTCTATATCCTGACAAATACAAGGTATGAATGTTACAGCATATGATGTGAGTAAACATCTGTTTTGTGTGTGTGTGTGTGTGTTCACTTTCAGTGCAGAGGAAACAAGTTTTTACTGTTTCCCCCTAAACTATTTAAGCAGTATATGAAAGATTGTATTTTTCCTATACCACCTTTGATTCCCCAATTATTCTGAATATTGTACTCATACTCTTTGTGTAATCTTTGTGTTTTAATTGAGCTGTGGGCTGTGCACGTAATGTTGTATTACATGTATTGCAAGCACGCATCTTTGTCACAGATCTTTGTAAACAAATGTTCTAAAAGCAGTCTGTGTCATCACAGGAAGGCAGAGGAGGAACTGATTGTTAAACAGAAGGAAAGAATGACAGAAACCGAAAATGGCTTATAAGTTTCACAAGTTTCTTTTGGGACTGATAATTCTCTGCTCATTTCTCACAGGTAAACACATTTCTATACACTCTGTGAAAATTATATTTAAATATACATTTACATATCAAAATTAGATTAGCCTCATTAATGACCATCAACTAACTATGACAAATTATAAACAACTACTAATAACAACATTATAATCAATCATCTTTTTTTGCTCTGAATATAGTCATAAAATTCATCATAATTACTCAAGTGTTACCTAGGGCTATAGGCTCCTCTCCTTTTCATTACGTTTACTGGTACCCAGATTTTTTCCCCGACATTTTTTGTTAGATTCAAGGTGCATTCATGCCATCTCTTAATTACCGCAATTACGTGATTTCAACTTGTAAAAAGCATTCACGTCCTTGTAGAGCTCTTAGACATTTCACAAACATTGAAATGTTCCAGCACTGCTCAGCCAATCAAATTCGAGAACCAGTTGGGTGCCGAAATTGGATCCCCACCACATTACAGTATCTCAGTCCTCAGTCCCCAGAATGGTTAGGTTTAGGTGTAGAGGTGGGTTAGAAAAACAGACAACATTGTTTTGACAACAATTTAAGATGACAATACTTATATTAGTACTAACAGGGTAATGTACAAAGACCTTCTACTAAAAATAACTTTAGATTCCTTGGTAAATTTAAATGAAATGTTACATACCTTCTATCACTGTTAGAGTGGTTTGTCCTTTATAACTGCAGCTAGGGAAGGTTGTGTTCAAAGACAAAGACAGCTGTAAACTCGCTGATCACTCATCCTCACATCTTTGATGATGATGAAGGTGTCATGGATTAGAGGAGAGCTCTTCGTGAAGCTGACTCTGTCTTTCAAAAATGTGTCATGCAGTAAAAGGCCATGGTTCAAAATAAAGATCAAGATTTAGCACAAAAATCATTCCACAAAAGATTAAGTAAACTGGTTCACAGATTAAAAAGGACGAAGAAGACAGGTCAGCGAGTTTCTCAGTCCCTTTTGTCTCTCTCAAAACAAACACAAATAGCGCTCCTGCACACTTTCCACTTTCCATATCATCTTTTTCTGATACAAATCAAAGTTGTTTTGTCATCTACAGCTTATCTCTAAATTGTTTATATAAACTACCAAGAATGCTGTTGTTATATCACTATGGGGTGAGATGTAACGGTAGTATACGTATCATTAAAAATAAAAAATCTATTAAAATTTTTCTACAACTTCTTTTAAAATTAGTAAAACTCAATCTCCCCTATATAAAAATATGTTTGTAGGTGTTTTAAAAAAAAAATTTCATTTAAAATATTTTTTAAGCCTCTGGATTTTCTCAGGGTCTGAATGGTTTTGTATGTGCAAACTGAGGGGGACAATTAACTGCAGAGGCACTCCTGCATACAGTAGTGTAGTAAAGTAAAATGTCATTAACTGAAAACGGATGTAAGCATAGACTAGTTATATTTATCATCGTTTATACTGGATGCTGTCGATGTTATTGTGTTTTTGTGAGACTTTTTAGCAATTAAATAATTCTGTGTTGAATTTCTATATAAAACTAGTTATTTAGTCCAATTCAGAAAAATGTCAGTCTGCCATTTACTGAAGCTGTTTTTGTTGTTAGCACAAAAAATAACTACAGTAGTTGGAGTACTTACGTGATTTAATTGCAAATGTAAAAACAAATGTAAGTAACCTATACTTTTTCTTTTTTCTTAGGACAATATTTAGGTCAAGATCTGCAGTTTCCTGTGCCGGCTAATGGAGCAGTAGGAGAAAGCGTGGTGCTCGCCCCTGATAACCCACCCTCCACATCGAACTCAATGTTTTTTTACCACAACACCTATAATTACAGTAGTGTCTGGTGTAGCTACAGTACCCCCCGCATATGAAGGCAGAATCAGTTTTGACATCAACACTCTCGCTCTGGAGCTGCGGGATCTGACACTGGATGATTCTGGAATATACAGACTGACTGTAACACTTAGTGCTGGAGAGACACTTACAGGAGAAACTTCACTACAAGTGTTCGGTGAGTGTGTTGCTAAAACCTGGTTCAGTATTTGATCAGACTACATAGGTCTAACAGTTGATGATAAAAATGGGTATTTAATAATTATGTGAATTATTTGGTTGGTTTTGTTTAAGATGCTGTCAAATAAACTAGAATTGTGGATGCGGGAAATATTACATTATAAATGTCGAAGTGGCAAGCAGAAACGAATGAATGATAATTTAGATATGCATGCCTACTGTTACTGAAGGTAAGCTGGTTGTTTGTAGTGTTGTTCTGGAGTTTTAGGGTTTCTGCAGGTTTTATGAAGGTAAATTTAAGATCTATTAAGACCAATTAAAGAAATAAATTGAAGGAAACACAGTTACTACCACTTCCAGCGCCCAGCAAAAGCCCCTCAGACCCCCGTCTATTCGGGGTGGGAACTTATGCAGGGAGAGTCACTGCAGCTGTTCCGCAAGACCCACTCAGCAGAGTATTGGATAATGCTGGGAAAGCGTGCCCAGGGGGCCACTGCGGAAGCCACATCCTACCCGTAGGGAGGTATCATGTGGAATATACACGTATGGACTGGCCGTGGGCAGTGCAACATACGGAAGTCCCAGGGGTGGCCCCGGCCATTGCAGGCGGGGGAGCAACACCTGAGGGCGAGCTCTGCCAAGGGAAAGACACAGGCCCGTCGTAGGGAGCCGTACCATGGAGAATACACATATGGGACTGCCGTGGGGGTCACAACATATGGAACCCAGCCTAACACAAGTTCCACCAATGCATACGAGTGTTAGACCTGGCGTCGGACGCTCCGCCACGTCCGACTGCCGCGGGTTGCGGAGGACTCAACAGGGTTCGCCGTTCTGGGGAACTCGACTGGAGCATATCAGCGCACGTATCCGGTCCATGAGGAGGGGAATGGCTCAGCAAGCCGACACAAGAACGGGTCCTTCGGTGTTACTGGCTATTTGAAGCGAGCACATAGGAAGATACCGGCTCTACATGGAGGCTATAAAATCTAGCGAACGTGTTAGGTGTCGCCCAGCCCGCAGCTCTACATATATCCGTCAGCAAGGCGCCACGAGCCAACGCCCAGGAAGAAGGCACACCCCTAGTGGAGTGGGCCCTTAACCCGAGCGGGCAGGGCACGCCTTGGAACTCATACACCAAGGCGATGGTATCCACTATCCAGTGGGCCAACCTCTGCTTGGAGACAGCCTTTCCCTTCTGCTGGCCTCCGTAACAGATGAAGAGCTGCTCTGAGGTCCTGAAGCTTTGCGTTCTGTCCACGTAAGTCCGCAGGGCGCGAATGGGACAGAGAAAAGCTAGGGCTGGGTCTGCATGTTTTTGTTACCTTTTTGTGGATTTCTGTATTTATCTTTCTGGACTGGTGTTTAAGAAGATCTCTTCTGTTTGGATTACCCTTTTTGTATTGTATTCTTTCAGACGCTCAGCATTATGTAATTTTCAGATGTCAGGTATCCATCTTTTGCTCTTTACTTCAGAGCATTTGATGTTATGTATTGAATATTTTTTAACTGATTATGTAATTGGCATGATACATTTACCTGATTAATTATAAATTGTTACATTTGATTTAATTCTGATTTACTCTGGAATTATTGACTTTAGTAGATTACGTTGTAGGGAACAACGGGGCTAAAGGCACACCTTAAGAAAAATGTGCTTTTCACTACTCCTATAATGTATGATATACAGAAAAATATACCACTAAAATATATATGTTTGTATTGAACATTTATGAAGCCCCAGATTTTGTGTGAAAATAAATCATAAAAGTGGTTTATTTTATTTAAAAATCTTAAAAATGTATGGGTGTCGAGGGGGGCATTTTACCCCACACATGGGGTAAAAGGCTCACCAGCATGGGGCAAAAGGCACACAGTATTGATACAAATACTTTCGCTAAAATAAATAATTGGGGCACACCAACTGAGATTTTAGAGCTCCGCCTAACGCTTGGCATTAGTTCAAGTGTACTTAGACTGTTAAGGCTAATAAAGGGAATTTCTGTTTAGGGTAACAGAATGTTGACTGACCAACCTAAATAGGGTGAGCCTTACCTCTGTTTAATGTAAAGTTACTCTAGCTAAGTGTACATGGGAAACCCTGGCATGACCATACCAAAACTACTATTAGAGAAAGTATTGGTCGGCTTATATCTGAAGTAGTAGTCATGACCTCTGTCTAGAGATAATGTTGCTTTATTCAAGTGTACACATATCTATGGGGACTAAATAAAATACTTTTAGAGTGAGTGAGCATGGGAGCAACCCTCTAAATAGTATAGTCAATTACCTCTGTCTAAAAGACCAAGACTGGCAAGTTTGTGATTGTGGGCCCGCATAATGAACGGCCGGTGCGAGGACCCTGTGCGACTCTGAGAACCAAATGAATGATTTCAATAAGAGTAAAGATTTAAACAGATTAATCAAATGAGTAGTTAAATTGTTATACAAATGACTTAATAACCAATTGGCATTCTAACCTAAATTCGAGGTCATGTTAAAATGGAGTCAGATAAAGATGAATTGGAATCAAATCACTTTGCCCCGCTGAAAAGACCGAACACGCAAAAAACCTTCACCCACCAATCGTAAGCCATCATTGGGACGATTGGGCGGGCCTTACAGGGTCATACTAAATGAGTGTTATAGCCTTTAAAAGGTAACACTTTACAATAAGGTTTCATTAGTTAACATTAGTTCATTTATTAACTAACATGAACTAACCATGGGCAATACATTTGTTACTGTATTTGTTAAATAGTTAAATACTTTGTTAATGTTAGTTAATAAAAATACAGCTGTTCATGGTTTGTTCATGTTAGTTCAGTGCACCTAATGTTAACAAGATTTTAATAAAGTATTAGTAAATGTTGAAATTAACACAAAGATGAATAAATGCTTTATAAGGGCATTTCATTATTAGTTCATGTTAACTAATGTAGTTAACTAATGTTAACTAATGAACCTTATTGTAAAGTGTTACCCTTTAAAACATATATTCAAGCATAAATGAACATTCCTGTTATTGTTGATGGACCTACAGTACTGCCCTTGAATTTCATTCTGTGCTCACTAAATGTGAAAGACTCATTTTAGATCCAGTGTATTTGTTCTTTCTCCCTCATTCACAAAGAAAAAATATCTAATGTCAGTCTTACTGGTCCAGAAGAATCATTAATAGAGGGCGACTCATCTGCTAACATCACCTCTGAGGGAACTGGCAGGATCACCTCTGTGGAGTGGATGAAAGATAACAGTCCTCTGTCTCCTAACAACAGCATCATCTTCTCACCTGATAACAGATCAGTGTCCATCAGTCCAGTGCAGAGATCAGACAGTGGGGAATATCAGTGTACATACAGAAACCCTGACAGCTCTGAGACGGCAAAACTCAGCCTGATCATCAACTGTGAGTGTTGAACATTTAAACATCAAGATGATTTGAGCTCAAACCTGAGTTCAGTTTGTGCCTCTAACAGTGAGTCTCTTGTGTTTGTTCTAGATGGACCAGAAGATGTTTCTATTAAGGCTCAGGATGTTGTGGATTTAGGGGTTCGTGCGTCTCTGTCTTGCTCTGCAAATTCTGAACCTTCTGCCTCATTCAGCTGGACGTTTAATGGAACAGACACCAGTGTGACCACAGACACTTTCACCATAGATGAGACTGACTTCACTCACAGTGGAGATTACGAATGCACTGCCTGGAATAACGTCACAAAGAGAAGTGCCTCACAAAGACATGTTTTACAAGGTAAAAAGATAAAACTAGCTTGAAATGTGTTCTCAGTTTTTGATAACCAATGCTTTGACCTTAATGCTGCCTACATGTTATATCAGAAATTTCCTTCTTCCCACTTCTGAAGTCGTGATTACGAGCTCATCACATTCAAGTGCTTTGTTGTTGGAAAGAACAGGAGTCTATTTTGTTCTAATCTAATTTATTTTATTTTGACTGAATGTAACAACTAGTGCTGGAGAAGCACTACAGGAGAAAAAGTGTTCCGTGAGCGTGTTGCTAAAACTTGGATCAGTATTTACTGGATTATTCTGTAAATCTTTTATATTAAATTAACAGAAAACTTCTGACAACCGCTGCAGTCAATATGTTACTGTTAATTTACAGTTCTCCTACCGTAATCTACTTTACAGTATGTTACCGGAATAATGCCATGCAAGTAAACTCATTTCATTTGGAGAGACCGATTTGAACCATTTAAAATAAAAAATATACAGTATTAATACTGTGAAATAGTTTGACTTGAGTTTACTAATCAGTGATAGGTGTAATACATTACTAAGTAATTAATTACTGTAATTTAAATACTTTTCCCTTAAAAAAGTAAGGGGCTACTTAATTTGATTAGTTATTTCTGATGTAACTACATTAAATACTGTATAGAACAATTCTATAATATAGTGGATATACTAATATAGTGGATTTAACATCAGATGAGTTTTTAATGTAACCTTCTCCCTTTAAATACTTTGGTCAGTTCAAAAATAATTTATGCAAATTTATATTATTTATTTGAAAGAATTAAGAGTATAGTTTCATGTCTGTCCTTGTATTGTTCATCTGGTTGAGGTTGATATGACATTTAGAAAGTAATTAGTAATAAGTAATGTAATGCTTTTCAGAGAGACTTATTAGGGGTTTATTTACACGACACCTTTTCAACTAAAAACGGATAACTTTATATGCATTTTTCCCGTTTATTTACACGACTTTGACCAGAAAATGCAAACTTTTGAAAACGGGTTTCAAGGTGTAAAGTTTTGAAAATGAGACCGTTATCGTCTCTGTGTAAACAACAAAAACGCAAAATGGTAACGTCATGCGCATGCTTATGTGTATTATCATGCGCCAGTCTACTCTGTAAAATAAAGCGTATGTGCGCACACAGTTTGCTCCGGTGTCATGAGAAATCGAGTCCCCCCAGGAATCGTGTCCTCTTTAGGGCCCAGGCGGTAATGCCTGATCAAAAGTACACACAAACATCATTAATTTAAACATATAATTGGGAACTATATTGGAAGCCAAAAACATACCTAATATAATGTAGGTTCTTACATTTGATAAACATAATAATATTAATAATACATTATTGCATAGTAATATACATAATATAATGTAGAATAATACATAAAAAATACTATATACCGTGACATACCTAATATAGTGTAAATTCTTCCATTATATGTTCCTGACCTGTTGATGTTACAATCCACGCCTGTCCGGACTCCATTTCCCAGGATCCTCCCTGTCTCACACCTAAACTCACTTCCTCATCGTCTCTCCCACTCTCCCCAGATTCCCTGCACCTGGTCTTTGTCATTAGCACTCGCTTTATATTGAACCCACTCCCAGCACTCCTGGTCCGTTCTCGTTATTGTTATGTTCTGTTTGGTTGGTGTCGCTTGTTGTCTCCTGTTTCTTCGCTGCATCTAATTAAACCCGTCTATTGTTTGAAGTCCTGTTCAGTCTCATCCCTGCCGCACCACAGACTGTAACAGGTAATAATGACCTGTTAATAATAAAACGAAAAATGACACAAAATAATAATACAAACATATTACAAAGTTATTATAACAACTGAAATATTTGGACATTTAACACATATATGTAAGTTAAATTCAAATGCGTGGTGTATAGGCTAAGCTAGCAGGCTAATCAGGTAGCCTTGCTAGTACGTAAGCTAACTAAAAAACAATCAGAATGAGAGATGCTTGATTTCACAACCTATAGCTTCAGTTATAGTATATGAACCATGCAATTTAAAAGACATTAATGGTCATTATAACACATTTTAAACTATATAAATCATGTGATTTTGCAGGAATTGTAATCAGGCACTAATAATACTACCCATTAAAAGTCTGTTGAACCGAAGGGATCACTCAGGGTCCTAAAGGAGACCCGATTCTCGTGGGGGACTCGATTACTCATGACACCGGTCCAGAGATGCGATAGCACAGAGCGGATCATATGCGCGAGTCGGCGCAGACCACAAAACGCATTGGACACATTTGAAACATCTTTAAATCAGCAACAAGGTTGATTTCAAAAATTTATCTGGCATCATGCTCACTTTGAACTGATGTATAGAAAAGCGCAATTCATTCTTCAGATTTAACGGTGTATATCGATATTAAGTGGGATTGCTAACTGCTGGCCTGGCATGCATAATACAGCGTTTTTAGTTGTTTTCGTGGATCAGTGTGAACGGGGATCGTTTTGATATGGTTGTCATCTGTATAAGGAAAAAACTTTTCAGTTTTTAGTACATCTTTGTCGTGTAAACATACCCTAGAACAGTAATCTAATTACACCGTCGAAAATGTATTTAAAATGAAGTAATTAATTACTTTTTAGAGTAACTTACAAAACACTGTTCTTAACATACATGTAAAACTAAACTGCGAATTGTCTTAGAAAATGTACCATTATAATAAACTTTTACAATACTCTTTTATGCTACAGATTTTTTATCGTTTTCTTCTTGTCCCAGACCCTGACATTCAGTCTTTTCTTAACTATTCAAACATTTCGCAAACATTCAAACATAAATGAGAGTCTCTGTTAGACAAGCATAATGCTAATCTTATCTTTTGTGTTAGCTAATTACTCAAACTGATTGTCATATTTTCTAGTACGAAACTCTGAGGATCCATCTAGAAACACACCAGAAGCACAAGGTAATCACTGTCTTTCTCACATCGGTGGTTTGCATTTGCTCGCACATTACTGTTTTCTTGTAAAAAGCAGTCTCTAAATAGAACTGATGTCTCTCTGTTTTTCTCCGAGCTTTAAGAGATACAGCAGAGAGTACAGCAAATCACAAACTTTGTGCAAATTAAATCTAATAAAGTGTCAATGTGCTTGAGCCTTTTTTTTTCATTTGCTCAAGGAAAATATTTGTGGTCATGATACATCATTTTAGATGCAGAATTACCACAATATGTCCGATACAGTCTGTGTAATTAAACTTCCAAAATAATCATGACCACATGTGACACTGAACACGATTGTGTGCAAAGCTTCTCTCAACTATAACTGTTGAAAAAATAAGAAAAATATGAAATTAAATACGATTTGTTACAAGAATGTTTTTTTTTTAACCTAATGTGATGTCTAGTCTGAATGTACCGTTCTCCGCTCTCTCCCTCAGTGACTGTGATTGCTGTTATAGTTACTGTATTAGCTGTTCTCCTTGTTTATATTCTTTGGGTGATTTGTAAAAAAGGAGCTGGTGAGTTTTCATAATTCTTAATATTTTTTTTTAACAAATACTTAAACTCCCTTTCAGATTGTATTATAGAAATGTAAATGCATTTTATATCTGCATTAAAATACAGACTTTGTCAACAGGAGCAAAATGAACTCAACTCAGCAGTTTAAGATATTTCAGTGTAATAGATTAAACAACAAAGATTTACCAGCTATAGATCAACAGTAGATGTGCTGTGTTTTGAATGTTTAATTATAAATACTTCACAACCATTTTTCAGATAATAAAGAAGAGGATTATGACACTTCTGTAAGTATTATATAATATCGATGATATAATGATATAATGACAATGATATAATATCGTTTTTCACCATAGTGACTTTAAATAAGTGCACAAACCACAGTCAAACACCAGGACAGAACAATTAAGATGATTAAAAGTATTACAAATAAATAATACCTTTCTTGTCGCCTTTGTACACCAAAGTTCTTTTCAACAATTTAACTTTCAAAAATACAGAGAGCTTCACTGCCTCCTTAATAAACAAGAAAAGAAATGGTAATGAAAATAAGAAAGAAATGGTACCCAAATCCTACAGCTTCTGTGAAAAGTAAAACACCTATACACAATTTACAGGATTTGCATGTCACAGTAGCCGAACACAATGAATGGTAATAAAAACAATACAAAGATGAACAGAGAAAGAAAAATATATCCACACTATCACTCACTGATACACAATCTAACACTCAATAATAATTAAATCACTTTAAATTGCTTTTCCACCCACACCATCCATTCACCTTCTGGGTTGTTTTTAAATGATGCTTCTCCTGTCATCAGCCAATCAGCACACAGGACCTTATTAGGGGCAGAGACCTGCTAATAGGACAGAAAGGAACACTAATACACTAAACTTGCGTCTTCCGACGTAACACCACACAAAATCCTTTCCTTATCCTTACCTTAATTTGCTAAGATAAATTTAGGAAGGTATTTCATTACCTTTACTATACAAAGTAGTTGTCTCTCACAGATCGTATCTTTTTGTTCACGTATCTTGGTTCACTTGGTTCACTTAGTTGTCTATTGATGTTTAGGTGCTGACATATGTGACATATTCTGCGATTCCAGCAGAAAAAGTGTCAAAGAGAATAATGTGAGTAGATACTGTCTGTTTATCAGTGTGCAGAAACACTCCTTATCAGAGAAAATTACCAGGAGAGTTTATATAACAAACATGTTTTCAATATATATATTGAAAACTCCTTTCATATTTTTATTTCCAGATACTCTTTCTAGAAATGAACATATGGGCACAAACGCACTGGCTGGTGGTGAGAAGAGAATTAGGCATAATAAAAATGTTTGCAGCTTTGAGCTTGATTGTAATTGCTAAGAGACTTTGTAAGCATTCATTCACTCTTTCAACCTCTGAGCTGATATTAATATATAATCTATCAAAACATTCTAATCTGTAAAGGATGAATCCGTATTAAAGGCTTGTCAATGTCACATCGGCTGTTCATTTTCTTTGCTTTGGCTTGATTGTCATGGATTATTAATTAATCATATTTAGTTAATATTAAGTTTATTTATTTCAGTGTTTAATGCATTTCCTTGGTACTTGGAGAGGGATATCCTTTTTTTCTGTACATGATTAGAGATCAACATTGTGATTATAAGGTACTCAAGATTTTCTGAAAGTGAACACTAGGAGTCTCTATGTTTGCAAACTGTTTAGTGTTTTTGCACTGATGTTTGTTCAGTTTTTGGCCATGTATTGTTGTCATAATCTTGCTATATTGTTCTGAGTTCTAAGTTTTCTTGATTGTAGCATATGTACTATAAGACTGGGATAGTGCAAGTATTATTATTAGCATTTTTAAAACTAAGATTTTTTTTGTCATTTGAAGACCTGGAGTCTGTAGTACATGCTTTTATTTCATCCAGACTTGACTTTTGTAATGTACTTGACCTGAGTGTTTCACAGTCATCACTGTCCCAGCTTACCAAAATGCTGCTTCTGGCTTATGACTGGAAAAGGGAAAGTATTTCACCAGTGGCCTCTCTTCATGGGTTCCAGTCAGTCTGAAGGGGTGGATTTTGCCTAAGGAAGGAATAAGGAATTATAGTTTTCTTAAATCTAATGCATCTATTCTGGTATTAATGTTACAAGCAATGTTTGTCTTCGGTATCTGAGAAGTGACTGAGGGTCTGACCTGTGTCAGGAATGCAGTAACAGTGTTTGTGATTCATTTAGCCGGCTTCCAGAGAATAAATATGTACTTGCTTTGTAATGAATTCCTTCGGTCAATCAAATTAATCAAGAGTTCTAGAGTTTGATGTTTTGTTTTTTCTCATGTTAGCTGTATATGAGACATGTAAAGACAGCATTAAATTCAATAACACACCACATGATTTCAAACAGACATGCATATTTGCCAGTTGTTTAGGTTTTACAGCACCATTGGTCACTATATTATAAAATGTATCAATGAATCAGTATATGTTTATATCAAGGTTTGCTCTGTGTGCATGTGTTGTTCTGTTCCAGTAATGTGCTGTGATTCAACGCTGAAGGAAAGGGATATCTCCCTTGTTTTTTCTATGGTGTGTTTGCAAGGGTTGTTTAGGAATATGAAAGTCATTTGACCATCTCAAAGGAACAGGCGTCAGGAAGAATCAACAGCAGCATGGACGAGAAGTGCCCTCATGGGATTTCTAACTCACCTGTGACCCTTGTGATAGTTGCTTATGAATGAGAACTTAATCTGGCACATATTGTCTTTAAATAACCACATTTGCATAAAGAACCAAACACCATGTTTGGATGTTACTGGAGTTATCTGTACTGTTAACCTATCAGAACCAATAGAAATTACATCGATCTTCCATATGTCTATAAGTATTGTTTTTTTCTTTGGTGTTCTAAGGGTACGTTTACATGACAACAATATACTAAAAACAGAAAAGTTTCTCCTTTGTACAGACAACAACATTGTCAAAATGATCCCCGTTCACAAGGATCCACGAAAACGACTAAACATGCTGTATTCTGCTGCCAGGCTAGAAGTTGGCGATGTCACTTTGTAAAGAAACACTGCATGCCTATAGATTGAGCACATAATACACATGCGCATGATGTCATCATTTCTCAAATTAATTTTTTTGTAGTTTACACAGAGCCAATAATGCTTTTGGAACCCGTGTAAATGAACAGCTGAAACGTATAAAAGGTTTTTTGGTTGAATATGGTGTAGTGTAAACTTCCCCTTAGTTAGTTCGAGGCTGGACCCTTTTACAAAAAAAATGTACGACCTTTGGAAGTGTGGAAAACTCTGTCTTCAGTAAACTTTGTCAACTAATGCAACTTCAAATTGAATACTGGTCTTCATTGAACATATTAGTCTCTCTTTATAGGGTTAAACTGTGAGCCCCAGCAAGTCCAATTGCGTATTCAGTTCAAAATATTAGTTTGTTTACAAGGGCCTACATGGCTTTACTCCTCAATATATCTCTTTTCTCCTATCATCATATATACACTCTTCTGATCATCCATAAAGTTATAGTTACAGTTGACTGTTCCCATTGACGCCTCAACTTGAAAGTTGGCCAAGCTTTTTCAGTAGTTGCTCCACAGCTCTGGAATAATTTGCTGCCGTATTAAGTCTGTCCAGGGCCGTAACCACCATAGACATTGAGGGGGACAAGTCCCCCCAAATAATTAGAAATGGCCAAATTATCCCCCCTAATATTTGATATTCTTGACGCTGCTCTGCTGTACTCCATTACACACCGCTCTGTTTGTTGCTAGGATGACAAAAGTAAATGTTACATAAAATTTTTAGGTTGGTCTGCCTCAGCGGTCTAACAGCGTTCGTCATTGTCAGAATGAGTGAGATGGCCAATCAAATCAAAGAAGCGGGGATTACTGTTAGTGCGAATTCCAACACGACACTTTAGTTATGGCAGTGAAAGAATGTGTCGTAAGATGCAAGTAGCTAAACATTTAATATTTGGCAACTGTTTACAATAAAAACATTCATCGACCAACAGTAATATCAAGTGATGCAAACTACTTGACATTTTCTATGAAATTTCACCATTTTGAATTGAAAATATGACATTATGTAAATCAAAACCGAATGTGACGTGACAATAAACGTTTTGCATTTTTACAATGTGTGCATTTTTTTTTTTTTTAAATATATAGCCTATTATTTGTAAGGGATACGCTTTATATTAGGTGGCCTTAACTACTATGTACTAACATTTAAATTAATAATTTGATACAATGCACTTATTGTGTACATACATGTTTTTACATTGCACTTACATTTTAAAAAATTACCTGCGTGTAATTACATCTGTAATTAATTTCTGTAGTAGCATTTATAATTACACTGTTGACACTTCCCTTACACCTAACCCTACCCTTAAACTGACCCATACCACCACACCCTTCACCACATAAAACAACTTTGTTATTATTTCATTAATAAGACCAATACACCCCCCAACCCCCACCCTTCACCACATAAAACAACTTTGGTCTCCCCCAATGTCTAATGATGTTGGTTGACATTGACATGATTACGGCCTTGAGTCTGTTCTCACGTATGATGGTTTTAAAATGTTTCTTAAGACTAAGCAAGTGTAGTGGTATTACTTTTATTGAACAATGTTTGTGATTGTGTTTTAGATTTTGTTTTACCCTCACTGTTGTCTGTTTTAACCTAGCACTTTGGCCAACAGCTGTTGTTTTAAAATGTGCTTTATAAATAAATGTGACTGTCTGATTATTTATATTATTATTTATACTGAGACTTGATTCTGCTGTTCTGACCTTTAGTCATTCATTAGAGGGCAGCCGAGCGTGAGATGTAGTAATGACAGTGAGAGCACATTAGGGCCTGATCCAGGATGTGTGCTGGTCCATCACCCAAGGGAAACATTTTTGATTTTGGATGCTACTTATTTTTCTAACCTCTTTACTTTGACACTAAAGTCTGATGAACACGTGATTCTGGCAGAGAACCAGCAACACCCACTTAGACACTTTTAACATGATGCTTATAGGGTTAGATAAATCTGATCTCGATAGCACCTGCTGTGGAACAGAATGGTTCCAAATTAAATATTAGCATTAAATATTAGTTTTTTGGAGTATTAGCAAATTGTTTGGATGATAAATTAAAATTGTGTTTAACTTCTGTTTATTAAACATGTTGAAAGTATGTTGTCACAAACTGAAAAGATACCGAGTTTAAAGCCATGCAGCAGCCCACTTGAAGAAAGAACTGCTGTCAGAATTTGTGAGTTCACAGCCATCAGTCTAAAGTGGGTTCAGAGTCAAGTCACAATAACAACCCACATGCTGTAGGATGAACCATGCAGTGCGAGTTCTCACACTCTATATTAACATGTTTCCAAACCTCAACATTGTGCTCAGACCTCTGAAAATACTATAACTAGCACACCATAATATAAAGAGTATAGACAACCATTAGGACTGAGAAAAAAAGAACAATATATGAGCACAACTACTTTACAATACTCAATTAACAGGCGACCCTTGAAGCTCATTATAATACCCATAAATATATTGCTGATTTTAACATTTTTAAATGTGAAAGTAATTGAATGAGTGTTTGTGATGTGACAGCATGACATTTTCAGAATTTTCAGTTTGGTGTGAAGTACTAACTAGAAAAGTACAAAAATGGTGATAAAAAGCATGGTGATACCATAAAATAATAATAACTTTCAGTTATATTCAAAGGTGCACTTTTGAAAATTGCAGTCATGAGTTTCAGTGGCCCGACACTAAGAACAAACCAAACAGCTTTAAACAATATATGTTAATAGACACTTCTTTATCATGCATCAGTATAGTGTCAGTATAGTGTGAAATGCAGCTGTATTATAGTGTCAGCACTAAACATTCAGTTGGTCAGATCAGAGGAAGTTAACAACTACAGGAGGGGCTGATGATGTTTGAAGAAAGAACTGTAACTATATAACGAAAAGAAAGACTGACAGAAACAGAAAATGGCTGACTGGTGTTATATGTATCTGATGCTACTGATCATTCTCTGTCCACTTCTGACAGGTAAAGAAAAACTTATGTTCTATAAGACATTATGCAAGATCTGTATAATGTGAGCCACCATCTGTTCAAAAATAATTGAATTACTTTGGTATAGAGAATGGCAAAGAGTTAGATTGAGTGTACATGGTTTTATCTTGCTGAGTTTTTTCATAATCGAAAATATTTGCTGTATGTCATTAAAGGTTAAATAATTAACCATATTATTTTACTGTTTTATATTAATATGTAGGTTCCAGTGAAGCAGAAGTAACTCATGTGTTCAGCACTTCTGGTGAAAATGTCCATCTGCCCTGTAATAATGCTCTTTCTGACTGCACATCAACTACATGGAACTATAACAATCATCCACAGACAGTTGAACTGATTGCTGGAGGGAAAACGAAGAATGGCACAGAGAGACGTGAGAGACTGAGTCTGGAGTCTGACTGCTCTCTGAACATCAAGAACGTCACACAAGAAGATTATGGGCTTTACACCTGTCGACAATATGTGAATGAACAACAACAAGGAACTGATGCACCCATTGATCTGCATTTTCTTCATGGTCAGTGTTTCTGTAAATTATATATTTATATGTTCAGGTTTAAAAGAACACCATTCTCTCTTTAAACTCGTAATTAGGACTAAAATCTATTGTGTATAATTTCTGCTTTATTTTCTGTTTCAGTCTCTTCATCATCCTCACAGACTGAGATCAGACCAGGCAGATCTGTGACTCTCTCCTGTCAGTTGCATTCATATGGAGTCTTTTGTGATACTTTGGTCCGTACTGAGGGAATTCAGCTGATCTGGGTGAATCAGGCTGATGTTAGTGTGATGACAGACTCCAAATATCAGATATCATTCTCCTCAACACACTGTATCAGCACTCTGACTACAACACTCCTGAATGAAGATCACAACAGAGAGTGGAGGTGTCAGGTTACTCAGAGAAATCAACTGAAGACCTCAGCCTCATTTACTGTCAAGTATTCAGGTAAAAATAAAAATGTATCAATTTAAGAAGACTTTCTGTTACAGAGACATGATGATTAATGTCATTAATTAAGGTCAAATAAACATATGAGATCAATTGTAGTGTGCAGATGACTTTCAACACGTCAAAATAACTGTTCTCGCTCTTTTGTTTCATTTAAACACAACTGGCACCATCCAGTCAGCAAAACTAATTTCTCGAACTCTGAGAAGAAATGAAACCGATCAGTCACACAGCATTGGTCTCTCACTTCAGTGGTTTGCACTGGCTCTCACAAACTTTTTATCATCACACTTTATCTGGAAATTAACCTTTTTAATCAGAACTGTCAATGGGATAGAGTCCTGGGGCCTTATGTATAAAACTGCGTAGATTAAAGTGTGTGTATGCACAAACGTTTTCAGATTTATAAAACTATATGCCAGAACCTGCGCAAAAATCTGAATCAAATTTAGAAATCCATTCAGTGGAGTGCATGTATGTACCCCACCCCATCTCCTCCCCAAAATAACAATATATGGAGCTTACAACCCCTAGTTTTACTGTGCATATTCTCATCTGCTTATTATTTCCATATGAAGATTTCCATAATATCCTACTACCATGTTTAAAGGTACAAGACACTAGGACAATATGAGAAAGGAGGACTGTAAATGCTGTTTCTTCCATCACATTGCTCCTTCAGTATCCATATCTTATTAAAATATTCAAATATCCATAAAATAAAATACATTTGCCAAAATTGAAGAATTCCTATTTGTAGATTTTAGAGCAGCTGATAATAAACTTTGACTCTCTTATGTTATGTCTCTTGTACACATCACCAACAATCCATCAACATAAAAACTAATACTACTGTTATGTGAAAAGTTTAATAATCAGATCAATGAGACATCAGTCTCATCCAAACAGTATTAAATATCTGTGTCATGGACCTACTAAATAAACATATGAGATAAATTGTAGTGTGCAGATGACTTTCAACACGTCAAAATAACTGTTCTCGCTCTTTTGTTTCATTCAAACGCAACTGGCACCATTTTGCGTTATCGATTATAGTGAATATTAATGTAATATTGCAGCAGTGTTCATCTTGTTGTTTGGCTGATTATTTTTTACATGTATAGATATTTGTAATGGTGATGGACCGCCTGATGGTGACGCCCTTTTGGCAGCTGCTAAACTGCATTACTAAAAACAGCCCAGATAAAGTGGTAACAGTAGCTCAAATGATTGCAGACTCTCCCTGCTTAAAACTAAGCAAGAAAAGTTTTTTGTTAACTCATCATTCACAAATATTAATTTTCTTTATCATAATAATAAATAAGTATGGTATTAAATGTCTAATTAATCATTTTATGTGTCTGTTAGTAGTTGTGGTTTTTATATCATACTGTAATTTACTGTAATATACAGTAGACATTCTGCTGTTTTCATCGAGATCTGAATGTGTCCCTCTATAGTCTCTCCCTCAGTGTTTGGGATTGTTGGTGTTGTTGCTGCATTGGCTGTTCTTCTCCCTGCTGTTATTCTATGGGCGATTCATAAAAAAAAAGCTGGTGAGTTTTAGTTCCTCTTATTTTGTTACAACAGACAAAAAGTCCAAGAAATCTGACGTCAGTTTCAGTTTTATCATAGAAATTTGGAAAGATATGATGATAAAGATGTTGAAGTGTTTGGTTTGAACTATGGTTTGTAAGATTTTGCTGATTTCAAAATTATGTAATTTTAACATCATTCCTGTCATAAGTGAAACTTTTCTAGACACTTTTAACTTGCATTGCAGACATTCTGTGTTCTGTTTTTCTGTCTTTATCATAACTATTCCTATTACATGAGGCACCATTATTTTTCAGATAACAGAAGCGGGACTGGTGATTCTGCGGTAAGTGCCATAGACATGTGAAGTTGATCCATGAGCTGATATTGTATTGTGTCCATAATCACTGCTCCAGTGTGAACTGTCCCTGTAAAATGTGTAGTTTTTAGTCTGTAAAAGCATCAGCTAAATGTGGTAGTGTACAGATTTTGTACTGTTTATGTCTACACTCACCTAAAGGATTATTAGGAACACCTGTTCAATTTCTCATTAATGCAATTATCTAAATCAACCAATCACATGGCAGTTGCTTCAATGCATTTAGGGGTGTGGTCCTGGTCAAGACAATCTCCTGAACTCCAAACTGAATGTCAGAATGGGAAAGAAAGGTGATTTAAGCAATTTTGAGCGTGGCATGGTTGTTGGTGCCAGACGGGCCGGTCTGAGTATTTCACAATCTGCTCAGTTACTGGGATTTTCACGCACAACCATTTCTAGAGTTTACAAAGAATGGTGTGAAAAGGGAAAAACATCCAGTATGCGGCAGTCCTGTGGGCGAAAATGCCTTGTTGATGCTAGAGGTCAGAGGAGAATGGGCCGACTGATTCAAGCTGATAGAAGAGCAACTTTGACTGAAATAACCACTCGTTACAACCGAGGTATGCAGCAAAGCATTTGTGAAGCCACAACACGCACAACCTTGAGGCGGATAGGCTACAACAGCAGAAGACCCCACCGGGTACCACTCATCTCCACTACAAATAGGAAAAAGAGGCTACAATTTGCACAAGCTCACCAAAATTGGACAGTTGAAGACTGGAAAAATGTTGCCTGGTCTGATGAGTCTCAATTTCTGTTCAGACATTCAGATGGTCAGAATTTGGCGTAAACAGAATGAGAACATGGATCCATCATGCCTTGTTACCACTGTGCAGGCTGGTGGTGGTGGTGTAATGGTGTGGGGGATGTTTTCTTGGCACACTTTAGGCCCCTTAGTGCCAGTTGGGCATCGTTTAAATGCCACCTGAGCATTGTTTCTGACCATGTCCATCCCTTTATGACCACCATGTACCCATCCTCTGATGGCTACTTCCAGCAGGATAATGCACCATGTCACAAAGCTCGAATCATTTCAAATTGGTTTCTTGAACATGACAATGAGTTCACTGTACTAAAATGGCCCCCACAGTCACCAGATCTCAACCCAATCGAGCATCTTTGGGATGTGGTGGAACGGGAGCTTCGTGCCCTGGATGTGCATCCCACAAATCTCCATCAACTGCAAGATGCTATCCTATCAATATGGGCCAACATTTCTAAAGAATGCTTTCAGCACCTTGTTGAATCAATGCCACGTAGAATTAAGGCAGTTCTGAAGGTGAAAGGGGGTCAAACACAGTATTAGTATGGTGTTCCTAATAATCCTTTAGGTGAGTGTATATGTCACAGATGATAATAAATATATTGGAACCATTGATGCAACTGTTAGGGGAATAACAGTTTAGGACCCAAGACCAGTTGTGAAGAATGAAGACCAAGAGTCAGGAGTGCAATTAATTAAAGAAAAATTTACTGAAGAATAGTTTGCAGTTTCATCAGCAGAAGCCAGCTTCAAGTCTCACAAGGAGTTGTAGGCTGCGCTCTCCCTCTACCAGATTTCATACATACAATTTCTTAACAGTTATACTCTTTTCAAGGCCTAGCTATGTCATTACTTCAGGTTGAATGATTCTGATTGGCTAAGAGAAAAATAGATAGTCATAGTAAATTTCCACATATTGTCAGTTAATCAGATTCACGTGTCCATAGATCACTTGTTGACGCTTTCAACCCCGGAATTAGGCACATAGAGACCTTCCAGGTCTGGAGCAGGCACCAGCTTGTCCAGAACAACATACTGTCACTCTCCCTAGGATGCCCGTTGTACACTTTCAATACTGATCTGTAACACAGAATACTGCACACATACACAGATACACAATCTTTCCGAGGTTGGAGTTGGTTGAGCTCCAGTTCTGACCAGAAAGTTTCCCAAAACATACTGATAACATGTGCTTTCTCTCAGACGTACAGACAGTATTCACCATAATTCTTTAGTTTTTCAGTAAAAGGAAATAATATAAAATGAATAAAATATAATATAAAATCCATATTTAATCTCTGGAAGCTGGGCTAAGTGTGTAAGCACTGTTACTGCACTCCTGGCATGTTCGGGGTGTGTGATACCTCCAAAATCCAAACACACGACAACATGTTCTGCTATCAAGTGTTTAGCGACACATCACACATCCCTAGGCCAGACCCTCAGTCACTCCTCAGAGACCAAATACACACTTTAGAAAACATATATGAAGAAACTATTGATTAGGTAATATCATAACCTTGATTAGGTAATAATCATAATCATTAAAAATCATTATAATAATATAGGAGGATAAATATTGATTAATGCTTTGATTATAAATTTAATTAGGATATATACACTCACCTAAAGGATTATTAGGAACACCTGTTCAATTTCTCATTAATGCAATTATCTAATCAACCAATCACATGGCGGTTGCTTCAATGCATTTAGGGGTGTGGTCCTGGTCAAGACAATCTCCTGAACTCCAAACTGAATGTCAGAATGGGAAAGAAAGGTGATTTAAGCAATTTTGAGCGTGGCATGGTTGTTGGTGCCAGACGGGCCGGTCTGAGTATTTCACAATCTGCTCAGTTACTGGGATTTTCACGCACAACCATTTCTAGAGTTTACAAAGAATGGTGTGAAAAGGGAAAAACATCCAGTATGCGGCAGTCCTGTGGGCGAAAATGCCTTGTTGATGCTAGAGGTCAGAGGAGAATGGGCCGACTGATTCAAGCTGATAGAAGAGCAACTTTGACTGAAATAACCACTCGTTACAACCGAGGTATGCAGCAAAGCATTTGTGAAGCACAACACGCACAACCTTGAGGCGGATGGGCTACAACAGCAGAAGACCCCACCGGGTACCACTCATCTCCACTACAAATAGGAAAAAGAGGCTACAATTTGCACGAGCTCACCAAAATTGGACAGTTGAAGACTGGAAAAATGTTGCCTGGTCTGATGAGTCTCGATTTCTGTTGAGACATTCAGATGGTAAAGTCAGAATTTGGCGTAAACAGAATGAGAACATGGATCCATCATGCCTTGTTACCACTGTGCAGGCTGGTGGTGGTGGTGTAATGGTGTGGGGGATGTTTTCTTGGCACACTTTAGGCCCCTTAGTGCCAATTGGGCATCGTTTAAATGCCACGGCCTACCTGAGCATTGTTTCTGACCATGTCCATCCCTTTATGACCACCATGTACCCATCCTCTGATGGCTACTTCCAGCAGGATAATGCACCATGTCACAAAGCTCGAATCATTTCAAATTGGTTTCTTGAACATGACAATGAGTTCACTGTACTAAAATGGCCCCCACAGTCACCAGATCTCAACCCAATAGAGCATCTTTGGGATGTGGTGGAACGGAAGCTTCGTGCCCTGGATGTGCATCCCACAAATCTCCATCAACTGCAAGATGCTATCCTATCAATATGGGCCAACATTTCTAAAGAATGCTTTCAGCACCTTGTTGAATCAATGCCACGTAGAATTAAGGCAGTTCTGAAGGCGAAAGGGGGTCAAACACAGTATTAGTATGGTGTTCCTAATAATCCTTTAGGTGAGTGTATATATATATATATATATATGGTATATTGAAGCGGTAGTGGATTTCAGAATCCGCCCCCTTCACAACATTTCAGGTATTTCATAATTCAACTTGGTTCACCATGTCTTCATTGTTTAGGAGCAGAAAGATGATGTGACTTATACTGAGGTTGTCACATACAGAAAAGACAAAGAGAACAAGGTGAGTAAACACTTGTTGTTCCATCAGTGTCCACTAATGCCATCCATCTTCCTCTCAACATAATAGTTTGTAAGTTTGTAGTTAGGCTTTACCTAAATCAGTTTTATTCTGAAATGCAGTTCTTTCCTCAAGTTAAAATCTAACAAGAGGCTGTAATATCTGTGGGTCGAAACTCACACTTTGTTTGACAATATCTTTGATGTTCATTCAGGTTCATGGTGATGATAAAGTGACTTACGCTTCCATCAGAGGAGCAACAGCTGGACCTCAGGACGACTGCAGTCAACTTTATACCTCTGTGAACAAGAACAGTCACAAATGAGTAAAACAGGCATTAATTATACAAAGGCCTTGTGATATGATGCATAGAGGAATTTGAATTTTAAACTTGTGAATTTTTTTCTTAGATCATTCTCATTAATTCATCAATTTTGTTGATTGATTAGTGCAGGCTATTAATTGTTAGTTTGTTGTAATTATGAAAACAAGCAAAGCAAAGCATCTACAGTATGATAGGAATTAAAATAGTTTTTTGAACCATTTGAGCAGCTTTCAGAAATAATATTAATATTAGATTGTATTTGTCAATAATAAATGTAAGACATGAAGTAGCCTGTCAAACATATATTTTCTGTATTTATAGATGTTTTCTTGTAGTTCTCCTGAATCTCTTATTGTATGGGTTTAAGCCTTTAGGATACAGATGCAATGGATTTTGAGTTTGTTCAAATCTTTTTCTGTTTGTGTGTAGAATGCGCTGAGGTCAGAATTGTTTTTTCATTGTAAATATGATGTTGCATCCCAAGCTACACTGTTAACATCCTCTCATTAGTGACTGATGCAGAGATGCTCAGAAATGCTTTATTTAAAGCCACAATATGTAAGATTTTTGTAATAAAATATCCAAAAACCACTTACACAGTGTGATATATTTCATGTAGTTGTGTACTTACATTATCCTAAAAGTTCCCAAGGAGAAATTCCAATTTTAAATAATGGCTTGTCCCTTGTCATTGTCGCCCATCAATGACGTAATATCTGCGCTATCCTTGGTTTCCACTTGTAGAAACCATGGCAACACACGCGGACAAGTGGTGGTTAGCATCTAGCATCATCATGGATCATGTTTATTCATTGGCGAGTACAGAAAATCAAACAAAAAAGTAAAAAGTAGATCAACTGAGGCAAGCAGGCTTTGGGACAAACGAAGAAATAAAACAAGGATCTATATCGGCGTGGCATTTTCGAGATGAAGAGAGCTTCGTGACAAACTTGGACTTGACAGAGACTCTGCTCTCGCATGTGTTTTAATAGACAGGTATTTTAAATGAACTTTTATTTAACAAAGTTCGGGAGGAGCATGTTCAGGTAATCAACCAACCAGCACAAAAGGATGCCGGTGTATATATAGGCGTCTTAAGTTTCACAGCATCCCTCTACCACCCCATCGCCTCACTCTTGGCTGTTTCTATCCCAGTCAAGGAGGGGGAGTACTCTGGGTTTGGGCCAAATTCCTGCCTGGAGCCCTCCACTGGACAGCATACCAAATACGCATAAATTACTATATTTCATTTCATATACATGTAAACCCATGAATAGATATGAATGAAGTTACAGATGAAGATACAGATATGACGTGACAGCTGATAATGCATAGGTAGAGTCACTTGAAAAACTATCAAGTGTTCGTAATAGTACATCATTCTGTGTGGGTTATGCTGATGAAATTACACATACAGTTATATTGCACTTTCTTTGTACTTTAGTAATGCTTTTTATCAAGTCTGGTGACCAATGGCAGTGAAATTAAGTGTTGTAAATCTGTTTTGAAAGTTCAAAATAAATCATCAAATAAAGGTTTCCGAGTGATTTCAGATTGTGTACGTGTTTTTATTGTACTTACCCTGTCACTAGCTACATGAAACAAGAGGGTAACAAACACCACTTTAATTTACAGTCTGCAGATTCATACTTACCCTGTAACTACATGAAATAACAAGCACCACTTACCCTGTAACTACACGGATAATTACCCCTTAATTAAAAAATACTTACAGTATAGCCTAAATAATGTGTTAATTTTCCTGGTATAATTACCTCCTTATTCCCCAAGTATTATTCCCTTATACTTACACGTATGTACAACGTACTTTATAGTTACACTATAATTAACAAAAGTTACACTGTAAATTTGTTTTACTTACACAGTACTTTCCAGGCTGTAATCTAAAGCGTTACCGATCATTTTAATGTTTTAATAATTTATCGAAGTTTTTAAATTACTTGTCACAGTCTTTTCATATGCAACATAAATACAACCACATTTATTTATGTCTCACAATTAAGCTGTATGTGTTTGACCAAGTAAAACTAACCTGCTCATTAGAGTCATTTGTTAAATCAGACTACACAGGAAATTCTGTCAGAGACAGAGACTGTGTCCAAAATCGCCCCCCTATAGAGTGCACTATTTGAAGGGAGAGCCATTTGTTGTTGTGTCTGAAATCATAGTGGACTTTATCAAGCACACTCATTCAATCCCATAATGCACCGCAATAGTGAGTGTAATGAGTGTACAAACGTACAATCAACTGCTATAGACTATGGTGAATACCCATAATGCACTGTGAGGGCCATGGTTTCCATGACAGATTTTTAAATAATTTCATAAGATATTCTTGACTCTGTATTAGTTGCAAACAAACTTTTAAACTTAAAGGCTCCATTCAGAGTCTAAATTCCAAAGATTATTTACAACGACAACTTGATATCTATTGCCATTATGGACAGGGCATCTTTGAATAGCACATGTTTGACTTAATAATTCCATAAGAGCATATTTATATTTTGACTATCATGCATGGTATAGTGTCAGTGAAATGCAGATGTAGTCAAGTCAAGTCAAGTCACCTTTATTTATATAGCGCTTTTTACAATGCCAATTGTTTCAAAGCAGCTTCACAGTATTAAAACAGGAAAATAATGCAACAGAATTTGATTCGGCTGTACATCCGCTCTGGAGAAAACGGTGATGTCATCCAGCTCATTTCAATTATCATATAGTGTCAATGCGGGCAGATCAGTAATATAGTTGAAATTTAAGTGTATATCATGTATATCATTTTGTCATCATTTTGTCATCATTTTGTCAGCACTAAACATTCAGTTGGTCAGATCAGAGGAAGTTAACAACCACAGGAGGGGCTGAAGATGTTTCAAGGAAGAACTGTAATAATGAAAACAGAAACATAAAATGGCTGATCAGTGTCATGTGTGTCTGCTGCGACTGATCGTTCTCTGTCCTCTTCTGACAGGTAAAAAAAATCTATATCTATACAATGTTATGAAAGATCTGTGTAATGTGAAGATCCTAGTTGAATTTGTTTAATTATTCTATAGCATAAAGTCTGACTGAGAGACAGAGTTTTTAGTATTTATTCTTAATGGAATTCATGTTGTGATCTCATGTGTTGTTGTTGTTGTTTTTTTTTCATTTACTTTTTCAATTTATTTAGATTTATTAAAATATGATCACTCAAATTTACTGTACTTCAGGTATAATTGGAGCAGAAGTAACTCATGTGTTCAGCACTTCTGGTGAAAATGTCCGTCTGCCCTGTAATAATGCTCTTTCTGACTGCATATCAACTACATGGACCTATAACAATAATCCACAGACAGTTGAACTGATTGCTGGAGGGATAAAGAAGAATGGCATAAAGAGATGGGAGAGACTGAGTCTGGAGTCTGACTGCTCTCTGAACATCAAGAACGTCACACAAGAAGATTATGGGCTTTACACCTGTCGACAATATGTGAATGAACAACAACAAGGAACTGAGGCTTGTGTTTGTCTGCATTTTCTTCATGGTCAGTGTTTCTGTAAATTATATATTTATATGTTCAGGTTTAAAAGAACACCATTCTCTCTTTAAACTCGTAATTAGGACTAAAATCTATTGTGTATAATTTCTGCTTTATTTTCTGTTTCAGTCTCTTCATCATCCTCACAGACTGAGATCAGACCAGGCAGATCTGTGACTCTCTCCTGTCAGTTGCATTCATATGGAGTCTTTTGTGATACTTTGATCCGTTCTGAGGGAATTCAGCTGATCTGGGTGAATCAGGCTGGTGTTAGTGTGATGACAGACTCCAGATATCAGATATCATTCTCCTCAACACACTGTATCAGCACTCTGACTACAACACTCCTGAATGAAGATCACAACAGAGAGTGGAGATGTCAGGTTACTCAGAGAAATCAACTGAAGACCTCAGCCTCATTTACTGTCAAGTATTCAGGTAAAATAAAATAAAAATCTTAAATCAATCAGACTTTCTGTTACAGAGACATGACATGAGGATTAATAAAGTCATTCATTCAGGACAAACTGAAGGTTTCTAGCTGAGTGTGTTTCACTCTCGTATAAATGAGACTGCTTATGTGGTTATATGGTAACCAGGGCCATTTCTTGGCATAAAGGGGCCATGAGAGAAATTGTATTACCTGCCTCCATTATTCACTGAACAGAATTTCTAGTTCCCTTTCGTTCAGTCACTCCGAGTTACGTCAATGACTGAAGAATGGGGGTTTTGCTTAGAAGCCTATCACCTTCGAGTACTTACAAAACGAGCCAATGGTAATGAAATGCCATGGGTCTGCGGAATTTGCATAGCATAGTTCCGCCCCACCCTGTGGGTATATAAGGAAGGACGCTGGCAATCTCGCATTATGTTTCTGCTTCGGAGTTTCTGCTTCGGAGCTTCTGTTGAAGTTCTTTCTTCAGTTCTTCGAGACGAGCGGTTCTATAGTGTGTTGGTGTGACAGCGCGTTCCAGCGATCTCACATTGCCTGCCTGTTGATCTTTGCAGTGATCTGCAACAGCTGTGTGTGTGTTTCCCTGGGCGCTTCAACACTTTTGCAGAGCTTTCCTCTCACAAAAAGAGATTGTGCATGGCACGTCTTTTTAAAGATGTCTTGCCCGTGCACCTCTGGGTGGGGTCAATCTCTGTTGCCATCTGATGGGCCCAATCACTGCTTGACATGTTTGGGCTTACAGCACGCTCAAGCAGCGTTTGTGGATGAGTCATGTTCTCACTGCCGGAACATGACCATCGCAATGTTGTGGTCGAGACTCAATGACCTCCGTAAAGGAGAGTCCCCTCTGCCACACATCCCAATCTACCGTCTCCGCAAGAGATGGTACTTTGGCTGGTGGCCAGGGTGACCTGAGGGTTACGGTGTGGAATAAAGCCCCGACGATCATTCCTCGGGCCACACCCCCCTCTCGCACACTGCTACCCGGTGGGATGAGCTGCGTGCCGCCACTGACCTCGCCCTCCGGGCGTTGAAGGTGACCGCGCGCTCCCTGGGTCAGGTGATGTCCACAGCTGTGGGATGGGAGGGGATCTCTTTTCTCGACTCGGTCGCCATGTATGACTTGCACAGTCAATGCTGACTTGCCTTTGTCAATTCGAGGGCAAGAATGCGATTTTGATCGCTTTGGCCTCCTTTAAGAGGGTAGGGGACCTGCAGGCATTTTCGGTTGACGAAGCGTGCCTGGAATTCGGACCGGCTAACTCTCACGTGACCATGAGACCACCTTAGGCGGTGAACCTGCAAGCGCTGCCTTGGAGGAGGCAGACCCAGCCTTGACATTGCTCTGGTCAGTACGCGCCCTTCGCGCTTACGAAGACCGGACGCAGTGTTCAGCACTTCAGACCAGCTCTTGTCTGTTACAGAGAGCAGCAGAAGGGAAGGCTCTCTCCAAGCAGAGGTTGTCTCACTAGATAGTGGACGCCATTGTCCTGGCATATCAGGTTCAGGGCATGCCATGCCCCCTAGGGGTCAAGGCACACTCCACTGACAGCCGAGTGGCGTGATTAGATTGGACCCCCATTCGTCAGTCACTGACGTAACTCAGAGCGACTAAACGAAAGGAAATGTCTCGGTTACGTCCCCCAGCCAGTTCCGCTGTACCGCTGGAACGGCCGGGAGTTCAGTCTCGGCTCCTCAGCAGGTAACATAATGCGAGATTGCCAGCGTCCTTCCTTATATACCCACAGGGTGGGGCGGAGCTACGCTATGCAAATTCCGCAGACCCATGGCATTTCATTGCCATTGGCTTGTTTTGTAAGAACTCGAAGGTGATAGGCTTCTAAGCGAAACCCCCATTCGTCAGTCACTGACATAACGTCTCCGTTCCCTCCTCAAGGAACGAGGGTTACATACGTAAACAAGACGTTCTTTAACTTCTTGGAAGCAAGATCATCAATTATTTTGTCATAGCTACACTATGTCTTTTGTCTACACCTTAGTAATATAGATAGCAAAAATGTCAGAAAACATGTAGGCCTCTGATAAACAGGACACAAGTGCAAATATTAGCTAATTGTTGAAATTTAATTCATGACAATGAACAATCACGAATCTAATCATGAAGCTGCTTACGTTCACGTATGTGTTCTGGCTGTTGTTTCTCCACCTTGTCCTTTTTCCTTTATACATGATTTGTAGGTGAGCTTCATGATGATGAAAAACCTTTTGAGCTCCAGCTCTCTTCTTGCACTCTTAGGCCACAAGGGGCCCCTAAAACTGTCTAACTGAGCCATAACAGCTGGCTATATTTAAAGCTGCAGTCCGTAAGTTTTGCCTCTGTGTCTCCATCTCTGTTTGAAACCTGCAGTTGCAGTTATTTGCAGAGTTATCGTCTGTACGTGAGTTGTGCGTCAGCGTGACTCCTCAGCGCGGATGAATCTAATGTTTTGAGGAGTATGTGTGGCTTTGCTGTCAGTCACCGCACCGGTGTCGATACTGTACTTCAGAATCACAGATTCTGTCTTGGAGTATAACCTAAATAAGAATTTTCACCGGAAAATGTCATCTGAACAACATATCTGCCACATTTGGGAACAAAACATTATAATAAATCGCACTACCAACGATAATTAAATCTAACGATAGCTCATATAACATCAAACCGTGCAAATTATTATTATTGTTATACTTTGTTCTCAAATTGTTAATGTTAACAGCATCAGCATTGCGTGACTAGGTGTATTTAGTGGTTATTAGCGTTACCTGTAGATTTCAATTTCTGTACAGTCTAATCTTTTGCTTTTGACTATGGGTTAATCTCCAGTTGTCTCTGATGTCGTTTGGACCTTTCTGGATTACAATCCGCCATCAAAATGATATGGTTAATTACTCCAGCTGCTGTGAGAAAAGGCTATAAATGATCTGCTGAAGAACATGCGGTATACATACTTCTCACATGCGTTACTACTACTAGCCGGACTCTTTCTTTATGTATACAGACGTGACGTAATGACGCAAAGACATGCTCGAATTTCCCGCGGAAATCCACCAGTACCACTCAAATTATAACACATTATTACAAGCTTACCGTTAAGAATGGGGCTAAGGTAAGGAGATAGTTTTGAATACTGGCTTGTTGTGTACTTGCTCAAATTGATTTTGGATCATTTTTTACCAAAAGAAGTTATGGACTGCAGCTTTAAAAAGGAAAAAACACTTTGCTTTGCAGTGGCTTGGGGCCTGAACAATTGCTTTAACTAGAAACAGCCTTAATGGAAACACACCTCTCTTCCCAACGACTGCAAACAGTGATTAATAAACAAATATGTCATCGTGTGATGTAATGATTGACTATGAAAATATGATGTTAATGTCCTGCATCTGAACATTGATCTTCTGCAGCTCTAGTCGATTCATCAACACTGATTCCAGTCAGCAGCTCAAACTCTGAGAAGAAATCAAAACTAACTACAGCAGCAGCTCCGACACAACAAGGTACAGTATCAGTCACACAGCATTAGTCTCTCACTTCAGTGGTTTGCACTTTTTGTCAAAATTGATCCGACTACAATAAAAGCTTTAACCACAATAAAATTATTAATTCCATAATTTCATTATCCAAAACCTCAAAGGATTTGTATTATTGTACATCTGAAACGTCTTCGTACATAAAAGGTTGTACGTTTTAGATGCTGTCAATACATAAATATTCTACAATCCAGTGTTTATGTTTTAACTGTTTGACATGTTTGACACAAAATCAGATAATAAAGTCTGCACGGATGCTGGATCATTATTCAGAGGTATGAAAAGTCTTTGCATGTTCATGCTGATAACTCTATATCATTAAATTGTCAGTGAATTTGTAAATAATTGTTCATTGTTTTATATTCTTGATTTCAAATGTCATTTACAGTTTCAATGATTCATTTTCTTCTTTATCTCTATCATCTGTACATCCATCTTTCCTGAAGTGATTATGATTATTCTTGAGATTGCAGCGTTTGCTGCACCTACTGTGATTCTTCTTCAGATCATCTGTGCAAGAAGAGCTGGTGAGTTGAGCGACACAGAATCTGAATCTGACTGCGATCATGATAACTTATGAGAGGACAGTAAATTGTATTTAATTATTTTGTAGGAAGGAAAGACTCGCACCACCCAGAGGAAATGGAGATGCCTACAGTATTTGAATAAAACACACATAACAAGGAAGATTACAGCAAGATTCATCTTCATTTTTGTGAATATTATTCAGTGCTCTATATAAAAACGATATAAACAAAAATTACCTTAATAAACATGAATGGTTATTTCCACACTCAGAAATCATACATGGTAATTTCACCTCTCTAACTTTATTTCCTCTGGTCTTTAAACTTTTTACAGTATGCTTTTAAATATTTCAAAACTTCAGGAAGCTACATTTAAATTTTAGTTCATGCCATCATGATGTGTCATTAGCAGATTTAGTTGGAAATATCAAAACATTTTTATTTTAATCCCATCTTTGATGATCCAGATATCAATCGGTCTGATATCAAAGCTGTTTAGTAACAATATCATGTCTAGACAAATTTGCACATAGTAACTGCATGTTAATGTTTGAGCAGACAGTGAGAGGGTCACTATTTGTTCCATCCAGATAAAGTCCTGGCACCAGACTGAGACAGCAAGGCTGTTTTGAGCTGTAGTTTATCTGGATCAATCGAGACATGTTGTCAGCATTATAGAACGACACCCGCTTTCTGTCACAGTCCAGATACAACCCTATTTTCTGTGATTTGTCTCGAGTATTTAATGGAGTGTCCTTTCCATCACAGAACAGAACGTATCCTTTATTGTGTTTAAGGTGGAGCAGGATCTCACTCTCAGCTGACTTTGTTGTCTGTTTTTCTGCACCCATCTTAATTCCCACAGTCCAGTCTGGTTTTTTATTGACCTCTATTTCCCAGTAGTGCTGGCCAGTTTGGAAGTTTTCCACTGAAACTGTACCTGGATTGAAGTCTTTATACAGGCCAGACATTCTGTCAGCTTGTCGGATTCTTGCGCCCCCTGGAGACACTTTTAAGTATGACTCTCCAGGGTTTTTCAGGGTTAAATTCTCAGAAACTACAGCACAGACACAAACAGAAACATTATTAGATTATGAATCAGTTGTTGAATGAGACGTTATTGCAGTTCTTGCATGGAACATTCTGGTTATTTTGTTCTAAACCTATAAGCATAACAAATTTTACTTTTGCAATTAATACCACTAAATGTACAGATTCCCTCATTCAAACTTTGTTTTTTAGATTATTTCAACTTAACTGTGTTATTTTTGGTTTATATTTGTAAGAAAATGATGGTTAAAGTTTGAAAATGTCCTGATGATTTACATTAATAAAATGTTTGATGTTCAATATGCAACTGACTAAATATCTCTTGTGATATTTTGAATACTGAATTTCAATGTGTATTTTTTATGGTAAATTTTGTCTGGTCTTTTCTTTCTTCTATCTATTTAATCATCATTTAGCTGCCTTTGAACTGCACGTCTCAATTTCAAATCGGGATGTTCAAGATTATATATTTTTTTAAATCTATCTTAAACCTATGTGCCAAGTTCTTAGAAATGTAATCTTTATATTTCTATAATTTAATAATGCTAAAATGTCTAATAGAGTTGTAACCACTAAGCATATACTTAAATACTTCCCTTGCACACTGAACCCATGTTAGCGAACATAGCTTAATAATTCAATTCTAAAAGTTAATTTTTAAAGTTTTTATTATTATTATTTATTCATGAATTGTTTTAATTCTGAGGAAATTTTCTTAGGCATTACATTACACTAGATATGTATGTTTTTATTATTATTATTATTATTTAATATATTTTACAATTTAGATCAAATTAGATCTGGCCAAAAATAATCATGTCACTGATCCATATATAATGTATTGATGTTGACTCTCACACACAGCTGACAGAAAACAAGACAAATACGGAGAATCATGATAACTAAAGGCCCGTTCACACCAAGAACGATAACTGTAAAGATAAACTATATTAGCATCCACACCAGCAGACAATGTCGTTCTGTTTATTCTAAGCAAGTGCTTGTCTGTCGCTTTAAATGCTCGAGCTCGATACAGCAGAATGGATTCTGATTGGCTGTCAATGTTTTTAATCGTACATCAGCTGGAAAAAAAACATTCTGAAAGTGATTCCAACGATATCGTTTCTCTGTGCCATTATCGTTATAGGCAGCTGTGGTGTGAACTCTGCTATTCTTTAATATTGAGAACGATTTTTAGAACTATATCTTAGTGTCCTTAGTGCGAACGGGCCTTAAGTCTGAAATCTAACTCCATGTAAAACTTTGACACTTTTATTTTGCTGCTTTGCAAGCGCTGGCATTTCCTTAAAGGGCATATTGCAGGTTAGAGACCCCAGCGAGTCAATGAATAGAAAAATAATGTAGGACCTAGATTTTCTTTAAAATATACTTATAAGTACGCTACTAAGAATTCTGGATTCAAATCTAGTTTTATTTTAGCTGAACTTTCAACATGCATGTTTGTCATATTCTTCACCTGCTTTGGTGGATTGCAGCATCTCCTTCCACACAAAGAACTGCAGGTGAGTTTCATGAGGGCCAAGAAAGAAAGAGTCAGGAAGCACAGCAAGATCTTTCACCCTTGATATATACCTAAAACAGATAGTCAATTCAGCATCAGAAACTTCAATTCGACAGAAATGTTAACACTGAATGATGTGATTTATGTCTAAATAGCAGCATTGCATGTTATTTACTGGGTATTTGATGGTGTCACTGCGGTTTTCTGCTTCATGTTCTTTGTCATTGGAAACCCTTTTTCATTCCACCAATGTAGACAAAAACTGTTCAAAATTGACTTATGTGCTTTATGTTGTACAGTATAAAACATAACTGTCCTAATAGATTATCACATTACTTCCATGTCTGTTCTTATAAATAAATTGTTGTGATAACTGTTTAAAAAATAAATAAAATAACTTCACCCTTTAAAAATAGAAGTATTTAATCTAATATGTTGTAACCTGTAGAAAGTGATCGGATTGATCAATCTCCAGTGCTGACTGCAGAATTATCTCTTTTTCTTTGTTCTCCACAAATCTTTTGTTTATCAAAGACTGATTCTTCTGCATGACTTCTTTAACTTTCTTCTCCTCCTTCTCCAACTGTTTCTTCACCTCGTCCTCTTTTTGTTGTAAGAACTGGTGCATTTCTTCAAACTGAGCAGAGATCTGGGATGATAAGGTTTTGGATTTATCCTAAATAGAGAGAGAGAAACAATCTTGAGTTGTGGCTGTAAATGAGTGATTTGTTGTGTTTCCATTCTTACCTTCAGGATCTATGTCTATCTGATCTAACTGTTTAACATATTCATGTCTGTTTGTGTAACCTAATGTATTTGGTTGATTTGGTATCAATGAGGATGGCTATCTGTATTTTTTTTTTTTTTTTACAAATGTCATGAATTATTAAGTTTAAGTCAGTTTTTGGGAGTGACATTCTTGAAAAAACATTAATATAATATAATATAATATACATTTTACAAGAATTTAAATTTCATTATAATATCAGGATAGTTGCATGACCCTCAAATTTCTTAAAGTCATGCAAAGAAATATCAAAATGAATTTTAATTTATAAATTATAAACTTGCTCATGGAAGAGGTGTATTCAAGTCATTGTATGAACTGTGTTTTTATGTGTTTCTTTATAAATTAATAGATAGGACAAAATTATGAGCACAGGCATGAAATGTGGAGCCTCTGGTACCTGTGCAGATAATTCATTCATTCTTTTTTTCTTTGTTTATATGCTTTTATACCTCAGTTTTGGTGATCTCAGTTGTCTGTTGTTGAATCATGTAATCCAGCTGTCCATTTTCTTTGGCAAGAAAACCCAAAGCAGTCCTCAGCTCCCCCTACAGAAAAGGACACATCAGATGTGATTTGAAACACACTGACAGAAAACAGAGACGGTTCTCTGGATATCTTTAACTAAACAAGCCCTAATTATGCTATGAATAACATTACACAAATAGCATAGGTTGAAAGACACTTGAAAGCAAGAAGCTTTTAATATGCAGTTCTTTCATCAGGAAGTCAGATGTGACTCTTATGTAAATGCCCGAGTTTTACCTTGTTGATCTGCGCAGCTTCTTTCACGGGTTTAAAGACGTGGCCTTTATGTTTGTCTCCATCCCTGCAGATGACACACACCAGCTTCTGATCAGTCTCAAAGAATAGTTTAAGCTTCTCATCGTGTTCAGAACACATCAGAATCCTTTCCATTTCTGGAGAATTTAAGGTTTGTGTTCCTTCTTTAGATGTGGATCTGTTCGATTTCTTTTCGGCAAGGTGCTCTCTCACTGTTGAGGTCATGTTCCTCAGTAAACGGCAGGATTTCAGGTCTTCTTCAGTATAAGGCCTTTGGCATTCTGGGCAGGCGCTTGGTCCCAGGCTGGCCTGCATGTGGCCCATGATGCATTCCCGACAAAACGAGTGCTCACAAGAGAGAGTCACTGGATCCGTAAAATCACTCAAACACACAGAACATTTTATCTGCAAAGACCAAGGAGAATGCATTTTAGATTCCGTCTGGTCAAGATCGTGTTCTAAGCAATAGGCCTACTCTTTTGGTTGAATAAACGTATTATTTCTTTTTCTTCCAAAGGTGATGTTATTTTGTTAGATGTGTTTGTTCTTCTACCAAGACCTTGTTTTTATAAGTGAACACTTTCGGTTTCAAATATATTTAAATTAGGCTTGCGTAACTATTGTTCCTCCCACAGGTTGTATAACATGAAAAGTAGCCAAACTGGAATATCAGACCTTATACCAATATGGTTCTGTATAGAATAGAGACTCAGATTTTATTGTATTAGCACAAATACTTTTCGGTCAATGTTCATCTTAAGCTTAAAGACATGCCTAGTGTTAATTATGTCCATAACCTTTTCCATGTGCATAACAGCTGAACAGTTTAAACATTTTGTAAACCCACAAAAATAACCCAAATTGTTTAGGGAGAAATAATACCAAAAATGAAAAAATTCTGTCATCATTTACTCACCATCAAGTTGTTCCAACTGCTGTATGAGTTTTTTTTTTCTTTCTGCTGAACACAAAATAAGATATTTGGAAGAATGTTGGAAACAAACCATAGTATTTTTTTTTATTTTTTTTTCCAAATGGAAGTCAATGGAGTACATCAACTGTTTGCTTGACCATATTCTTAAAAATATATTTTTTTTGTTCAGCAGAAGAAAGACATTTATACAGGTTTGGAACAACTTGAGGGTGAGTAAATGATGACAGAATTTTTATTTTTGGGTGAACTATCCCTTTATGGTTGTAAAACTCCACAATCCATTTTTAACACTCGTAACACAAAGTTCTCCTCTTAGCCATTTTTTCCATAAGGAAAGTCCAAAAAACTTTATAAATTTAAACTTTTCGCTTGTATATTTATATATTAAAGTTAACCTAATAGATGTTGTAAAATTGTGCTTCTTTAGTTTAGCTTATGCATTAACTACTAACAAAATGAACCATATTGTAAATTATTTACAGTACTGTTTTATAAAGGATTTTTAAATTTTTATCCACAAATTCAGTGCAGAAGTATGTGAAACATCCTGTTCCCTAATGCGAGAAGGTGTGATCTCATTTATTTATGATGTAATTATTACTTTATAATTTTACTGGAGTCTTACACACATGCTGTAATGTTAACCTGAGCCGTGCATTAATTTGAGTGATGACGGATATGGGAGTGGCTTGCAGCGCAAGAGATGCAGATTACTTGATCTTGACCCTTAAGAAACTTTCATTAATGCTGTCATGTAACAAATCTGCTTCAAAGATAAAATTAAATGAATTGTTAATTACAACATTGAAATAAAAATGTAAAGAGTGTACAAATACTAGAAATTGTGAATATAAATAAGTGGGTATCATGTTTAAAAACAGTGCACATTTAACTTATCTATTATAACTTTTATGTTGTTTAATTTGGTCGCTTGGCTGTTTCCTTATAAAGGTCCAGAAATTCGTCGTTTTTTTATTTTTTAATTCGTCAAGTTTTTCGCCAGGTGGCTTTTTTAATTATATGATGTCATTACGTTGCTGTCTTGCCACCAGCCAATCGCTGCATTGCTGATCGTAGTTTCGCGTATCGATACATCTGCCCTCTTCAGGGAACACAAGAATGCGCAGTAATCTCAGATAACTTTATCCAGATATTTTAATCCAATCCGCAAATAGACTAGTTCCTATCCCTATAGTTCTCTTAATTTTTTTTGAGCATGTTTGTGCATTCAATCTGGCTGCAACAACAGTGGCTCCATTCGACTGTCACAATTCGTAATGAAATTTGAATTTGTTTATGAAGCCGCTGTGTGTCGTTTGGCTGCATTTACTTGGGGTGCTTCTCATTGAATTTGAACTTATTTTGCGACAGTTAAAAAAGTATGTTCTATATAGTATGAATGTAATCCAGACGTACTACAGCCGCCATTTTTGTCATTATCATGTGACCTACCACCATCAGTTGCGTCGATTCACCTCAATTCATAAACCCTCTCCAGCGGCCTCATGGGATAGAAAAGTTGTCCATCGAACGCACACTTCAGAATCTCGCTGGAAGTACTAGGTCATCAGGTGACTTTTCACCTATTGTTTTTCAAATACTATTCGGACAAACTACTCTGTTGGAGTACTGTTTTTCAAAAATAGTAGGGGAGTATTTGATTTCGGACATAGACCTTATTTCCTCGCTCCTCAGACCCGTGACCTGTAACCCAATCAACCTCAGTGATCTTAAAGCACATCTCAATTCTCTGATTTTCACTGTTAGGAGGTGAGGAATGAGGAAGCTTCAAGAGAAGCCACCTCACCCACAGCTGATTCTGGAGACTCCATAGGTCATGTCAATCACAGTGCTGTCTGCTGACTGACAAATACAAGACCCTACCCTAACCTTTAACCAATGAAACTGGCTGCGGGCAGGACTTGCGCTGAAATGATGCACATTGGTGCTTCTCAATACTTACAGTTGCAAGAAAAAGTATGTGAACCGCTTGCAGAATCTGTGAAAATGTGAATAATTTTAACTAAATAAAAGAGATCATACAAAATGCATGTTATTTTTTATTTAGTACTGTCCTGAATAAGATATTTTACATAAAAAATATACACATATAGTCCACAAGACAAAAAAATAGCTGATTTTATTAAAATTACCCCATTCAAAAGTTCATGAACCATTGATTCTCAATACTGTGTGTCGTTCCCTGGATGATCCACGGCTGTTTTTTTGTTTTTTTTGTGATGGTTCTTGAGTCCCTTGTTTGTCCTGAACAGTTAAACTGCCCAATGTTCTTCAGAAAAATCCTCCATGTCCTACAAATTCTTCAGTTTTCCAGCATCTTTTGCATATTTGAACCATATTTGTATGATTTTGAGATCCATCTTTTCACACTGAGGACAATTGAGGGACTCAAACACAAATATTAAAAAAGGTTCAAACAACAGAGCCAGGGAGTGAAAGATCAAGGTAAATTGTACTTAATTTGTCTTCCGAGAAACATGTAAGTATCTTCTGTTGCTTCCAAAGGGCAGTACTAAATGAAAAAATATATATATTTAAACAAAATAAGAAAACAATTTACATCTTCATCCTGTTCAAAGTGTTCACCCCCCGGCTCTTAAAAGGTTAGTTCACCCAAAAATGAAAATTCTGTCATTACTTACACTCATGTCGTTCGACACCCGTAAGACCTTTGTTCATCTTCGGAACACAAATTAAGATATTTTTGTTGAAATCCGATGGCTCAGAAAGGCCTCCATTGGCAGCAATGACATTTCCTCTTGTTACGATACACTGCAAGAAGAATGACAGAAGATCCAAATGCGAGTACAATCAGGTTTATTGACAGAACTCTCAGAGTTTTAGTTCGGAGATGACAGAGATTAACAGGTGGCTGCAGGGATCGCTCGGTGAGGCAGGGACTACAATGGGCAGACGAAAAACTGGCATACCAGGATCCAACCAGGGAAACCACACGAAGCTCCGGGGAAAACACACGTCCTAGAAGACGGCAGAGGAAGCGAGACCGATCCTGAAAAGCGCCTGCAACGAACTGACAAACAGGACACGCAAACACACACATTAAATAGAGCGCTAAACAAGGAACAGCTGCTGCTGATAATGATCAGCGCTCAACAAGGCCACGCCCCCCCCATACACACACGAGGGCGAGTCAGTGAATCCATGAACCATGACAGTACCCCCTCTCCTAAGAACGCCTCTTGGCGTTCCCAGGAGAACCTACCTGTAGATTGTAATCATCTATCAGGAAGTGATCCAGGATGTCCCCAGCAGGAACCCAACTTCTCTCCTCCGGACCGTAACCTTCCCAGTCCACCAAGTACTGGAATCCACGTCCCCTCCGTCTAGCGTCCAGAATACGACGAACCGAATAAGCTGGTTCCCCATCTATAAGACGCGGCGGGGGAGGAACCGGGGCAGGCGGATTAATGTGAGAATGAAAGTTTAATTTTGGACACATGGAAGACGGGATGGATTCTCCTGTACGCAGGAGGAAATTTGAGGCGAACTGTCACTGGACTAAGGATCTTAGTGACAGGAAACGGGCCAATGAATTTAGGTGCAAATTTATTACAAACGGATCAGAGAGGAATGTTCTTAGAAGAAAGCCACACTTTTTGACCAACGACGTATACGGGAGGTAGTGAGGTATACGGCCTGAGCCTTGGTGTGCGCTCCCACCTGAAGAAGAGTCTCACGGGCTCTTCTCCATGTGTGACGACACCTTTGGACAAAGGCGTGAGCGGAGGGGACCGCGACTTCAGATTCCAGACTGGGAAAGATTGGTGGCTGGTAACCTATACTACACTCAAAAGGCGAAAGACCCGTGGATGATACTGGTAACGAGTTGTGAGCGTACTCTACCCATGAGAGTTGTTGGCTCCAGGAGGAAGGATTCTGAGCCACCCTACATCGTAACACTCTCTCTAGATCCTGGTTGACTCTCTCGGTTTGACCGTTACTCTGGGAATGAAACCCAGACGATAGGCTGACAGTCGCTCCCAGTAATCTACAAAACTCTTTCCAAAATTTGAAGTAAACTGAGGTCCCCTGTCGGAAACCACATCTATCGGGAGGCCATGAATACGAAAGACATGATCAACGACAGTAACCGCTGTCTCCTTGGGTGAGGGTAATTTGGGCAATGGAATAAAATGTGCCACCTTCGAGAACCGGTCCACTACGGTTAAAATTACCGTATTGCCCTGTGAAGGAGGGAGACCTGTGACGAAATCTAGCGCTATGTGGTACCAGGGTCTCGAAGGGACAGACAGCGGTTGAAGAAGCCCATCAGGGGAACGATTGGAAGTCTTACCACGAGCACAGACTGAGCAAGCCAAAACAAAATCTTGAATGTCGCGAGCCATCTTGGGCCACCAAAATCGTTGCTTGACCAAAAAACTGGTACGAGAAACTCCTGGATGACAAGCCACATTGGAACCATGTCCCCACCGAATAACATCTGACCGTCATCCCTCCGGCACAAATAACTGACTCGGTGGGCCTCCAGGCGGAGGTGTTACCCCTTCTAAGGCCATGCGGACCTTCAATTCGATCTCCTATGTGAGTGAAGAGATAACAAGTCTCTCAGGTAAAATACACTCGGAAGTAGACTGGCGCTCGGAACGATCAAAAATACGAGATAACGCATCGGGCTTGATGTTCTTAGACCCAGGACGATACGAAAGCGAAAAATCGAAACGACCAAAAAAAAGAGCCCACCGAGCCTGCCTGGAGTTAAGTCGTTTGGCGGACTTGATGTATTCCAGATTCTTGTGATCGGTCCAGACGATAAAAGGTACCCCCGACCCTTCTAACCAGTGACACCATTCTTTCAATGCTAATTTGACTGCCAACAACTCTCTGTTACCAATATCATAATTGCGTTCGGCTGTCGATAAGCGATGAGAAAAAAACGTGCAGGGATGCATCTTATCGTCCACGGCGGTGCGCTGGGAAAGAACTGCACCTACCCCCACCTCTGACGCATCAACCTCCACCACGAACTGATGTGACGGATCAGGGTCTACAAGGATGGGAGCTGAAACAAAGCAGCTCTTGAGGTTGGAAAATGCAGTTTCAGCTGCATTAGACCACCTGAACGTCGTTCTGGTGGAGGTCAAAGCGGTCAGAGAAGCGGCTAGTTGGCTGAAATTGTGAATAAAACGCTGATAAAAATTAGCAAATCCCAGAAACCTCTGCAGGGCCTTACGGGAGTCTGGGATTGGCCAATCTACCACAGCCTTAACCTTGTCAGGATCCATGCGCACCCCCTCAAACGAGACGATATACCCTAAGAATGGAACTGACTGTGCATGAAACATGCATTTCTCCGCCTCGACAAAAAGCCCATTCTCGAGCAGCCTCTGGAGCACTCGTCTGACATGTTGAACATGTTCCTGGAGAGAAGAGAAAAATATCAAAATGTCGTCCATGTAGACATATATGAACTGGTCGACCATGTCTCTCAACACGTCATTGACGAATGCTTGGAAAACGGCAGGGGAGTTGGACAGGCCGAAAGGCATGACCAAGTATTCAAAGTGCCCCCTGGGGGTATTAAACGCCGTTTTCCACTCATCCCCCTCCCTTATGCGGACCAAATGATAAGTGTTGCGCAGATCTAATTTCATGAAAAGAGACGCTCCCTGCAATCGTTCAAAGGCTGAAGCCATCAGCGGCAAAGGATAAGTATTCTTTACTGTGATGTTGTTCAGCCCTCAGTAGTCAATGCACGGTCGCAGAGAGCCATCCTTCTTACTCACGAAAAAAAAACGGCACCAGCAGAAGATGAGGAAGGACAAATGAGCCCAGCTACCAAAGAATCAGAAATATATTTCTCCATGACCTCCCTCTCAGGGTTACAAAGTGAGTATAACTTGCCTTTAGACGGAGAGGTACCTGGCAATAACTCTATAGCACAGTCATAGGGACGATGCAGAGGTAGAGAAGCAGCCCGGGACTTACTGAACTCTCCCTTCAGGTCGAGATAGTCCTCCGGCACGTTAGACAGGTTCACTGACTCCTCCTGTTACACAGAACAAGAGACAGATGGACAAGCAGACACTAAACAATCAGCGTGACAGTCTCTGCTCCACTCCGAGACGGAGCCCTGTCCCCAATCGATCCTGGGTCTGTGTTTGGTAAGCCACGGGTGACCCAGTATGATCGGCATGAATGGGGACCTGGAAATAAAAAAACAAGTCTGTTCGGTGTGATTACCGGACGTGATGAGTGTGAGCGAGCCCGTGGAGTGAGTGATGTCCGGTAACCTCTGCCCGCCCAAGGCGTGAACAGAAATGGTGTGCTGAAGGGGAACGATGGAAATGCCGAGACGACTGGCCAAAGAAATGTCTAATAGATTTCCCTCCGCTCCCGAGTCCACCAGCGCCTGACAGCAGTGGAATCCCGTTGCCCATTGCAGTCTTACCGGGAGGAGAGTGGCTGATGAGGATTCACCCATAGAGATCCCACCTGACAGTAACCCCTTAACTACTGCCGGGCTTGGTCTTTTACAGGGCAGTCTCTAAGATAATGTCCGGCCCCTCCACAGTACAGACAAAGACCTCTCTCTCTCCGATGTTGTTTCTCCTCCCGGGAAAGCCGAGCCCTACCCACCTGCATGGGCTCCTGGTCGACTGTATGGCTGACCGCACTACCACTGTTTCCACTGGGGAACCCTCGGCTCTCGAAACCCGTGACTGGACGTGTATGATCCATCCGTTGCTGCATATGGGCATCCACACGTAATGCTAACTCAATCAACCCATCAAGACCTTTAGGTCAGCCAGCCCATGCAGGAACATGTCCCACTGCGCCTCCTCGTTCCAGCTACACTCAGCCGCCAGGGTACGGAACTCGATAGCATAACCCGAAACGGGTCTCCTTTCCTGGCGCAGATCGGCGAGTTTGCGTGCCGCTCCACGACCTGTCATTGCCCGATCGAAGACCCACTTCATCTCCAGAGAGAGTGTAGCGAACGAGGAGCAGCAAGGATGGTGGTTTTCCCACACCGCTGTCCCCCACAGAGCCGCGCGTCCTGACAGTAATGTCATAACCAGAGCCACCTTAGATTCCTCTGAAGCAAATGTCACTGGTTGAAGAGAGAAGAATATGGCACACTTTGTTAAGAATGCTCGGGTGTTGGTATCCGAGGCTCGTGCTGACCGATCGCAGGAGGAAGTTGTTGAGGGACAGGCGATGTGGCTGGCGCAGTGGGTGATGATAGATGTTGTACCTGGGTAGTTAACTCGGACACCTGCGTCACCAGAGCCTGCACAGCCCGAGCTGTGGCGAGCACTTGTTTGTCCTGCTGATCCATTCGTTGTGCACTCCTTGTTAGATAATCCTGCAGGTCCGTAGCTCTTGCTGGATCCATGTTGGTCAGTTCGTTCTGTTACGATACACTGCAAGAAGAATGACAGAAGATCCAAATGCGAGTACAATCAGGTTTATTGACAGATGACAGAAATTAACAGGTGGCTGCAGGGATCGCTCGGTGACACAAGGACTGCAATGGGCAGACAAAGAACTAGCATACCAGGATCCAACCAGGGAAACCACACGAAGGGGAAAACACATGTCCTAGAAGACGGCAGAGGAAGCGAGACCGATCCTGAAAAGCGCCTGCACCGAACTGACAAACAGGACACGCAAACACACACATTAAATAGAGCGCTAAACAAGGAACAGCTGCTGCTGATAATGATCAGCGCTCAACAAGGCCACGCCCCCCCCATACACACACACACGAGGGCGAGTCAGTGAATCCATGAACCGTGACACCTCTCTCAAGACATCGTTAAAAAGTCCATCTCACTACAGTGGTTCTACTATAATTTTATGAAGCGACGAGAATAGTTTTTGTGCGTAAAAAAAAATCTAAATAACAACAAGTTATTGTCTTCCATCTAGGCCTCTGACGTGAACTCACGAAGCATGCGCGAGAATATGACGTAGAGCCGGCGTTCGGGCATCCAGGAAATGCACACTTTAGCACCATTTTGAGCACTACGGCAAGACCTAAAGCACAATCAATGTAGAATTCAACAGCTTAGATACGGCGTGTCTTCCTCTGCTTGTAAACAAAGTTCCTCGCTCCTCGTTCTTTGCATGAACAAAGGTCTTATGGGTTTCGAACGACATGAGGGTAAGTAATTAATGACAGAATTTTCATTTTTGGGTGAACTAACCCTTTAATGCATTGTGTTTCCTTCTGGAGCATCAGTGAATGTTTTAACCTTTTTTAATAGTTGTGTTTGAGTCCCTCAATTGTCCGCAGTGTGAAAAGATGGATCTCAGAATCATTCAAAGGGTTCAAATATGCAAAAGATGCTGGAAAACTGAAGAATTTGCAGGACCTGAAGGATTTTTCTGAAGAACATTGGACAGTTTAACTGTTCAGGACAAACAGTGGACTCATGAACAACCATCACACAACAAATAAACAGCCGTGGATCATCCAGGGAACGACACACAGTATTGAGAATCAATGGTTCATAAACTTTTGAACAGGTCATTTTAATAAATTCAGCTATTTTTTTGTCTTGTGGACTATATGTAAAAACAAAATTATGTAAAGTATCTTATTTAGTACAGCACTAAATAAAAATTAATGCATTTTGTATGATCTCTTTTATTTTGTTAAAATTATTAACATTTTCACAGATTCTGCAAGCGGTTCACATACTTTTTCTTGCAACTGTAAATTGATGCTTAATCGTTTCCTCGCTCTTCCATCCTCCAGCCTGTGACCCGGAAACCGATCAAAGAAAGCCATCTTGAAAGACATCTCAATTCTCTAATTGGCGGAAATGTACCAAAGCCGGTTTGCCAACTGACATTAAATTCAAAAGATTAGAAGAAGCGAGGAGGCTTCCAGAGAAGATATGAGCGAGGATGCACATATGAATTCTCCTCCCTCTTCACATCTGTTATAATAATTTTAATTTATGTTTTACATTTGCAGTTTAAATAAACCATACATCTCACATATTTCAACAGGGCATCTTGCTGTATTAATATGAATTTCTTAGATAACCAAACATAATAAGGCCAGATCCCTTGAGCGCAGCTGGTGACGTTGAAGTGACAATTTAGTGATCAAGGATATCCCAATATAGGCCTACAAAATTTTCCTTTGATTTCTCCATCCTCATTTTCTGTCCTAATGTCCTTTCCTAGCATTCGGTTTGGGAGTAAGTATAGCTAAGATGTGAGGAAAGGAAGCAAGGAAATGAAACAAGAACACACAATGTAAGAAATGAGAAGCAACATAATGTGTCTGTAAGTGCACGTATTGACCCTGGTGGGAGGAATTAATGAATATATGACACACGACTGAAATTACTTATGGGTTAACGTGTTAAGCATCCATCCATCCATTCTACAAACCACTTGTCCTATAGGGCTGTGAGGATGTTAGAGCCCATGTTAAACATGTTCAACAACTTTATTCTTAACCAACCAATGTGACTTAAATACATATGCAAAATATGAATATGAAACTATTATTTCCTACAGATTTAAATCCAGGCTTGATGGTGCTAGAGTGATTTCTGACCACTTCACCCTTGGCCCTTATGAAACTGACCTGCCACTAATTGTTTGGAGAGACATGCTAGGGCCTGTTAAACATGGTGAGTTAAGCCCTAATCAACATCTCTCATGGTAAAACATTAAGTTTCATTTGTTTGGAGAATGTTTGTTTCCTGTAATCTTTTTTATTTAGACCTATCAGATACGTCTACAATAGACAAAGACCTGAAACTGGCTATCAGAAAGGAGAGCCATCTGCAGTCTCAAGGGGAAGATTACTTTGCCAAATTCCAGAAGTTTCACAATGGTTATAAGGAAAATTATGTGGAGAACATACAACCTGGTCAGGTGTACTGGGAGGTTGACATAAGAGCTGAACCAGGATGGGAACATGGACTTACAGTTAGATATTACCCAAAGGAGAAGAATGGTTCTCTCTAAATGTTTTGAGAACATATCTTTTTCAGTGAAAGATGACAGAGTTTATGCTGTAAGGGGCAGTGAAGAAACCCTAATCGTCAGCCAGATTATACCCAAAAGAGGTGGGGTTTATGTAGACAGTGAGAAACTCTAGGTTGTGTTTTGCAATGCAGACAAAATGTCTCTCATTCATACAGTGCAGTGTAGAGATAAATAGATTTATCTATAAATCAAATCTTCTATTTTGTACACCTGCTTTGGATTTCTGAGAATCTGATATATTATCTGGTTATCCTATATTCATTTTTGTATAAATTACACTCTAAAAAAATCCGTAAAAATAGGGCCCAATGTACTGTATTTATTTCTTACAGGTGTTTTACCTGTATTTTAAATGAACTTCATTCCGTTGTGTTTTAGGGTTAATGGAAATGTCCATAAAATTACTGGATAATGTCCTGGTAATTTTCTGCCAGTACATTATATAATTTGAAGGGCTATTTTCACTTTTTTATGTAATTTCATGTAAATGAAGATGTCCAAATTTTTCTTATTTTGTTTAAATATCAATTTTTTTCATTTAGTACTGCCCTTCAGAAGCAACAAAAGATACTTACATGTTTCCCGGAAGACATATTAAGTACAATTTACCTTAAATTTCAAATTCAATACGTTTTCACCCCCCGGCTCTTAATGCATTGTGTTTCCTTCTGGAGCATCAGTGAATGTTTGAACCTTTTTTAATAGTTGTGTTTGAGTCCCTCAATTGTCCGCAGTGTGAAAAGATGAATCTTAAAATCGTACAGTCACTGCTGGAGAGGGTTCAAATATGAAAAAAAATGCTGGAAAACTGAAGAGTTTGTAGGACCTGGAGGATTTTTCTAAAGAACATTGGGCCGTTTAACCGCTCAGGACAAACAAGGGACTCAAGAACAACCATCACAAAACAAAACAAAAAACAGCCGTGGATCATCCAGTTAACAACACACAGTATTAATAATCAATGGTTCATAAACTTTTGAATGGGGTCATTTTAATAAATTCAGCTATTTTTTTGTCTTGTGGACTATATGTAAACATTTTTTATGTCAAATATCTTATTCAGGACAGTACTAAATAAAAAATAACAAGCATTTTGTATGATCTCTCATATTTAGTTAAAATTATTCCCATTTTCACAGATTCTGCAAGTGGTTCACATACTTTTTCTTGCAACTGTATCTGTTAAGCCATAAAGCATGTATGTTTATGAATAGAGGATTTGTCCAGCATAAATTATGTCATGTGATGTATTTCATTATTTTATATATTTGAACTATTTTTAAGAGTGTGACTTTTTTTTTTTTTTTTTTTACTGTGAACGAAACCTTGCTCTTACAAATGCTCCTGTATTAACTGGCATATTGAAAAATTATTAAGACATTTATAATATCTAAGTAAAACAATAAAAGTTAATCCTATGAAGGTCAAACAGCTGCATCCGAAATTGCATACTTCCCTATATATAGTAGGCAAAAAACCGTATGTGACAAAAGAACTATATGTCTAAATTTATAGTACTCATAAAAGAGTAGGCAATAGTACCCGGATTACCTACTACTTCCTGCAAGATTCTGAAGTGTGCATATGATGGACAATTTACTATCCCATGCAGCCATGGTAGAGGATTTGTGAATGACAGTAAAGTGGTGCAACTGTAAGTCACATGATAATGACAACATGGCATATAGGACATCTAAATTATTACCCCCATTCATACTATATAGAACATACATTTGTTGCTGTGGTTACTGATTATGTTGTTCACCTATTTCTTGTTTAGTTCCTTATCTTGTATATTTATACCCCCTGTTGAGTTCAGTTCTTTGTTCGTCATTGTTGAGGTATTGGTTGATTTTGTGGTTCTCTGTTTATTTTCCTGTGCTGTGCTCCAGTGTTTTTTTTTTGTTTGTTTGTTTTTTTCATTTAATAAAACTGCTGAGATTAAATCTACACATCTCTCTTTCTTTTGTGGAACCAGCTGTGATGCAGAGTACCATGTACCCAATACACCGGACCACACATAAAGTGCATATAAATCTCTAGGACAAGGATTTAAATCTGGGGAGCACAAGGGGGTACGGGGTGTCTACAGAAAAAAACATTAATGAAAATCTGAAAAAAATCTTTGGGTTGCCAAAGATAACAGGGAACTAAATGATATGGCATAAAACAACTGACGTATGACTGAGGTTAAAAAAAAACGTCAAGACCAATACAAAAATCACTTTGAGATAACTGTGATGTGATACTGTAAACATCACAGTTATCTCAAAGTGATTTTTGATACTAAAATCAGATAATATAGCTGCAGATGCAGCTGTTTTTGACAAAGCAGAAACAGGAAGTGAAGAAACAGCTGGAGACAGGAAAGGAATGCAGCTGAGGCCATGAAGAATAACCTTTTTATGATAAACGAACAGCTGCAGGAGACAAACATCTGAGAAGGCATACATACAGTACATGACACAGTAAAATATACACAAGGGAATGGTCAATATAAACTAATACAATTGGGGTTTTACATTCACATTTACATTTATTCATTTAGTAGAAGCTTTTCTCAAAAGAAGCTCACAAATTAGGAAACTCAAACAATTTGTCTTAATAGATCAACTGTAGCTGTAATTTTTTAAATGCACAGGTTAAAAGATCAGTCAGATTGTCTTTCCCCACAGCAGTGGAATGAAAATAAGTTTTCTTTGACAGAAGTAAAAAAAGCAGACAAACGATGTAAAACACCACACCAGAGTAATGCTGTGATGTATCTATTGTAAATTAGTCATATTCAAACACAAGAGTAAGAGGTATATACTCCCTCATAAAATGTATCTCCTTTTTATCTCAAACAGGAAAGTGACTCCTATCTGGGGAATGGCTCAGTCACACATGGGAAAAGTTAGTGTGATGTTGTGACGAAGATATACACACATTAGGTATGGACTAAAAGGTCTATATTCTGGTCCGGAGAAGAAAACCTAACATTACAGAGCTCTGTCAGTTAAATATTAAAACAGCAGTGTCATATTTAACCAGGCCATAATAATTTGCATACATTCTGAGTCATGAATTGACCAATAGCTTGCATCATAATTTTGTGACAGTGCTGAATCATGCTTTTGCCTTGTTTTTTTCCACACAGTTTTATGTCACATTAGTCTCTGAGAGTAAAACAAGATAGTTGGCCAAAACCTTTAGTGATATATAGTGTTTAACCCTGGCCACAGAATGTGTATGTATCAGTATTTTGGTGGATATATATAAATATATTCTATGGAAGTCATCAGAGACCAGCAACTGTTTGGTTGCTAACATTCTTCAAAAAATATCTTCCTTTATGTTCAAAATAATATATATATATATATAAATATACTTTTTTTTTTTTTTACATAAAGAAAGATATTTTGAAGAATGTTGTGCAGGCCAGTTAAAAAGTATGGCTGTAATTACTTCAATAATTAGATGTCAGATTAGGCAGTTTCCCAGAAAAGGGAATTTCATCTGAAAATAAAATATAATCTTGGTTTTGATGTTTTGTGTAAAGCTGGATTTCACAACATGTTCAGTCTGAAAACATTTACAGGAATACATCTGAAAAAAATATATATATTTCACTATATTGGCTAGAACAATCTACTACTGACTCATAAAAAAAATCAGTATTGCATAACCATCTCTCTTCTAACTCTTCCTGCTGGTGTTTATCTTCTTCCAGCCCTGAAATGTGCACATGACCACAGATATAAGGGGGAGGGAGAGAAAAGAGGATAAAAGTTAGAGCCGAGCAAGCTGTAAAAAGGAGCAGTTCGTACAAGTCTGAGCAGAAAAACTCAGGAAGAACTTTCTCTTCTTAATTCTTCCAGGGAAGCTCACTTTTGATTGCTCTCCTCTTAATGGATTTCATTGTTGGTGATCTGGAGGACAGGACTACAAGATAAAGACATTACTTTTGTCAGACGGACTACTTAAAAAGCTCTGCTATTAAATAAAGAAGTCTGTGGTCGACAGATTTACTGAGCTTTATGTTTTAAGATGGAAGATATTGAAAATTACACCAGTTTACAAGAGTTCACAGAAGATATCTCTCATAGTGGGAACAGACCCATACTTACATCACAGGGCAAACAAGGTAATGTATGTGTGTTAATAATGTGAGTACTGTATGTGAACTTGAGGGGGGAGTTGAATACAAAGGGACATGTGGGACAAGTCAGAGTAATAATCAATGATTTTGTGCTTCATCAGGTGTTCAGAAAGGGACGAAGTGTTTGAGGGGGCAGGCTTCTCTTGTCCTGCTCATTGCTCTACTGACCTCAGTTTGTGCAAACATAGCACTTGGCATTCTCTGTAAGTAAACACACCGCTACACGTACACATTATGCACGTAAACATGCCTCTCTGTCTGCCTCTCTGGTGATGTCAAAGTGCGTCTGGGTTTCATAATGAATAGAATAGAATAGAATAGAATTAGAGATGAACCAATATTAAAATTCTGGACAATACTGAAAAGCTGGTATTAATATTCTATACTAATCTGTCTAAATAATTACATATAAAACACTAAAAACTAAAATCTCACAAATGCTACAAGTGACTTTAGATGATAGTAAAGGATATATAGATGTAAAATGATGGGAAATGAGCATACATATTAACATACAGTGGCAGGAAAAAGTATTTGAACCCCTTGCAGAATCTGTGAAAATGTGAATAATTATAACAAAATAAGAGAGATCATACAAAATGCATGCTATTTTTTATTTAGTACTGACCTAAATATAAGCATAATTTGTATATTTGAACCCTTTCCAGCAGTGACTGAAAGGACAATTGAGGGACTCAAACACAACTATTAAAAAAGTTTCAAACATTTACTGATGCTCCAGAAGGAAACACAATGCAATAAGAGCCGGAGGGTGAAAACTTTTGAACAGGATAAAGATGTCCAAATTTTTCTTATTTTGTTTAAATATCAATTTAAACAACATGTTGTTTGTTATGCTGCATAAATGTAAATTTTAACAATGAAAAGTAATATACAGACAGTGAAGCTTGTCATGTGCAACAACAAAATGAATGTTCATAGTTCTGATCTACTGTCTTAACATAATATAACTTGTTCATAATCATGATATGGTTAGTTTCTATTGATATCGTTAATAGCTCTATTTGACAAATTTTGTATCAAGGGTTCCTACTCCATGTCTCTATCACCTAAGGGGCCCTTGCCCTGAAAAACGTTGAAGACCCCTGGTAAAATTGGCAAATGAGCGATAAGGTAATGATTATGTATCCAACAGAATAGAATAGAATGTTTTGTATACAGCATTAAGGGCATATATGCAGACAAAACTCATAATATAAATTCCAATCGGTAATGATAAATAATAAAGGGCTGGATGGATTCAACTTAAATGGGGATTTTCTTTTTTTTTAAGACAGAGAAACATTCTGGAGTCTGATAACCGTTTGCACGACTGCTGTGTTAATATATTGATGGTATCAACTCTCTGTCTCTGTGTCTCTGCAGTGGTAAACAGTCGCAGATCATCTGTCACTGTAGAGCCAGTCAAGAGTGATGAGTCTGAGGCTGCGTCTCTGTCTCTCAAACTTACTGCCATGCAGGAGCGTTTCTCCCGCCTCTGCTCAGAATACACAACTCTTGGACAGACTTGTTCAAAACCAGGTGAGGAAAAAATTATATGGGAAAGAGACAAAAATAAGCGTATCGCTGAATAGTATTTGACGCCCCAAGGGTTTCCATTCAGAATCATTAAAATGTCTCTTCTGCAGTGATCAAATGTAGGCCATGCCCAGAGGACTGGATACATTTAGAAGGGAGGTGTTATTTCTTTAGTGAGGATAAACTTGACTGGCAGCACAGCAAAGAGAGCTGTGCGTCCATGGGCGGCCATCTTACTATACTGCACAGCCACGAACAACACGTAAGTGTGTGGCAGTGTTTATGAACGGATTACTTATAAACATTTCTAAAATGGAAAATTAAAACATTTGTTTCAGTAATTAATGTTTGCAGCATGTTATTCAATGTGATATATTTATTCAATATAATAGGCCTATATTATTATATTATATTTTATTTTTAATACAGCACACCCTTGAGAGTGTCGCACGCAGTCGTGGTGGATTCGACTATCATTTCTGGATTGGTTTATCAGACACTGAGACTGAGGGAGTGTGGAAATGGGTGGACAACACAGTGGTTAATAAGACGTACGCGCACACACACACACACACACACAGAGACAAACAACATTTAGATTAATATAGATTCTAAAACTATTTCTAAAATTTTAGAACTCTTCCTAAACATCTCAGTGACAGTCGAAACATTGACGGTGGTTTCCCTAAGGTGGGATTACTGTTGCAAAATAGTTTTGTTACTAAAAGTTGCTAAATGATGTTGTGATTTCATTGCGCGATGGCATCATTACATAATGACTTAAAACCGCATTATCATTATGGCTGCATCCGACATCACATAGGTCTACTTCCATACTATATAGGCTAGCTAGTAGGCGTATGTAACAGTATGTAGGCTACAGTACTCATAAAAGAGTTAAAAAAGTATCCAGATGACCTATTTCTTACGTCAAGATTTTAAAGTGTGCATAAGGATATGGACACTTTACTATCTCAGGAGGCCACAGGAGAGGATTTGTGAATGGCAGTGAAGCAACGTAACTGACGCTGGTAGGTCACGTGCAAATGACAACATGGCGAATGTAGTAGCCTATGTCCAGATTACATTCATTCACACATTAATATAGAACACTTTTTTTAGCAGTCGTGAAGTAATTACTTATTCAAAATAAGTACCTACTGGAGAGTATGTGCTTTCAGACACAGCCATTGTGTTCGAAATACTTCCCTAACCGAATAGGCCTACTTCACCACTATATAGTATGTGAAAAACAGTATGCCAACAAAGTAGTAGGCCTATGTCCGAATACATAGTATCGAAAAACAGTAGGCAAAAAGTACATGGATGAACAACTACTTCCAGCGAGATTCTGAAGTGCGCATTTAATGGACTCTTTACTATTCAATGAGGCCATATGACAAATGACAACATGGAGTATCCACACATTCATTATATACTTTTTAACAGTCAGTTTATACTTTATACGTTTTTAATGGTCAGTTTCAAACCAATTGTGCTGTACAGTATGCAATTTTTGTGTAATGTAGAGGGAAAACATGTAGCCTACACTTGTTTGAGTTAGCAACTTTTGAAAAATTGCTATAAGTCACCAAATAAATGTAAATAATAGTTAAATATGTTGCTAGGTGCTTTTTTTGGGGTGGGGTGGGGGGGGTTTGCCGGGGGAGTCTGAAAATGTGTTAAATCAAACAACAATCTTGGCAACACTTGGTGGGATTATGATGTTTTCCTGGTTGTTCCTCTGGACTCACCGATGCTCTCTGTAGGTACTGGAATGAGGAAGAGCCCAATAATCACCAGTCAGGTGGGGATCATGGAGAAGACTGCGCAGTGCTGGACTCGCGCTCCAAAACCTGGTTTGACGTGCCGTGTGATTTCATTTATAAACGTATCTGTGAGATGGATCCTATCACCTTTAACATTTGAATTGAAGTTGAAATGTGTAAAAATGTTGCCTATATCTATTTTTCTATTGCCCTCCTTATTTTTAATAAACAGTGACATTCTCAGAGGTTCAAAGGTTCAGTGTAGTTTGTGTCTTTAATTTGACATTGCACAATAATGTGTTTTCCACTCATCCTCACCCCCTTTCCCAATGCACCAAAGGAAAAAAGTATTATGCAATCAAACACGATGCAGGCTGGTTTTCTGGTCTCATCTGGTCTTCCAGCTTTGTCAGGCTTGTCTGTTTTTAGAAAGGTTTCAGCCACTTTCCAGCTGGGAAACCAGCTTAAACAAGATAAGAACCATCTAAGGGTGGTTTAAGCTGCTTCTCAGCAGGGAAAACCAAACAGTAAAGGTTGTTTAATTGTTTGAGCACAAGCAGAATTTAATACAACACATAATTCAACACAAGATCATGTTATGTCAGTACACGACATGCAGTTAGGATATTTTTTAAGCTATTCAGTGTTTTCACACAGCTTCTCAACAGATACATGACTAGTCAGCTGATGGAATTGATGTGATAATGTGGAGATGCATGAATAAGATTAATTATATAAATGTTTTACGCTTCATAGCTATTGGTTTTGTGAACAAATGTAATATGAATGTTATTATATCTTTATGAATATGAAAAATAAATGTTATTATTATTTTTAGTCGAAAAGAAATTTAAAATAAATGTTATTATTTTTAGTTAAATTTCTATTATTTCTATTATTATTATTAGATATTGATTTGACTTTCTTGAGAAGACTTCCTAAGAAGCTATAACTCTCGTGACCACATGGTGGCGATGTTTGTCCTCTCACTCTCGTAATCGCTCTGCGGTCACGCCCTCCCTTCTACCTCTCCGCCAATCAGAGTGCACGTTTTCATGTCGTAGCACGCCTGCTAACGGAAGTAGCAGTGGCACCACAGTTGACACAAACAACCTCAGTCTTTATAAAAAAGGTAAATATATCGTTTTGTCGGCACGTTTCAGCACGCGGAATGTGGTCGCACATTAATATTATACATTTGAGCATGCTTGGTAAAGTATGCAACGTTGCGTGCTTATGTACGACATTAGTATAACAACGGCAAGGCCTAGCTGGTGCTGTGTTGATGTACTTTATACCGGGTGCTCAACACTGAGCACGAGCTGACTGGTTTGTTCTGTTTATGAGTATTAAACAACACCGAATGCGTTTAGACCAAATTTAACAAAGTATATCTACGGTTAGATAATGTTTTCATGTGCTGAAACCTAGCGACTTTGTCGAGGAGCACAATTCACACTTTTGTGCACTAATATGCTTGTTTTCAGAAATGTTGCAATTCTACATGCATTGTTTTCGTTGTCTTTTGTAGTCTCCTAAATAATCTTATTGTGTCAAGTGCATTTAAATGCGCCTTTTGTTGGCTGTCTCAGAGATGTGATCTCATAGTGCACTTGGCAGCCTTGTTTCAATCATCATGAAAGTGCATCATGCATAACTTCACCCTGATAATGTAGTTATTTTTATCGTGAGCCACCTGTCTTATTAAATCCCTGCATTAAAGTGTCGTCGAAAGCATATTGCTGTGGATCAACAGCCATTTAACAAGCCCAATGAAACAGGTTTATAGTACTTGAGTTATTGAGGCTTGCTGGTACAGATTTAATAGGAACAACTCTTGCCGTTAAGAAGTCTGAACACATTGCTCTCTATTTATGAAATACAAACTTTCTTTAGCTTTAAATATCTACCTCATCCTTTGATATAGGTTGTTCAAACTCGTTTTCTATCCCGTCAGATGGAGGTGGATCAGCTGCTGTCTCTCTCAGGTTCAGCTCTGGCTCAGGCCATCAGCTCTATACTGGAAACCCCAGGCCTCTATGTTTTCTCAGACATACTAGAACTGCCCAACGTCCGTGAGGTGAGGAATATGTGTGCTGAAAAATCTATTTCAGTTAGACTTGGTGACTTTATATGAATGCTGTGCCAAATTATTATTTTTTTTAAATGGCAGCGCTTGTGTGTCATCTTTAATGTCATGGTGGTTAATCTTCTGCTCAAGCGTTTTCTTTCTTAATGTGTTTCTTTCTTGACTGTCATGCAGTCTAAAACCAAATCCTTGTTTTTTGCATATCTCATTCAAATTAGATTAGTGTATTATGGTCTTGAAAACCATGTTCACTGTGATTTTGCCAAGTAAGACATGTTCCTAATCCTGGAAATTCCTGTCTGAAAACATAGTTCTTAACTATAGAGTTAAAACTAACCCTACCCATAACTTCAGCAAATAACTTTACCTAAAATCAGAGGGAAATGATAGGTGAATAACACAGATGTAGAAGCACCTATTCCTGGTTGTAAGCCTAAATTTGACATAAACTGTGAGCCCATCCCTCAAATATGATTGGTATATTATTACAGGGCATATTATTATTTAAATCTGATGCATATAAAAAAATGTATGGTTTGAAATCTGATTCACATTTAATCTAAGCAATCAGTTGCAATTCCATATTTCATGTCAGTATGCATTTATATAGATGTTTATATTACATTTAGTGCTGTAAAATCAATTAATTGCGATTAATCGCCTCCTAAATAAAAGTTTGTGTTTACATAATATATGAGTGTACTGCGTATAATTATTATGTATATATAAATACACACACATGCATGTATATATTTAAGAGAAATGTGTTATATTTATATATTAAATATTTATATATTAATGCCTAGTTCTGTCATGAAACTCTAGATTGTGCAGGCTGATGGGTCCTTAACGCAAGCTGATGATAATTAAAACGTTAACTTCTTGGCACAGCTGATTAGTCCATGTTGCATCTGCAGCCAATGAGCTTGCTGCTCAACATTTAAATGGCAGGTTAACATTCTCTATAGCAGTTTGCAGCGCGCTTTCAGAGTTTGTCTAAAACCCTCCACCTTCCCCAGCTCCACCTGTATAGATGTGCTATGGGATAATTGATATATGCTCACAGCAGCGTGTCGTGTATGTATTGGCAGTAGCAAGTTACTGTACTTGCTCTGCAGCAGCAGCAATAATAATCAGCAGCAGCAGCAATCTACAACAACAGAAATAATCAACAGCAGCAGCAATTCAGCAGCAGCGTAGCAGATCTATTCCGCCAAGACCAAATACATTAACATTGTCATATCCATTACCATGCTAAAAATCTTCCCGGGAGTTGTCATGATAGAAATATATTAAATGTATTTAACATATAAATGTAATATATTGAAATATACATAATAATTATACACAGTACACACACACAAATATTTTTGTATATTACTTTTATTTTGTATGCGATTAATTGCGATCAATCGATTTTAAAGCACTAATTACATTATATTAAATATATAATTTCATACTACTGTTTAAATGTTTGGGGTTGGTTGGTGGGTATGATTTTTGAAAAGTCTTTTATGCTTCCCAAGACTTGAATCCATTTTTTTTTTACAGTGAAATTTTAAAATGCAATTTATTCCTTCCTGAATATTCAGCATCACTACTCTAGTCTTCAGTGTCACGTGATCCTTCAGAAATAATTTTAATTTGCTGCTCAAGAAACATTTATTATTATTCAGTTCAATATTATCATCAATGTTGAAAACACTTGTGCTGCATAATTTTTGTGGAAACTGATATATTTTTTCAGGATTCTTTGATGAATAGAAAGTTTAAAAAAACAGCATTTATTTGAAATATTAATCCTTAATATATTAATATTTACTGTCACTTTTAATCAATTTAATTGCTAAATAAAATGATTAATTTCTTTCAAACTTTTGAAACTTTAAGACCACAAACATTTGAACGGTAATGTATATATTTATTATACTATATATTATTATATGGATGTTTTCTAAGAGTGCTGTAATAAAACAAACTGGCAAGTCAACAGATGGCATCATTATTGCATTACATGCAAGCATCTCTGCAACATATTGCACAGAGATCCCAGAGTACTTATGTACTGCACCGCCATTCCTACAGAGCTGAACTAAATTGCTTATCTGCTAGTGCTAAACACAAAATACTTCAACACTTTGTCATATCAATCTTTGTCTGTACTTCACTTTCCCTCTCTCTAGCTGGAGACGGGTCCCCATGCTCCAGTGTACCAGCTTCTCAATCTTTTTGCGTATGGAACCTACTGCGACTATAAAGGTAACCATGACAACAAATGATCTGACCAGATATTGGCCCCCTGAGGCAGTGGGTTTGTTCCCTGCTCTGACTCAGAATGAGACTGTATATGCTGCCCTTTGCCTTGCTAAATAAGTTAACTTCTGTGAGAGGGTGAGAGAGTCTCTGGCCCATGTTCTGTTGCAGATTTTACCAGGGCTTTAATGTAGTCAGTTGTTTTTCTCCTGCCTGTGCGCTTGGTTATAATGTATGTTAATTTAATGTATGTCTGCCATTTAGAGAGGGCAGCCTCACTTCCTGAACTCACACCCGCCCAGAAGAACAAACTCCGTCACCTGTCAATCATCAGCCTGGCCTCCAATCTAAAGGTAGTGATTCATCCATTCTCAACTCAGGGTTTATTAAACAAACCATGAAATCAGTATTGACCATTCTTATTCTATCAATTTTAATCTGCTATGAACGGCACACGGATGTTAACAGTATGAGCTATTAGTGCTCTTGACTTACATGATTGATGTTCTTTTATCAAGCCTCTGTAATATTACTAGGGCAAATGAAAAGTTTTAACTTACCCCAGAGCATACTATTCATAAGAAACAAAGCAAACAAACCTCTTTGTGCTGTTGTTACTCTCGATAGTGTCTGCCGTATTCACTACTGCTCCAGCAGTTAGAGCTGAAGAATGTGCGTGAGCTGGAAGACCTGCTGATCGAGGCTGTTTACAGTGACATTATCCATGGGAAACTCGACCAGAGGAACCAACAGGTCGAGGTAGATTGCAGCATAGGTCGAGACCTGGGCCCCAATGAATTACCCAACATTGCCAACACACTGCAGGAGTGGTAGGTGTTCATTTGTGTTTGTGTCAGTATGGTGCGTGATGGATGCTGTTGCTGATGTAAAAAAAAAAAAGCCTTACGTGTTGGTGTTAAATATTCTGTCTGTCTGCCTCGCTCAGGTGTGCAGGTTGTGAAGCAGTTCTGTGTGGCATTGAGGAGCAGGTGTCTAGAGCTAATCAGTACAGAGAAAGCCAGCTCAAGGTCAAAGTTCAAGTGGAAACAGAGGTTTGTATGTGAATCTTCACCCACCCTTAGTGAAATATACAGTAGTGGCCAAAAGCGATGACTAGGCCTAGGAATTCACTTTATTCAATAATACTTTATTCAAATAGTATTTAAATTCGTTAAAGATTTTGTAAACACATTATGTAGTTGTGCTTGAAGTCAATTGCTTTATTTGTGATAAAGCAATGAAACATGCCAAATTGTGCGGACATAATTTTTAGCCAGGCTGTCATACAAAGAAACAATGAGCATATGCAAAAACAAGAGGAAATCAACAAAATATGAATAACTTATGTTGTAGTCAATGTATTCTTTTCCTGTGAGCTCATTGTTTTTTATAAAACATTTTTACATAGTAAAACCTGTAGCTGTAGTTTGCCTGTTTTGCCAAATAATTTAAAATATAAAAATATTATATTTATATATTATAAAATATTTTCCTCATATTTTGATGGTTTAATCAAACTTGTAGGGTCATTAAAAACAAATATCCCCTCCAGACATCACTTTTGGACACTACTGTAAGATAGTAAAAAAAAGATTTTTTTTAAAGAATCTAGTTTAAAACACATTTGCCAAGATCTAAGATCTTAGAAATATATTCATGTGGTTTTGTAATCTTTTTGTAAGTTTCAATTTAATGACCCTAAAATGTCATGTGATGTAAACATCAAGTAAAAAGTAAACATATTTTGGATACATGTAAGTGTACATATTTAATCATTATTTTCAAGATTATATTTTTTAATTTTTTTGACTTTGACTATAGTTCTTAAAAGATAATGAAGCAGTGAAGAAGTTTTGTAAATAGTTTTTTTTAATAATTTATAATTATCATTTTAAATAATACATATAATAAAATATATAAATTTTATATAAATAATAAAACATTATGCAAAACTACTAACTGTGAAATTCAATCTTTTGAGGCTTTTTTCTTCATTATGATTTCAGGACCGTTGCATCACCCTGACAATTTTTTACTTTAAGCTCCCCCAAAATATCAAAATGAATGTCATATCAGGAACCTAGAACATGTTTATCATATAAGAGGTGTATTCAAGTCATTGTGTGTATGGTTTTCATTTTTAATGTATTTTGAAATAATTAATAGATAAAAAACCATCACTTTACCGACCCACATATGAAGGCTGTTTTATGCGTTTACCTGTTTGATAAGTAAAATTAAACCGTTTATTAAGTCTAAATTCAGAATACCAAATAATTCTTACTGTTGCTGAAGTATATAGTATGTGATAGGTTTATGATTGGGCATTTTTACACATTACACATAAATTTGCAAAATAACCATATTTATTGGTTACAGTAGTAGTAATATAGCATACTATAGTTTGAAGTGTTTATTGTGACATAATGCCTACTGTATTACCAATCACACACAGTTGTGCTGCTTAATATTTTTTTATAACCTGTGATACTTTTTTCAGGATTATTTGATGAATAAAAAGTAAAAAAAAAAAAAAAAAAAAAAAAGAATAGCATTTATTTAAAATGGAAATCAAATAGAAATAAAATAAAATAGAAATTTTGTAACAATTACACTACCGTTCAAAAGTTTGGGGTTTTAAATAAAATAATACTTTTATTCAGCACGGATGTGTTAAATTGATAAAAAGTGATAGTAAAGATTTTTTTATTGTTAGAAAATTCTGTTCTTTTTAACTTTTTATTCATCACTGAATCCTGAAAAAAGTATCACAGGTTCCAAAAAAAAAATTAAGCAGCTGTTTCCAACATTGATAATACATGAGTATCAAATTAGCATATTAGAATGATTTCTGGATCATGTGACTGAAGACTGGAGTAATGGCTGATGAAAATTCAGCTTTGCATCATAGAAGTAAATTATATTTTAAAGTATATTGAAATAGAAATCCACAATTTTAATTGTTTTTTATCTGTACTTTTGATGAGCATAAAAGATTTCTTTCTTAAAAATAGTAATATTTCCAAACTTTTGACCGGCACTGTGTGTGCATGCATGCATGCATGTATGTATGTATGTATGTATGTATGTATGAATGTATATGTATATAGGCAGTATAGGGTATATGCTGTGCAGTATTAAGCTGATATACCATATACAGGTGCTGGTCATATAATTAAAATATCATCAAAAAGTTGATTTATTTCACTAATTCCATTCAAAAAGTGAAACTTGTATATTATATTCATTCATTACACACAGACTGATATACACTCACCTAAAGGATTATTAGGAACACCTGTTCAATTTCTCATTAATGCAATTATCTAATCAACCAATCACATGGCAGTTGCTTCAATGCATTTAGGGGTGTGGTCCTGGTCAAGACAATCTCCTGAACTCCAAACTGAATGTCAGAATGGAAAAGAAAGGTGATTTAAGCAATTTTGAGCGTGGCATGGTTGTTGGTGCCAGACGGGCCGGTCTGAGTATTTCACAATCTGCTCAGTTACTGGGATTTTCACGCACAACCCTTTCTAGAGTTTACAAAGAATGGTGTGAAAAGGGAAAAACATCCAGTATGCGGCAGTCCTGTGGGCGAAAATGCCTTGTTGATGCTAGAGGTCAGAGGAGAATGGGCCGACTGATTCAAGCTGATAGAAGAGCAACTTTGAATGAAATAACCACTCGTTACAACCGAGGTATGCAGCAAAGCATTTGTGAAGCCACAACACGCACAACCTTGAGGCGGATGGGCTACAACAGCAGAAGACCCCACCGGGTACCACTCATCTCCACTACAAATAGGAAAAAGAGGCTACAATTTGCACAAGCTCACCAAAATTGGACAGTTGAAGACTGGAAAAGACTGGTCTGATGAGTCTCGATTTCTGTTGAGACATTCAGATGGTAGAGTCAGAATTTGGCGTAAACAGAATGAGAACATGGATCCATCATGCCTTGTTACCACTGTGCAGGCTGGTGGTGGTGGTGTAATGGTGTGGGGGATGTTTTCTTGGCACACTTTAGGCCCCTTAGTGCCAATTGGGCATCGTTTAAATGCCACGGCCTACCTGAGCATTGTTTCTGACCATGTCCATCCCTTTATGACCACCATGTACCCATCCTGTGATGGCTACTACCAGCAGGATAATGCACTGTCACAAAGCTCGAATCATTTCAAATTGGTTTCTTGAACATGACAATGAGTTCACTGTACTAAAATGGCCCCCACAGTCACCAGATCTCAACCCAATAGAGCATCTTTGGGATGTGGTGGAACGGGAGCTTCGTGCCCTGGATGTGCATCCCACAAATCTCCATCAACTGCAAGTGTTCCTAATAATCCTTTAGGTGAGTGTATATCAGTCTGTGTGTAATGAATGAATATACAAGTTTCACTTTTTGATGATATTCTAATTATATGACCAGCACCTGTGTGTGTGTGTATATGTATATGTACACTCACCTAAAGGATTATTAGGAACACCATACTTATACTGTGTTTGACCCCCTTTCGCCTTCAGAACTGCCTTAATTCTACGTGGCATTGATTCAACAAGGTGCTGAAAGCATTCTTTAGAAATGTTGGCCCATATTGATAGGATAGCATCTTGCAGTTGATGGAGATTTTGTGGGATGCACATCCAGGGCAAGAAACTCCCGTTCCACCACATCCCAAAGATGCTCTATTGGGTTGAGATCTGGTGACTGTGGGGGCCATTTTAGTACAGTGAACTCATTGTCATGTTCAAAAAACCAATTTGAAATGATTCGAGCTTTGTGACATGGTGCATTATCCTGCTGGAAGTAGCCATCAGAGGATGGGTACATGGTGGTTATAAAGGGATGGACATGGTCAGAAACAATGCTCAGGTAGGCCGTGGCATTTAAACGATGCCCAATTGGCACTAAGGCGCCTAAAGTGTGCCAAGAAAACATCCCCCACACCATTACACCACCACCACCAGCCTGCACAGTGGTAACAAGGCATGATGGATCCATGTTCTCATTCTGTTTACGGCAAATTCTGACTCTACCATCTGAATGTCTCAACAGAAATCGAGACTCATCAGACCAGGCAACATTTTTCCAGTCTTCAACTGTCCAATTTTGGTGAGCTCGTGCAAATTGTAGCCTCTTTTTCCTATTTGTAGTGGAGATGAGTGGTACCCGGTGGGGTCTTCTGCTGTTGTAGCCCATCCGCCTCAAGGTTGTGCGTGTTGTGGCTTCACAAATGCTTTGCTGCATACCTCGGTTGTAACGAGTGGTTATTTCAGTCAAAGTTGCTCTTCTATCAGCTTGAACCAGTCGGCCCATTCTCCTCTGACCTCTAGCATCAACAAGGCATTTTCGCCCACAGGACTGCCGCATACTGGATGTTTTTCCCTTTTCACACCATTCTTTGTAAACTCTAGAAATGGTTGTGCGTGAAAATCCCAGTAACTGAGCAGATTGTGAAATACTCAGACCGGCCCGTCTGGCACCAACAACCATGCCACGCTCAAAATTGCTTAAATCACCTTTCTTTCCCATTCTGACATTCAGTTTGGAGTTCAGGAGATTGTCTTGACCAGGACCACACCCCTAAATGCATTGAAGCAACTGCCATGTGATTGGTTGATTAGATAATTGCATTAATGAGAAATTGAACGGGTGTTCCTAATAATCCTTTAGGTGAGTGTGTGTGTGTATATATATATATATGTGTGTGTATATATATATATGTGTGTGTGTGTATATATATATATATATATATATATATATGTGTGTGTGTGTGTATATATATATATATATATATATATATATATATATGTGTGTATGTGTGTGTGTATATATATATATATATATATATATTAGCTGCATATATAGCATATGGTATAACAACCTCTTTTTCTTGTATGTTTAAAGAGTTCATTTTCATTTTACTTATTTGACAACTCCAGGATTCAGTGAAAATTTTTTCCCACACTGTTGCAGATTTTACCAGGGCTTTAATGTAATCAGTTGTTTTCCTCCTGGCTGTGCGCTTGGTTATAATGTATGTTAATTTAATGTATGTTTTATCTATTAATGTAATGTAAAGTTGTATGTCTCTTTAATTAGGTATCAAACCTACAGAAAACCCTCAAGGCAAGTTCTGCTTCCCCATCATCTGGCCCCGCCCCTGCTGGAGCAGCATCCAATCAGGATGCGGACCAGCCGGCTGAGCCAAGAGACCCTGCCTCCTCTCAGGAACCACGGCAACCAGGAAAAAAGAGTTCAAAGGTCAAAGGGTAAGTTAAATGTATTTTAGGGTTTAGTGCTTCAGAATTCCCTCCAGTTGATCTTAGTTGTCTTCAACTCTGTAAATAACTTTATAATGTACCTCTATAAAAAAAATCACAGTGGTTTAAAGAAGCCCTGTGCAGTTTTTTGTTATTAAAACTACTGACCTCACATAAATCACAAGGAAGTTTATATTTACTAATGACATTTTTAAGCACACAGAATATGATTTATTTATTTATGTTTTTGCATACCGTTTCAGTGAGCTTATGTACTGCTTCCTGCCTTTAGTTAAGTGTGATTGTATAAGAAATCACCCACAGGCTTATAGTCCTAATTAAGCCCCAATGAGTTTAAAATTGTCTCTGTCCTGGTTTGGAAATCTCAAGTCAGGATGTGCTCTGGAAAGAGAGGGAGGCTTTTGATCACCACTGCTTTTTCCTTGTCACTGAAGAATGTCACTTAAGAAGAGGTATAATTTATTCAGGGCCGGTCTGACACAGATTAATCTGAGTCAGAGGCTTAATAGGCGTCTCAGTGGAGTCCGTGTGCTGCTGCTAACTTTCCAATAATAATTATGTGATTATTAAAATATTATTAGGAAATTAGAGTAAAGGGATGTCCTGGGTTTTATATAAGTTAAGATGTGCGTGTACTTTTTTTAAGGCATTCAAAATGAATGTAAATGGGGCCAGATAATTAATATTCAAATATGCACCATTTATATCCACAAGGAAAATCAAAGTATCATTATAATGTCAAATTTTCACCTGAACAATTTTGTATGTTTCAGGCTTCGTGGGAGCGGAAAGATTTGGTCAAAGTCTAATTGATCTCAATCTTCAGTAACCCGCTCACAGACTGCTTGCTTGGATCGACAGATAAACCAACCGATGGACACTTCTCAGTCACAGACCATCATCGTAGTCTAACACAAATACAACTTTTACACAACGCTGGGTTGCGTGTTCATATGCGTGTGCTGTAAATGTCATTTAATTTGACTCACTCCTTTTTCCTTTGCGTGTTTGTTTTGTTCGTTATTAAATCTGGATGTAAATTAATGAAGCTAATGAATAAATGATATCCATCTGTCACCCTGTGTAGTCTCTGGCTTTCATGTTTCCTTTCCTCTAATGTTAAGTGCCGCTAAATGTTTCGTCTCAATGGGGACATGTCTGTTAAGAGGTCATGACATTAATTAGCCACACTTTAATGTCGGAGCCTTGAAATAACATCCTGGTTTCCTCTCTTTCTCTGTCTCTCTCAGCACATACACTCTTCCCACCAGTGTGTTATGCGAAATGCCCTTTATCCAGCCATAAATCCTGACTAAAGCAATGTTTCTCTCTCTGTCCTGCATAATGGTCTGTAATGGAAGCGATTAACTTGTGGTAGCTACTCTGAAATTAGGAGAACAATAAAAAGCGGAGAGTGATGATCTACTTTTATATTAACCCCTGCCTCCTCTCTCTTTCTGTCTGTAAAAATCCATCAAAATCCATGAGCTTTTTACGCAAACACCCTCTTCTCTTTCTCTCTATAAATAGTGGTGTTAATTTCAGTCAGCGTGACTGAGGTTCAATGTTTCTCAGTCTCTCAGCTCTGAGCAGATGGGAGCTGTGAACTCTTGCAGCTTACATACAGCATGTGTGCGTCTGAAGTGAACGTGTGAAGTGTCTTCGTGTCCCGGTGTTTTGTTGCTGTGCAATGGTTAATGAATCCTCGCGGTGTCCCTTTGGCCTGACTGTTTGTCGTGTGTGATTGCATGAGTCACTGTCATTTAGGCAGTCCTTTCAAAAACCATGCCAGAGAAACACGTTTTAAAACACCAGAGATGGCTTTTTATTGACTTCACAGTACAATGAACCACATATTTAAGGCAGTGCTACATAAATGATGTGAAACCTCCAAACATATCTCACATAGTGTAGCTTCTTGTGCATGATGTGAAAAATTGAGAATTCAATCTGCTGTGCCCATAAATTATAATGGCACATTAGTTTCTTATTCTCTCCCTTTAGTCATTTTGTTTTTGTTTTCATGATTTACATGGTTATTTGGGGATGATTATGATTTCCTTGAAAAATACAGCTTAAAAGAACAATTCTTCTGGTTTAAAGTCCATATGTATCAATATAAATCAAAACTGATCATGTTTTGTTCTTGATCATATTGTGAACAATTCATCAGTGCATATTTTAAAGAAAAAAATGTTTCGTCTTTGAATCTTGAATCAAATGTAAAAACTTGCTCTTCCTCTGAAATGACTTTCCTTGTACGATGACATCACTCACTCACTTAGCACAGGCTATAGAGAGCAACAGTCGGGTTCCAGAAGTAAAAAATACCATTCAGTTTCTCCATAGGGGATACCATTCAGTTTCTAATAACTTGTAAACCATTAAAGACAGACCTAATGTGAGCTATGAGGTTGTTAATCAATGGTACATGCTTCTGTTGAAGCCATCAGTCCACATTATTTAAAGTTTTTTTTTAATTTTTTTTTTATCATGTTTAACACCTGAATGCATGGTGAAAAACTACATTACCCATGATGCTGTACAGAAAATTCCACTAATCAGTCACAAGCAAATCACTCCCTATGCTCTCAAAGCATAGAACATTTGTATGCATAATATATGAATAAACTTAAAATATATTGTTTAAAAGTTTTTAACATCTTTAAATCTCCATCATTTTTTAGTTTATGTCATTTGCAATGCTTCATGGATTGTAGTTCTTTGCCTCATTAAAGCCATTTAGAATGCAGTCTTTTTCAAATTTTCACTTTATTGCTTCAAATCAAAGTTTGTAATGTTGTAATTCACCTCAAAGCTGATTGGTTTGGTTCAAATCCCTCAGGGAAAAATGAATGGTAAAAATACTTAAGTAATTGAGGCCACTGAAAAAGTGGGCGGACACTGATGCACTCTATTGGATAATGTTAGCCATTAGCCAGATAGCTATTCACACATTGGTTTAGGAACTTTGTCTGGCTCAGTCTGGTTCCATTCTGGAGAGCCAAAATCCTCTTTCACACATAAAATATGTCAAAATACGGAAGTAAAATCGGTAGCAATTCACATAGATAACAGAGCTGATTTTAAAAAGTTTCAACCGACTGAAAACCCAAACCCTCCTGATAGTTGTGGTTCATAAATATAAATAAGAAACCCCAAACTGCCTCGCTAGCCATTGGTTGTTAGCGTAGCGAGACATTAAACAAACTTGCATGTTTTTTTAATTGCTTTCCAAACTGAATATGCCATGGAAGCGCCAAGCTTGTTTTTCAGTTTGTCTTCATACATGTCCTTTAATTGTGCTTTCCATAAACTCACCAAAACACGAAATATCACACACATCAGTAAAGTTTGGTGTGTGCTAGCTCTTTGCTAACCAAAAAGACTTTTATTACCTCTCTATCAAGAACTCAAACACCCCGAGAAGAGATCTATGGCCATGATTTAGAAGTATAATGCTAATAATAAGCATATCAACACACTTGGAACAAAATTACTTAAGTTTCACAAACACCTCAACAGATGTTGAGACAGAATTATGAACACGTTCGTCGGATAATTAGTGTAAATTATAAGGTATCACTGCAGAGGTGTTTCCAGATATCTGTTTTTATCAGCTGACGTCACTGCAGTCACTGTTGCCATGAGACAAAGAGCCATATGAAACAAAACACTATAAACAGATGATGTGAAATATATTTAACTCTTCAAAATAACTGCAGTCATTCATTAAGCCCAAATAAATGCTACACAAATTGTGATAAAGGCAGCGGTAGGCAGCTGTAACCTTTGTATGCATGAGAGATAGGCCACTGCAAGCATGTCACGCCGGTTACTAAATTAATGACTACATACATCACAGCTTATTCCAAGATCAGAAGCTAATGATTGTTTTTATGGTAGAGGACATAGCATTCCCGGAGCCCTTGTGAATGGCTGCGTTGAGCTAATGAGTATAATACTGTACAAACGGCACTGGAAGAAAGAGGTACAGCCAGAAACGAAGAGCCATTGGACCACAAAACCTCACAGTCTCCATCAGAGTGTCCAAACAGATGGATTCATCCATATATCCACATTTCCATTTTATATACATTCGGATGGTTTGCCCATGTGTTCGCACCAAAGTCTGCGTCATGCCCACGGGATTTGATTATCATGCTCAGAACAGTCAGCTCTTCAAAGATTGACCACTGGTATCCTGCAGCAAGGGGTAAAGAGATGAAGAAAGAGACCGCAAATGAAATTAATAAGGGTCTCACTCTATTATCCAGTGTGAGATTAATTCTGAAATGCACAGAGCAGCAGGAAGGAGTCTGATTTCATGGATGGCACGCTCTCTCTGCATCTCTCCTGTTGAAATATTCACAACGATTGAAGAAAACATCCACAACAACGCCTAACTGGCTGTTTAGTATAGCAAGCCATTACCACTGATCTAACAACACACTTATTTATCACATTTAACACATCATGATGATATGCATACAGGGTATATGCATTTTTCAATTAAAATAGATAACAAAACAAAGATAAAAATATATTTTAGTCATTAAATAATGAGTTTTAAACCACATCAGCACATTCACTTGTATGAATGGTGAGAACTAAAATAAATTTTAAAAAGGTATGTTTCCACTAAATGAGTTCATGAAATAATAATAATGTAATATTATTAATAATGAATGATTTAATACATATAATAAATATGAACTATGTATTTATTTATATATAACAATATATGTGAGGAACTAAAATAGAGTATAAATCAACTTCAAATAGTTAGGCCTGTTTTCCACTTACAGTTGAGTTTATGAAAAATTATAAATATAATCTTACATTTTTTTTTAATTATCTATTTATTTCCAACAAAATATGCCTGAAGTACTGTAAAAGTTAAAATAGGCCACTTACATTTTCCACTTACAGGTTTTCACTAAATGAATTAATGGAATAATAAAAATATAATCTTATACTTATTTTATGTTATGATACATTAATTTAATCTTAATTTATTTTATGTAACAATATAATAATTAATAATACACATAATTTTTACCTATATGTAACCCGTGCTGGCAAAATCAGTCGCAATGAGCACATTTTCAAAAATTATTATTATTTTCTAATTTGTTGGAATCAGACTGTTTGAAGCCGATACAGTCAGTTATATAGCCATATTAAGACCTAGGCTACTGTACCGTACAGATCTAATGTTATACATCAGATGTTTTTCCTCAACAGTTAACGTTAATGTTTGCATGAATAGTACTCGCCAAGGCAGATATTTTTAAATATTGTAATTCTGCGGGTATATGTATATCGGGATCGCGCGCTATCGGCGTCTCTGTGCGCACGCGCTTCTGATCTATCAGTCAGCGCGAGTAAGATCGTTTTGTTTACGTCAGCATGAGTTTGAAAATCACATTTCATTGGTTCAGACTCATGCCATCGACAATTCGGTATGCATATTTACAAAGTTGGAATGCTGCGCTTTACAACAATACCAAACTTGTGCTGAGGAAGCACCAGTCGTCCAAACGCGAGCAGAGAAAAACGGCAGTTTTCATGGACAAAGGAAAGGTAGGCTACTCCTCTCAGAAAACGTAGCCTACAGATAATTTAGATGTTTAATTGCTATTTGGAACAATGGGATCGCTAGACGATGGTTTAATGAACTCATTTTGTGAAAACCTCAAATTCGACCAAGTTTCAATTGTTTTTGCCTGTAGCTCGAAATTAGCCTGTTGCCAGCACGGGTAACAAATACGTACACATTTATCAAAATCATTTTAGTCTTTGTCTCAACAAAACTTTTTCTGTGCTATTTAGAATACTTCATGAAAACTTTGACAAGGATCCACAGACACAGACATGATTTTAAATGAACAAATTTATCAGTCCCTACTTGTGTTTTTTGGGAACATGGTCTATTTATTTAAGTTGTTCCCTTTGTCAGTGTCTGGCTTACCAGTCAGCTTTCCTTTCACACACACACACACACACACACTGTCTGGTTGACTATCTCTGTGGGACTCTCCATAGACGTAGGCTAATGGTTTTTATACTGCACAAACTGTATTCTATCCCATTACACTAACCCTGTTCATTCTGTATGATGTATAAGCTTTTGTACCCATGGGGACCTCAATTTAGGTCCCCATGAGTGTGTGTGCATTCAGGTTGAAGTCCCCACCGGGATTAAAAAGCATGTCCACACACACACACACCTACACCAGTCTTGGCGCCCTGTCTCACATGCTTACAGACACAAGCACGCTACCTCTCTCTGTCGGAGAAGGATGGAGTGCTGTGCAGTGTCTGCCTGCTGTCCTCCTGAGCTATGGAACGAGGGATGGCGAGGGAGAGAGGTGGAGGACGCTGGGAGAGACTGCGGTCGTAACTGAATGAAAGAGAGACAGAGAGAGAGAGAGAGATTAGGATGACAGCCAGTGAACGAATCGAGAATGTAGACACAGAAAAAAAGCCTGAACGAGGCGTGAAAAGTGGGATTAAAGAGTAGAAAGGAAAAGAAGGCAAACACTTAAATGACACTGACAGGAAAGTTCATTCATTCACTGGCTTATTTTAATAGACTGCCTTCAGCGAAAAAAACAGCAGGGGAAATTAAAGTGTGCGAATGAGAGAAACGCTGAAATATTCAGTTAAAATCATATTTGTCCAGCAACCATGAGGAAGACAAAGTGTTGCAGACTCTGTGACGCCCAATGTAATATTAACACCCCACACCGACACGCAGTCTTATCTGCAGTGACTCAGGAGTGACTTCCCTCCACCTCTGCTCTGATGGGATGACGGGCGGAGGGCTGGGGGTTGTTAAATGAGCGCGAGGGTGTCTGTCAAGGAAAGTGTGCGGCATACAGAGATTAATTGCGAAGATGAAGCTTGTTTATGCAATAAAATCGCCCTCGGCTCGCTCAGATGAACGTCAGTCTGATCTTCTACGTAAGCGGCGGCTCACTTTAACATAAACCTATCGGGAGTTCGCAATGTGACCGTTTTAACGATCTTACAAACAAGCTCTCAAACAGTCCGATACAGATTTGTAGTATAGCTGCACCATTGCTTTACGCAACATAAATAAAGTATGTGATTGGCTGAAACCTGATGAGATCGTAACAATTTTACGAGGTGGCAATTTCTTATTCTTCGTGCGATTTGATCCCTAGGCTACAGAAAGGTTTTTTTTAATTCTTATGTAGGCATGAAGGTCCACCCCTAACCAAAACTCTAAAGTTTCCACCTAGTTGTTTTTAAAGTCACCATGAAATCAAAATAGACCATTCCCTTTTTTTATGCTCAGACATAAAATCATAAATAACAATTTCCAGATAGCATACATATGCAGGCCTCATCTAGGCCAACTATGGCATATGGCTCAGTTCTGGCAGTGGCAAAGGTCATATGGCCTGTATCTGGCCCACACACATCAAGCCGGTTTTAGTGTGAGTTGTGGCTTGCTGTGTATGGCCCAGATGTGGCCCATGTAAGCTTTGCCGCTGCCCAAACTTAGCCATATGTACCATAGTTTGCCCAGATGAGGTCCGGATATGCACAGTATGCAATTGCCAGCCACAGTGCAGTTGAGTCATCACCATCATTCCATGCGGTATGTGGGCCAGAGGAATGTGGGAGATGTGGGCCACAACTGGGCCAGATGTAATTTGCTATCTGGGTTTGATCCAATCAATTCCAGATGGACAAAATCAAGTCCCATATAGTCCCAATAAAAATTGCTGAAAAAATATTACAATGTCCAGAAACAAATTCCAATAGTACATGAGTTTAATTTATTGACACATAAGTCATGTTTAATGTGATAGTTTCATCCTTACATCTACTATATAGCCTAATACAATATTGTTAGTCCCGAGATTTTTCACATCAGTGAATAAATACATAGATTAGCATTTAATGCTTGTGTGTTTTAATGTTCTAGTGGTACAATTTTTGTTAAGCGTGTCAGTTTTTTTTTTCTCATTAAAACCAAAGGTGTTCATAAGCGATTCTATATCAAGCGCAGGGACACATGTGCATTTTGTTGTGATTTTACCTGAATGAATAAAGAGTCTCCACAACAGCGTTGAGCGATAGATTGAAGCGCTCATCTGAGTGAAGACTGCACACGAGCGCCAAGAGAGAACTGATAACTGCGGTAACGAGCACTAACAAAAGAAACAACACATTCCAGCACTAGATCGCTTCTTATTTAACACAAACGAACAAATTGCTAATCAAATGGAGATGTTTCTTTCTATTATGTACATCCGTGCTGCAAGATGTTTCAAAAAGTTGTGGGGACAATATCGAACCTGGCAAAAGTGGTGGGGACAAAAGTCCTACCACAACTTCCGTTACATGCCGACTTTAACGTATAGAGTGGGTGCGGCCATTAACTTAAATGTGCGAGACTTCCGATGTCATCTGCTTCCAGTTCTTTTAGGTGTACAAAAACAGTCCATTATGCTTGCTAGATATAGCAAACTGATATGTTTTATCACAGTATTTTTTATTTATGAACTATGCTAGCCACTATGTCTCTATATCCTATTGTCACCTGCATTGTTGCCCGCGACAGAAGCATGCCGAACATTGTCTGGCTATCACCAGACCAAGCTCAATCTTTTAAGATTGAACATTGGTCTGGGTTAGTCTGCTCTGTATTTTCTACCGCAAGAGGCGTGATCAACGGGCATAGTTCAAATGACTCTGTATGAAATTGGATAGTCCTTCAACCAATCAGACCAACGATCCATCGCTTCTCTATCCGTCATTGTGTTAAATCCGCCAATAGCGCGCCAGGTGGATAAGCCGGTTTGTGATTGGTCCCTGCAAATTTGTAACAGAAGCAGGACAAAACAATGTACAGGTTTCCAGCCTGAGCTGCAGGGCGAAATCAAATCGGCAGCAGATCGGGCTGGGTTTACCCAGTCTATGCCGAACATACCTGGACAGTGTAACTCACAGCCTTACAAAGTACATTTGATAGCGTTCACAGACAATTGACACATACATGTACACTAGAAAGTTCTTCAGTGTGCAATATCTGAACTGTTTCTCTCCAGAAGTTATAAGCAATAAAAAAAAATTGGGTTAAAAAAAAATATGTACGCATATAACGCTGTTTTGACAAAATTTATGTTGCGCAATAGAGGCATAGGCTACCCTGGCTTACACAAAAACCAAAGTATACTATGGGCCTATGTAGACCATACGAACAAGTATGTATTCATATAAATTAGCCACCAATTTGCCAAAACGTAAACTAGTTACGAACTTCCATGCGAGTGTGTTAGCTGAAGTTTTTGACACGTTTCAATGGAACTGAATTCAGCAAAGGGAACATTCTAGCATAAACTAAGGCAGGTAGTAATAAATCACACTCATAACCTGTCACCCTGTGTTTATAGTTACTCTCAGGATGATATGGGCCATTCCTCAGCTCTCTATATCATTTTAATGATCATCTATGCGATTGAATGCTGCCGTCCGAGTAAGTACAAATGCATTCCTGTGCCTGATGGCCCCCGACGCTCCGGGCTACATTTCTAATTAAACCAGCACAATAAAACACTGTAAGGTGTCCACACTGTTAGTGTCTGCAGAGTTAGAATATCCATAGATGACATTCTTAACAGTTCTGCAGGGAAGTCTTACTGAAACTGAACAGCAGAACCCTCGGCTGAAAGTTTGTGGAAATCTGTTGTGTGAACCCATTATGACACACTGACTGTTCAGTCACTCACACAAACAAACACACACACACACACACACACACAGGGGAGCAAGCTGTCTCAGGGGATGTATGACAGAACCGTGCAAGCAGAGGAGTGTTGAAACGTCTCACCAGAGTTTAGCAGAGATGATGACCGCAGAGAGAATCAGCACAGATGAAATTGTCACCGTCACATAAAACTGTGGGTCCACTGAAGAAAGAAATGGCAGAGGAAAAGAATAATCAGACGGAGTGACCCGTAAAACAGAAGAATTGGCTCCCTTTCAATTCGAGTGGATTTCAATTGAATTGGACCCAAGTGATGCTGAATTATACTTTGAATTGGAATGAATGGAAGAGGACATGCTGAATTGCAATACAAAGAAATTCAACACAGTTACACAATGAGCTAGAAAAATAGGCAAAAAAAAAAAAAAAAAAAAGACATGGAAGGGGACATGTCCCCTCCAATGTTCAGAGTCGTGGCCAACAATTGTGGATTTTTAGTGACCGATTCCTAAACATTTACATTTGGTTCCACAAAATCTTTGACAAGAAAATATCTTTGGTGCCATTTTAAAGACTTTGGGATAAATTTCCATTCTGGAAATGGAAATAAATAAAGCTCCCTTCCATAATGGATAAATAAATAAATAAATACAACTGCATTATATTTGTAATTGAATTAAATAAATAAATATATTTAATATATTATAATTATATATAAATTATGTGTATAAATAGATAGATAAAATATTAAATAAAATACAAATTTCTATTGATGGAATTTCAAGCATCAAATATTCTAATCTGAACGTGTGTTGTGTGCATAAAATCATGAACTCATAAACTACACCTAATAGCAGATGTATGAATTTTGTTCCTGAAACATCTTATGTTCTAATTTGAATTACAATTAACAATACACTCCTCAAAGAGTAAAGCATGGTGATTGCAAGGCCAAGGTCATGGTTTCAATTCTCAGCCAGTGCATGAACTAATATAGCATATATGTGCCCTCAATGCATTGTAAATTGCTTTTGATAAAAGCATTCGCCAAATGCCCAAAAGTAAATTCTGTCCTGTTTGCTACCTCAATTCAAATTCAATAATTAAACTAGAATTTCAAAAGTCATTTCGAATTAAATTCCAAATATCCCACAACCCAAATAATAAAAAGAATGAAGAAGAACGTGAAGAAAGCCGTTACAGGAGAGGAATGTGGGGGCGAAAAGAGTGGGCAGAGTGTCATAATCAGGTAAAATTGTATTGATTGGATTTATGCCTGCCTTCTGCTCAATGGGAGAGAAATCTAAGCTCTCCTCAAGCGCAGATTTGCTACTTTGAGGAACCAGCATGAGCCCAGATCCCTGTTGGCGATGCAGCTCTCAGATAAAGAACTAATTTCACGGATACCAACCTTCCTTGGTGTCCGGCTCCTCTGTCTCTATCTTGTCCTTCTCTCCTGTAGTTGGGCGTTGCGTTTGATTGGTGGGCGCACTCCGATGATGTGTCCAGTCCTCAGACGTGGTCACCCTCAGACTCTCCGTCTCCAGGCTGGACAGGACATGATGGGTTTCGTCCTCCAGAGGCTGCGTGGGACCCCAGTCCACGGCCCAGAGCTGGGTGGTGCTGGCCTGTGCAGTGACTGGCATCTGCATTTCACCCAACTCCTCCCACTTCCTGTCATCTGTGTCACCGGTGGCAGTGCAAAAAATTACAGTGACCAGCAGGAAGCTCCAAAGGGGAATGAATCCAATGTGGGGAGAGATGGAGCTGGGGGGAAGGAGAGACAAAGCAACGAAAAGACGGAAGGAGGGATTGAAAAGGAAAAGCTAGAGATCGGAAAAAAAACACATAACTGAGAGGCGAGAACCAAGCACAGATGGAAAGAGACTTAAAGCAGAAGCTGATGCAACCCAACGGGCTGCAGGAAACTAATTGGTCAGATCTGAGAGCATAGTGCAACCAAAACAGTCTGTTCGGCGCTTACCATCGCTCCATCGCTTCTGCCTGTTCACTGGCTCCTCACTGCTCCGATCATCTCTTAAATGACATAAAGAGAGAAGGATGAGAGGAGATAGCGAGCTGGAAGGGGGAGGTTTCAGTCTTGACACTGACTAAAAGACCATAAACAGATGGCTGTAGACAACACAAATAAAAACACATACAGACCATCAAGAACCAAACCACCAGATCACACACCGTAGCACAAGATCAACAGAAAAACACTCACAAATGCGTGCAAACACACCTGTGGATGCGTTCCCTACATTAAGCCTTATCCCGAGCCATCAAACAAAACTCCACATCTGTACCCAGATTCACGGCACACTCTGACTTCCAGGCAACACTCATAAATACACCTACACACACTTGAAAACATGCAGATTCACACTCTCAAGACAGATATCGACTCACATGCCTACCTCATGCCACTGAAGAAGGGAGTGGGAGAGAGGCTGAGCGCCTGGAAGTGGGGAAAAGCATTGGTTGCCGTAGCGACAGAGACATGTAGAATTTGTGAGAGTGAGAAATAGAGTGCGGAAGAGGGAGGGAGAGAGAGCGCGAGAGAGAAAGAGAGCTACAGGCGGGAGGGAGGAAGAGAGGATTGAAGGAAAGATTGAAATACTAATTACGCATCTTAACTGGTTCAAATTAAATAGGCAGCGAGAAGGAAATATATGAATTTTGAAGGCGAAAATAGCTGGACTGAATAAAAGAGTGTCTTGTTAATATTCCGAAAACCAGTTGAAGTAAATAAAAAGTATTCAGAAAGAACAAATCCAATAAGGCAGTGGCAGGAAAATCAATATACATTAATGTAGCATTGGACAGGAGACCTACATGATGAACAATGCTATAGATATTTATAGGCAGAAGTGCCAGCGATGATAAATACTCTCACACGCAGACAGACATAACATGGTATGTTTTATTGGATCAATGTTTACATAGAAAACAGTTTGTTGTTTCTCTCCTCCATCTGTTTCTTTCCTTCTGCCAGTCAGTCAATCTGTTCCACTTCAGTCCCTTCGCATGATTTCTTGCACTCCACCGTCATCACTTGACCTTGCCTTCTCTCACTCTTCCTTTCCAGTTCGTTCTTTTAAACCCTCCTTCCATCTCATTCCCCTTGTCACTCTTTTTTTTCATTCACCCCTCCTCTCGCTCACTGAAGAACACAACGCAGCCATGAAGAACTTGCGGGTTCCTCTGTTTCAGATGAATCCTGGGTTATGGAGTCTTCATCAATGTCCACTATAGAAAAAAGGTTATTTTCATTAGGGCTGTTGAAATAAATTATGTATGTTTAATAGAATGCTGTTAACTCATTTATTCCAAAACATTCTAAATATAAGTCCATAAAGTGCTTGAAAAGTTTTATTATTGAATTATTGCAGATTCCCTTTGGAACTGAATGCATTAATTAAAAAAAAATTATGCATACATTTTTCTAAACAAGTTGTTGAAATAGTTTTTGAAGTATCTGGTTTTCAACACAGGTTAAAACATCATTGTCTTTGGCTCTCTCTCTTACCCTCACTTTTGTCATCTGAGTCACTGTCGGATTCCAGAAGACAATCTTCCAATCGGCTGTCTCGTCTCACTGTGACATCCCCTCTAGAGGAAAAACAACAGAAGACCGTCAGTGCAGGGCACTTGGGTCACACTGTTTACAAGGACAGAAAGATGTTTAACTCAGCCTGAAGCAAAAAGCAACGCAGCTCTGCTGACAACAGCGCGCTGTCAATGGGTTTGGAATGGCTTCATTATACAAACTGCTTTTGAAGTAGCAAGTACATCATTAAGAGTTAGGCAGAGGCAGTTCAACATGAAAATCTTATTCATATCTGGCTTAAGTGTCACATTAGCAACATTTCAGTGAAAATATCAGCTTTCAAGACCAGCTTGAGCATGAGCAAAATCTGTGTGAGAACTTTTTGCCCTTACACGATACTTCCAGTTGCGGAAATTGCTATTTAAATGACTGAATATTGTCTACAAAATTTCTCCAAACAACTGGTCTCCCTGTCTAAAACCAGCAAAACAGAACAGCCTGGCCAGGCGGGGAGACCAGCTAAGACCAGAAAACCAACTTAGGTTGATTTAAAATGTTTTTTGTCAGCAGTGTGTACAAATGTAAACACAAATGTCCTTGAAATTAAACACTGACATTAATATTGCCATGAAATGTTGGCTAGCTTCCAAGTGATAGATTAAGCGGCAAAATATTGGATGCAGTGTTTGACTTGGGTTTTGGATTTTACATTGGGCATTGAGAGGTGACCCGAAACAATAGCAAAATTGTTTATTACAAACTGCTTAAACCAGTTTAAACTGGTCTTAGATGATTTAATCTGGTCTCTCAGCCTAACCAAGCTGGTGTTTAGCTGGTCTCCCAGCCTGACCAGCTGAAAAGTCCCCAAAACCCCTTTAAAACCAGCCAACCGGCCAGCCCAAGACAGAAAAACCAGCTTAAGACCAAACCAGTGCTAAAACAGGGGGGTTTTGTGACACTTTAAGATGTTTTTTGCCAGCAGTGTGCACAAGACTATACAAAAATGTCCTTATAATATAAAAAGTGATATTAATATTGCCATGAAATGTTGGCATGTGCCTAATTTGGCTAGCGCCCAAATTACAGATTAAGTGCCAAAATATTAGTCGCAAAGTCTTTGACATCAACAACAAAAGATATGGGAAGCATTTTCTCCTCCTTTTAAAAACACGAAGTCTATTTTTTTTGCTAATCTAAATATGCAAATTATATTGCTAGCTGCATTTGATTATTTGCATTCAGTGTTTTCCCTGTAACCCACCAGTTGAGACCCACATCTCTAGACTCTACAGAAATGTAGTTACAAAGAAATCAATATTTTTTTCACAAAGTGATCATCAGCTCGGCATCCAGTGCTCGATGTGAGCTACGGATCTCATTGTCAAGTGCCTGGAGCATTCCTGCAGACTTCTCATTAATAAGCATCCCAAAGATACTAGATTCCAGCCGGTATCTCATTACTGATGTACATATTGATATACTGACTAAATGAAACATTGAGCAGTGTCTCATATTAGTAATTGTGTGTCAGTGAATGTCTATGAATTAATATATACTGTAAAGACAAAGTGGGTTTGAGATGCTCGAAAGGGACCCTTTTCTATATATATATATATATAAAAATAAAAAACACACCTCTTTTTAAAACTTCCCGGGAGCTGCTCCCAAACAATGAGGTTACGACCCCCTGTGACCCACCGATGGTCCCCGCTTGCTGTTAGCCATGCAGCAAAACAAAGAATTCTGGGAAGATCTGGAGAGGTGAGCGAAACCAGGTACCTGCACTGGGGAAGTGAGAACACTTGAAGAGTGTGAGAGAAAGAAAAAAAGTAAGGTTGAGTGATTAAACTGTATTGCAGTTTTCAGGAGTGTTAAAATGAAACAAATGTTAAAATCACTCACGGTTAATCTTGCTCTCTCCATTAGCAAGGTCAAAACAAGAACCAATCAAAAGACCGGGTATTTGATTTACACAATCTGTGACACCAGCAGTGCTGCTGTGATTGGTTAATCTAGTCATCACGCCTGCAAACGATTGGAGAGCGCAAACACGCATCATTAGGGACATCTTTATAACATTCATTCACTGAAACATAAATAAACCAGAAAAAAGTAATTAAACTTACATAATCTCTCCTTTCCTACTCTGTCAATAGCTGCCGACTTTGCTGTGTGTTTTATGTCGTTAATACAAATGTTTTTCTGTTTGTAAGAAGCTCATTATTTCTTTGAGAGCTCCAGCTACGAGTTGTTAGATGAACTGGCATCATTATGAAGCTCAGTGCTCTCGATTAGAGCATCACATCATGTAGTGAGCTCCTACCAGTAACTGTGATTTATCTGATGTAATTGTTTACAGGTTTTTTTTTTTGGGGTGGGGGGGGATAATGGCCTTCAGCACAAATATCCTGTGAGAAAACGGGATTAGAAAGCGCTGAATGTTTTTACGTTTCCCTCTGCCCTGAGGAGAACAGCCCCTCTTCCAGCCACTGGGACTTCAACACAGATGATATTAGCAGCTCTGAGCGAATAGACTCAGTCAAGATGTATTCCATTAATAAATCTGTTAAATAGCCCTGAGTCAAAGAACAAATGAAGGTCCAATGGGGGTTGTAAAATATTTATTGCTACAGCATATCCATGAGAAATACTTTATAAAATGAGATGTTGACTAAATAATGGTGTTGACAGCAGATCGGATTATGTTGACATAGGCATATTAGGCTGTCGAATTAACATGTTTATTTGGTCTGATTAATTAAAAAAAAGAAACGCTGGTGTATTCATCTGCACACTTTCATGTAATGTCTTTGAAAAATCTTCATCTAAGGGCTGCTTTTATCATATGAGATTACCTGTTTATAAAAATGGTAGTATAAATTTAGTATGTATAAAAATATATTTCATATATATATACTCCAACATTTTGAATATATATATATATATATATATATATATATATACTCACACACTGAACAAAATTATAAACGCAACACTTTTGTTTTAGCCCCCTTTTTCATGAGCTGAACTCAAAGATCTAAGACTTTTTCTATGTACACAAAATGCCTATTTCTCTCAAATATTGTTATCGCACCAGATATTGACTTTTTTTTTTGACTGTGGGGCCCACCGGCCCAGACCCCCCAATACAGTAAAACTGCACATTTCAGAGTGGCCTTTTATTGTGGCCAGCCTAAGGCACACCTGTGCAATAATCATGCTGTCTAATTAGCATCTTGATATGCCACATCTGTGAGGTGGATGGATTATCTCGGCAAAGGAGAAGTGCTCACTAACACAGATTTAGACAGATTTGTGAACAATATTTAAGAGAAATAGGCCTTTTGTGTACATAGAAAAAGTCTTAGATCTCATGAAAAATGGGGGCAAAAACAAAAGTTTTGCGTTTATAATTTTGTTAAGTGTATATATTGGAGTCAGTAAGATTTTTGAAAGAAATGAATACTTTTATTCAGCAAGTATGCAGTCTTTTAAATTGTTACAAATAAATCTATTTCAAATAAGTGCTGTTCTTTTGAACCTTCTATTTCTCAAAGAATCCTGGAAAAATGTATCTCAGTGTCCACAAAAATATGTAAACTGCTTTCAACATTGATCATAATAATAAGAATTGTTTCTTGAGCAGCAAATTGTCATATTAGAATGATTTCTGAAAGATCATGTGACACTGAAGACTAGAGTAATGATGCTGAGAATTCAGCTTTGCCATCACAGGAATAAATTATATTTTATAATATATTACAATAGAACACATTTATTTTAAATTTGTTATAAATAAAAATCATCACCAACACAAAACTATATTATATATTTAAAAGCAAGTAATATTAATATATACATTAATAAATATAATCCTAAAAAATATCAATATTTGAGTTCCATAGATATATCAATATATTACCCGTTCTCCAATTTAGGATTCGTATGCTGGCCCTCCCACACGAGAGAAACACACGGTCACCGCGGGGGCTCAGAATCAGCCTCCCATTCACCCCGTCATCCCCACCACACCCTGTGACTTCTGGGCCCCAGAGGTGCAGCCTGCGGAGGGGCTCCGGCCCTTTATCAGACACCCCCCACACACACACACATCCCTCAGCGGAGCCACTGAACAGCAGAGGACCCTGAGACTGTGGCGAGAGAGAGAATGGAGGGTAAATGCCACTGTGTTTCCATGACAACTCGTGCCAACTAACAGTATTAAATATGGAAAACAGTCACAGCTGTTTGATGCTACAGTATTCTGTTTCTTATCTCAACCTCACAATTGATACATTTATTTACTTCTATTCTGTATCTGATGTCCTTATAATATATTGTTCAGCCCAGTTATATTTCATAATCTTCTTTGTATTCATTAATCACTAGTAAGAAGAGACAAAGATTGCAGAAGAAAAGTGTTTAAATGTTGGCATTTAATAGCTTGTACATTTCTGTGAACTTTAAGATCGCCCGAGAAGCAAACGTGTTCTCAAGGGATTCCTCTACAGGCAACACTTCAGCTTTGAACAGAGTCACAATCTTTTTTTCTTTTCTTTTTTTTAAATGTGCTGCTCTAAAGGGCAGACTGAGAAAGTTCTAGATGCCAGCACTGTTCTGTTGCCATGGCGCTCGCCCACCTGTAGTGTAGTGACTGCGTCCAGGTGTGCGTTCACTGACTGACAGTTCTCCTGCGAGCTCCAGCTCCACACCTGCAGCTTCCCAGCATCTAGTGTAAGATCAATAACACTGAGCTTACAATGCAGCTGATATGTCGAGACTGATGCAAGGTATGGTCAACTCACCCTCACACAAACACACACACACACACACACACAAAGATACCTACCTGAACCAGTAACAATGAAGCCCTCTCCTTCAGCAATGAAGCACAGGCTTGTGACTGCATTGAAGGTGTAGATGGATTTAACACACTGACCTGTAGGAGTAACAAAATCAACATGTGATGCAAACCCCAAACACACTTGACTTTAATTCACCCTCATCGGCAGGGGTTGAAAAAACTGGTTTCCAAAAAAAAAGATTGAGTACCCTTTCCACCAGTTATATAATGACTTGATTCTTGAGATTCAGATAATGGACATTCAGAACACACTGCAACCATTACAACAGAACATCTACTATACACTCTCCATCCTTTAACATTGCAATCCTTTACCATTTTAATAATATTTTTAAATGAACATTTAAGATGACTATTTCTAATGCCACACTACATTCATGAGTTGAATTTGGAATGAGAGGTGAGATTACTGAACTGCAATTCAAAGACATTCAGCAAATTCACACAAGAAAGGAACTGAATAGTCCTGTGAGTTTTGTACCAAAACATAAAGAATAACATCAATATTTTAGACTAATTATAACTTTTTATTGCCTCACATATAGAACAGATTTTTTTCTCAACCGTTTAATCATTTTACAACAAACACCACAATACTTTATTTCCAAATAGTTTTATGAAAATATAATTTACTTCAAAATTTGAATATATTATGTCATTTATTCAGCTATAATAATGTAATAATTGTAATATTAAATATGATTATCTTAGAAAAATCTATAGTCCCGTAAAGGTTTCTCTACTAGTCAGTGAAATGGTAGATCAGTTTCTTATGCCCAACTATTGCTGTTTAATATATTTTTTTGTGAAAACCATGACACTTTTTTTCATAATTCCTTGATGATTTGAAAGTTCCAAAGAACAGCATTTATTTGCATTGGAAATCTTTTGCAACATTATATATATATGACACACAACATATATATATATATATAGCAATACTTAATAAACACTTAATATTCAAAAATATTTTTGATCTGACTAAATTGACACCATTGTATGAGAACTGAACTGAGCTCTGGACGATGACATCACTGTTTTCTCCAAAGCTGCTGCATAGATAAATTAACTATTGTTTTCATTTCATTGCCATTATTTTCCTGTTATCACTGTTAAGCTGCTTTGAAACTATCTGTATTGTAAAAAGCTAATTTCATTTCATTGTACTATACTCTTAAATTCTGAACAGAATTCATGACATTATTTGTTTTATAACATATTCATTCCAATTTAATTCTATATCTTAAAGATATTTTCAATTCAATTCTAAAGCTGCACAATCCTCATTTTAAGTATATGATCACAGATCAGTATCATTAAAATAGTACATTCAGAATGTTTTTTGCGGGAGTTTTTTGTGTGTGAGGGAGAGACTCACCCGAGCTCAAAGCCCAAATTCTCACACAACAGTCATTGGAACCGCTTAGAACAAATCTTTCCTTGTCAGCCAAGTCAAATGCACGTGCTGCAGAAAAACAGATCAAGAGAATGAGAGAGCGGGACAGGGAATAGGAAAAAAAAAGACTGCAGGACATGAGAAAAGGGGGAACGAAGGACAAAGGATGTGAAGAACAAATGCACTGTCAAAACAGCAAGACAGGGAGTGATGGAGAGCAAAAGGGACAGATGGGAAGGAGGGCATAAGTAGCTGGAACAAAAGAGGTGGGAGAAAGGAGAGAGAGAGCATAAAGGATGAGTGAACAATCGCGGGTACATCTGTATCAACCGGCTGGCCCCGTCAACAGGATCAATTATTCTTTACTTTCCCGGGCTTGAGAGAGTGTGAGTCTGTGTGTGTGTACCCAATCTCCTGCAGTACTCTGGAGGTGGTGCACTGAGACAGGTGACTCCACCGCTGTGACCTCCCAAATTGCGCTGCTCTGTTGCCGTGGGAACATGCCACACTTTAACTGTTGTATCTCGACTGGTAGTTGAAAAGCAGAGAAGAGAGAAGCATTAACGGATACATCAGCAATTTCACAAGTCAGTTAGTCATTAACAGTTTCCCCTCATAGACTCCAGTACCTGCCAGAAATCACAAGATTGTCGATGGCGACCACACAGGTGATGATGTCACTGTGACCCTCCAGAGTTCTGAGACGAAACTTGGACTTTTCCCAAGTTTGTTTACGAGATCTGAATTGGGCATCTGCAATGTATTAAGACAAACAAACAGTTTTGTATAAGCTGAGGTCATTTTTTTCTCTCTCCCGTAAATGCCGATAAACGAACCATCTGTTATATCATCGCATGAGACAGCCATAAGGCAGAACTTCCTGTGAAAGACAAGCAGGCTTGTAATCAACATCTGTGCGAGTAACTGTAATTGTGTGTGTGATTAGTGCACTAATTTGACCTTCTTGTTCTTCTACACTGGGGCTGACGGAGAGATGCGTTTCTCCTCTGCCATCTGTCTGGCTTCCATCGCTTCCTTCATTCTCTCGTCTCTCCTCTCGTGCAATCTTTAGCGCAGGAGGACAGGTAACATGTTGCTCTGTGACCTCCTTGCTATCATGAAAAATAAACATCAATAAGCTCAAAAAATATCAATGCGCATTATTCTCAAGCCTGTCCAAAGGTGTTAAACAAATGATGCTTGTCTTGCTATAGCTTTGTTGTAACACCTATATTATTAAATAGCAATGTGCGAGACAGAAAGCCTGGGTATGGGAGTTCAAGCATAGACTTTTGAAAGAAATATGATGAATCAATACTGCTTAGATGCCAGAGAGCGGAGGACTAGCCGCCAGCAGAAAGCTAGAGTTTAATCTCACGCGCCCCGACTGTCTCGCTCTCTCCTTCCCTACCTAGTCGCTCATTCTTACACTTGTCTTTTCATTTTATCCTCCCCTTTTCCCACAATCCCTTGAGTTTGCTGGGGGCCAGAATGCTGCAGCAGAAGCTCAGCCAATCTGGAGCGAAGCTCCACCTTCTTTGAGACCTACAAAGAGTAAAAGATTAGAGATTTCTTGCATGCAATAATCATAAAAGACTAAATCTAAATTAAGGTAGCTGAATGCATTAGTAATCCTTGAAATTATGTGTGTCCATTCTGTAAATCATTCCTGAGTGATCGTTTTATGTGTGAAGTGGGGAAAATAGCAGTTCATCTGAACTGAATTTATAGTGTATGGTATGTATTTAAGATTCTATGTGCACAAATTGTGCACTGTTTTAAGTCCAGTAGGAACATACAAATATTGCATGTGAGTGAAGAGAAGCATGGTAATTCTGTACCTTTATTTTTTCCTCGGGAGTGAGTGAAATTTTGATTTCCAAGTTCTCAATTTGCCTTAACTTCTTTTGGAGTTTCCTCACCTCCCCCATCTGAATTCAGTGTAAACACAAACCCAGTGCCGATGTAATTCAAACTGCAGAGATTCCCCGTCTAGTTCAGTAAGCTCTTTGTTAGACTTGCATGCTTTTATCGATGTTTTTATATTAATTGAATCCACTGTTGATACTGTAGACAAGGGTTAACTGAATTGTTATTGCTCTACTCCAGACTACACTCACGGATACTGTATGAAGACGTGTACACACACAGACCTCATCAGCCGGAAATCAACCGCTTTAAAATGTGACCTCATCTAAAGGAAACATGTCTGAATCTCTCTGGCGACATCGCGTGGAATTAGGGGAAATACATTCACTTTCATTTGCCTGCTGCTGTGTAGAGCGCATAATTCATATAAATTACATTTATTATCTCTGAGCAGCGATACTGTACGTCAGTTTGGACACGTGAAATTAAGAGATTTAAACAATTATATTTTTTACAAAGAGAAACAGTAACTAACAGTAACAAAGGTACCACACAGCATATATAATGAAAAAAGTAAGGTCATAATAATAAACAATGAATAAAGAGGAAAGGAAAAAAAGAGGGTATACATGTAAAGTTAAATGAAAATGTTAAATGATTTTTTTTTCCATGTCATTCTATTGCATTTCCATACAATTTTAAAATTCTCTGACATGTCCATGGCCACTGGAAATTCTCATTCACATTGCATTGAGCCAGGTAGATAAAAGCAAGTTTGTATGAAATCACATTGTTGAAACAGCAAATGTGTACTACAACACAGCTCTTGTTCTTTGACATATTTTTATTTCTTAAGTAACACATACATACAGGTGTAAAATACAACAAACATGGCCATTACAAATTAATTAAACATTGCTTTGTAGCATACATATAGACATGAGTACATTTGAAAACATGCAATTGTAGTGCCTTACAAAAAATGTCGATATTATGTATAATTATTTAAAGGCCTAGAATACTAAAAAAAGTTTTTAAACTCTAAACGACAAATCTAGATATTGTGGATGTTTGCAAATGTTTAATTAAGAATGTGAAACAATAATTACAATATGTAAATCTTTGTTTTTATAAGACAAAATTATGTATATTAGTGTAAAAGCATAATTGTTAAAAACAATATTATAATAACAATATTATTTGGTATTATTTTTTTTTATTAGACATAAAGACACATAAACATTTACAACTATAACAAGACATCCAAAAGATAACAACAAAGGAATTGGGTTTACACTACATAAAAAATAAAAAATAAAAATAAAAAATATTTTTATATATATATATATACACTCACCTAAAGGATTATTAGGAACACCATACTAATACTGTGTTTGACCCCCTTTCGCCTTCAGAAATGCCTTAATTCTACATGGCATTGATTCAACAAGGTGCTGAAAGCATTCTTTAGAAATGTTGGCCCATATTGATAGGATAGCATCTTGCAGTTGATGGAGATTTGTGGGATGCACATCCAGTGCACGAAGCTCCCGTTCCACCACATCCCAAAGATGCTCTATTGGGTTGAGATCTGGTGACTGTGGGGGCCATTTTAGTACAGTGAGCTCATTGTCATATTCAAGAAACCAATTTGAAATGATTCGAGCTTTGTGACATGGTGCATTATCCTGCTGGAAGTAGCCATCAGAGGATGGGTACATGGTGGTCATAAAGGGATGGACATGGTCAGAAACAATGCTCAGGTAGGCCGTGGCATTTAAACGATGCCCAATTGGCACTAAGGGGCCTAAAGTGTGCCAAGAAAACATCCCCCACACCATTACACCACCACCAGCCTGCACAGTGGTAACAAGGCATGATGGATCCATATTCTCATTCTGTTTACGCCAAATTCTGACTCTACCATCTGAATATCTCAACAGAAATCGAGACTCATCAGACCAGGCAACATTTTTCCAGTCTTCAACTGTCCAATTTTGGTGAGCTCGTGCAAATTGTAGCAACTGCCATGTGATTGGTGATTGGATATATATATACACTCACCTAAAGGATTATTAGGAACACCTGTTCAATTTCTCATTAATGCAATTATCTAATCAACCAATCACATGGCAGTTGCTTCAATGCATTTAGGGGTGTGGTCCTGGTCAAGACAATCTCCTGAACTCCAAACTGAATGTCAGAATGGGAAAGAAAGGTGATTTAAGCCATTTTGAGCGTGGCATGGTTGTTGGTGCCAGACGGGCCGGTCTGAGTATTTCACAATCTGCTCAGTTACTGGGATTTTCACGCACAACCATTTCTAGAGTTTACAAAGAATGGTGTGAAAAGGGAAAAACATCCAGTATGCGGCAGTCCTGTGGGCGAAAATGCCTTGTTGATGCTAGAGGTCAGAGGAGAATAGGCCGACTGATTCAAGCTGATAGAAGAGCAACTTTGACTGAAATAACCACTCGTTACAACCGAGGTATGCAGCAAAGCATTTGTGAAGCCACAACACGCACAACGTTGAGGCGGATGGGCTACAACAGCAGAAGACCCCACCGGGTACCACTCATCTCCACTACAAATAGGAAAAAGAGGCTACAATTTGCACGAGCTCACCAAAATTGGACAGTTGAAGACTGGAAAAATGTTGCCTGGTCTGATGAGTCTCGATTTCTGTTGAGACATTCAGATGGTAGAGTCAGAATTTGGCGTAAACAGAATGAGAACATGGATCCATCATGCCTTGTTACCACTGTGCAGGCTGGTGGTGGTGGTGTAATGGTGTGGGGGATGTTTTCTTGGCACACTTTAGGCCCCTTAGTGCCATTTGGGCATCGTTTAAATGCCACGGCCTACCTGAGCATTGTTTCTGACCATGTCCATCCCTTTATGACCACCATGTACCCATCCTCTGATGGCTACTTCCAGCAGGATAATGCACCATGTCACAAAGCTCGAATCATTTCAAATTGGTTTCTTGAACATGACAGTGAGTTCACTGTACTAAAATGGCCCCCACAGTCACCAGATCTCAACCCAATAGAGCATCTTTGGGATGTGGTGGAACGGGAGCTTCGTGCCCTGGATGTGCATCCCACAAATCTCCATCAACTGCAAGATGCTATCCTATCAATATGGGCCAACATTTCTAAAGAATGCTTTCAGCACCTTGTTGAATCAATGCCACGTAGAATTAAGGCAGTTCTGAAGGCGAAAGGGGGTCAAACACAGTATTAGTATGGTGTTCCTAATAATCCTTTAGGTGAGTGTATATATATATATATATATATATATATATATATATATATATATATATATATATATATGTTGATTTAAATAGAAGTAAAGAATAAACACATAAATCATTAGTACTTGAGAATGAAGTATAGAATAGCATAGAATTTAAATTTTCAAATAACCTTAACTCTTTAGCGAATGAAATTGTATCTCTACATTTTTTGTTATCAATACATTGGAGAGACTCGATATACAAAATAAAATCAGCCATAGAAACCTTCAGACAAGGTTTAGAATTAATATATGAACTTTACCAAATAAAATCATAAGATTTATCAAAATTAACAGATGCAATTTTTTTTATCCAAAATATATAATAACATCTTTGGATGTTATTTCACAATTATAACCAGATTTCTGTTGTACATGCATAGATAAATCTTCCCAGAATTTTTTGGAATGGTAACACTCAAAAAAAAAAAAAAGATGTAGGATTTTTTCTGGCTGATCAGAACAAAATGAGCAATTTTCATAAATATCCATTAATTTGGATAAAGTATAATTAAATATTATGAAGAACTTTCAAATGTATTTCCCTTAGTTTGTTAGATATACAGAACCAAAAAGAAAGCAGCCAAGATAATTCCAGATAATCTCTGGAAAACAAATATTTAAAAAAAAAAAAATCCCTCTAGGCTTAAAGGATCTCTTTTTATAAAACAAATTTCTAATAAATTTATTTGTACACTTTTTACTGATAATGTACACCCCATTTAAATTAAGTACAGGTTCAATTCTACAAACGTTAAGGAACAACATATGGCTTCTCGTTAACATCAATAAACCTGTGGGAATGGCTTTCATCACAGAATAATATGCTCTATATTTAACAGGAAATGACCATTTATTCATAAAATCTTCATAAGAAAGAAACTGAGCTGACTGATCTAAAAGGTCAGATAAAAGTAAATTCACAATATGTTTGACCTTACTAGACGGAAATGACGTCCGGATGCACGGGCATCATTCGCGCCGCTCGGGAGGAAGTGCTGTGTAGACAGTTCGGCCAACTCCGTAAGAAAAGAAAAAAATAGAAAAAAACACAAGGGAGGAAAAAAAAACATTGAAATTCTTCAAACGGGTGGGTTCGGAAAGACTTCTCAAACTACCCCGATCGGAGGAAATCCCCGGCGGGCGAAGCTAAAGTCTTGAGAGCTGGTAATGAGTCTTTATTTTTCACTTTGAAGCTTGTTTTTGGCTGTTGATGTGAGCCGCTGGCGCTGCTGTCGCCCGACCGTCGACACTCATGTGCCGGAAGTCTGCGTAAAACCGACTCGGTTCCAGCGTCGACGTTTTTTTCCCCACTTGTTCTGTTTTTTCTATCCTTTTTCGCCTTTCCTTTTTTATTTTAGCCGACAGTCGAGTGAATGCACGGGTCATGTCATGCTGTGGGCTGCAGGTCCGCCTCTGTTATCGTACAGTAGATTCGCCCCAGCCTGTCAATAATATTCTGATATGTAGATATAATGGTTTATTTGCAAATAAACATTTGAATATTTCATAATATGGTTAAAAAAACCTGATTTCACAATACATCGCTTTTAATAAAGAATAAAGCAAAGCATATTCTCTTCTCTGCAACAAAATGACAAATTGCACCCAGATAGACGTACGAGCTTCTGTATAAACCCGCCATCTGTAACAATACAACCTGAAAACAGACTCACGAGTGATGATGCTTCTGTGTATTACAGTCACGTATGAAGCTTATAACTACTTGCTGATGCGAAATGCCTGATTTATTTGTTGCAGTGTTGCCCATAAATAGACTAATGATAGACACCAGCTCTTCCTGAATAACATTTCCTGCATAATCATGTTATCCAATTCCATTTATAATTGTTAGTAAACAAATTTTTATAAAATGTGAATTTACCATTATTATTTTATTTCTTAATAATGACCAGATCTTGTTTTAGAATTTTTATCTAAGATAAAATTTTAAAACCCATTTTAATCATTCTTTTTGAATCACTTTCTCACCATTAATATAGCTGGGGTAGCAAACTATAAACAAACAAACAAACTATTACTTTTATTAAATTATACACCACACAGGTAAAGTTTTTTTAATTTTTAATTTTAATGTATTAAATAAAATGTTTTGTCCCTATGTTAACTTTCTTTTATCAGGGGTAATGGAGGATTCCCATTTTAATTCTTCATATTTCTGGTCTCCTGTGCAGGGACAGGTAAGCACTTCAATATACATGTTTCAGCTTTCTAAGTTTGAAACTTGAGTATTGTATTTTATGCCTGGCCTATAATAGCATTAATATAGTACCATATTAATGTATTTGCATGCTTTATATTATATTTTACATTATATACAGTACCATTCAGAAGTTTGGGTTCAGTAAGCATTAAATTGATCAGCGGTGATATAAAGACATTTTCCAAAAAAAAATCAAATAAATGCTGTTCTATTTCAAATGAATGGCACAAAAAAAAATAAGCAGCACAACTGTTGTTCAATATTGATAATAAATGAGAAATGTTTCTTGAGCAGCAAATCAGCATATTAGAATGATTTCTGAAAGATCATGTGACACTGAAGACTGGAGTAATGATGTTGAAAATTCAGCTTTGCCATCACAGGAATAAATTATATTTTAAAATAGAAAACAGTTATTTAACTTGTAATAATATTTTACAATATTACTGTTTTTACTTTATTTACTATTATTTACTTTACTTTTTTTAATCAAATAAATGCAGCCTTGGTGAACATAAGTCTTCTTTTAAAAACAAAAGTAACACTTTTTTTTTCCCCCTTAATTTTTTTTTTTCAAATAATAATACATTTTTATTTGATCTTACTTGTCTAACCCAATTTTGTCTGTTTGGTTTTAGATTGAGAATGCTGTATTTCTCAATAAGGTAAAGGAGCAGCTTGTTCAGGACAAAAGCCCCACCTACTCGCATGGCCCCGCCCACTATCCCGCCACAGCGGTGGTGGCGGTTTCTGGGGGTGCCATGGATACAACGACAGCAAGGACACTAAAACAAGAGCATGCACAACTGTCTCAGTCCTCACACAGTATCACAGTGGTGCCTGTACCACCTACGGGCATCATGACAGCAGGTACTGTATGTGTGTGTTTATGCTAAACTGCTACAGGGTCTTCTCTCGTTAGTTTACACACTATTTATACGTTTCTACATTTTGATAAGTCTTCCATCACTTCCTCACTCTTTCTAGCGGGTTTGGTCACTCTCGTGTCTCCAGTATCATCTGCTCAGTCTCTTATTTCTGGACATCCATCCACCACCATGATAACAGTCCAAACGGGTAATGCACCCTATTTTACATAAACATAGACATGCACATGGTATGATTTTTTTTTTATGCGATATGATCATTGTTGGGTGTAACTAGTTACTAAGTAATTAGTTACTGTAATTGAATTATTTTTCTTTGAAAAAGTAATGCAAAAAGATTACTCTTTTTTTTAATTACAGTTACTTCTGATGTAATTGAGCTAAATACTGTGTATAGACTGCAGAACAATTATATATAATACAATAGTGGAGTTAACATCAAATTTTAAATTCTAACTTTAAAATGCATTTTTTCATTTATCCTTTTTACATTTGTAATACTTTGGTCAGTTAATAAGAATAATTTATCTAGTTTTATATGATTTATTTGAATTCATTAAAAGAGCCATTTCATGTCTTTGAATCACTTAACTAGTCAAGGTTGATATAGGATTTAGAAAGTAATTAGTAATAAGTAATTAAATACTTTTTGGAGAGAGTATTTTGTACAGTAATCTAATTACACTATTGAAGATGTAATTAGTAACTAGTAATTAATTACTTTTTTAGAGTAACTTACCCAACACTGGATATAATTAAACACTAATTTTGGGAATATCTTTTATTGAGTTGGATAATATGTTTATTGAGTGTTTGAAATGCCTGAAATTGTCACAGATACTTTTTATTGTCTCATTAGTCTTGTCTCACATAATTAAAGCATTTTACTCTTGCATGACTCCACCAGACAAGAGAAATGACTCCTTGCCCTGCTCACCAGTCATCATCCCGTTACCGTCGAAACGAGGCAGAAAGAAGAAAGCCACACTCCCATTGGTTGGCTCACCTACTGGGACAGATTCCTTGATTTTGGGTCTTTCAGGACAGGTATAACAACACATGAATAACATATAGTGAAAACGTTTTGAATCACATTGTCTGAACTTAGTAAAAAGCGATTAGCCCAGATACACTATTGGTCAAAATTTTGGGGATGGTAAGATTTTTTTTTTTTTAATGTTTTTGAAAGATGTCTCTTATGCTCACCAAGGCTGCACTTTTTGATCAAAATACAGTAAAAACAGTAATATTGTTAAAAAAAAAAAAAAAAAAATATATATATATATATATATATATATATATATATATATATATATATATATATACACTCACCTAAAGGATTATTAGGAACACCATACTAATACTGTGTTTGACCCCCTTTCGCCTTCAGAACTGCCTTAATTCTACGTGGCATTGATTCAACAAGGTGCTGAAAGCATTCTTTAGAAATGTTGGCCCATATTGATAGGATAGCATCTTGCAGTTGATGGAGATTTGTGGGATGCACATCCAGGGCACGAAGCTCCCGTTCCACCACATCCCAAAGATGCTCTATTGGGTTGAGATCTGGTGACTGTGGGGGCCATTTTAGTACAGTGAACTCATTGTCATGTTCAAGAAACCAATTTGAAATGATTCGAGCTTTGTGACATGGTGCATTATCCTGCTGGAAGTAGCCATCAGAGGATGGGTACATGGTGGTCATAAAGGGATGGACATGGTCAGAAACAATGCTCAGGTAGGCCGTGGCATTTAAACGATGCCCAATTGGCACTAAGGGGCCTAAAGTGTGCCAAGAAAACATCCCCCACACCATTACACCACCACCACCAGCCTGCACAGTGGTAACAAGGCATGATGGATCCATGTTCTCATTCTGTTTACGCCAAATTCTGACTCTACCATCTGAATGTCTCAACAGAAATCGAGACTCATCAGACCAGGCAACATTTTTCCAGTCTTCAACTGTCCAATTTTGGTGAGCTCGTGCAAATTGTAGCCTCTTTTTCCTATTTGTAGTGGAGATGAGTGGTACCCGGTGGGGTCTTCTGCTGTTGTAGCCCATCCGCCTCAAGGTTGTGCGTGTTGTGGCTTCACAAATGCTTTGCTGCATACCTCGGTTGTAACGAGTGGTTATTTCAGTCAAAGTTGCTCTTCTATCAGCTTGAATCAGTCGGCCCATTCTCCTCTGACCTCTAGCATCAACAAGGCATTTTCGCCCACAGGACTGCCGCATACTGGATGTTTTTCCCTTTTCACACCATTCTTTGTAAACTCTAGAAATGGTTGTGTGTGAAAATCCCAGTAACTGAGCAGATACTCAGACCGGCCCGTCTGGCACCAACAACCATGCCACGCTCAAAATTGCTTAAATCACCTTTCTTTCCCATTCTGACATTCAGTTTGGAGTTCAGGAGATTGTCTTGACCAGGACCACACCCCTAAATGCATTGAAGCAACTGCCATGTGATTGGTTGATTAGATAATTGCATTAATGAGAAATTTAAAAGGTGTTCCTAATAATCCTTTAGGTGAGTGTGTGTGTGTGTGTGTGTATATATATATATATATATATATATATATATATATATATATATATATATAAAAAACTATTTCTGTAGCAGGCCCCAAAATTGTACCAAATAATTTTTAAACAACCATTTAAAAGTTTTAAACAACCATTTTGACTGATTTCCTTTTCTCTGTAGCATCATTCTGCAAACCCTTACAGTCTGTCCCCAGAAGATGGGCATGCTGGGAAAGAAGGCAGCAAAACGTACAGGTATGGCTTTTCAAAGGGACATCGGCTCAGCATGAACTCAGTGTGTGTTTCTTGCTATTAGAAATCAGCAAAGACAGAGGCAGGGATTCCTAAGCCACTTCATTTTCATACTAAAGAAATGCATGGCCCTCCCGGCCGACACACACTCTTGATGGCTTCAAGGCTTGCAACGAGTTTGTCTCCTGTGCTTCAGTAGAAGTGTGTGTTATTCTGCTCAGCAGCATGTGCAGCCTCAGCTACACATATCTACACACACACACTTCTGTCGCCCATCTGCACTCCCGTTTTTGGCCTCTCCCTCTCGCTTTTCTTTTCTAGAGCCAGGGTCTACAATTTCCTTCTGGATCATTCTTCACTGACCTTGTCTCTCACCCTCACGCTTGTGTTGTGTCTCTTTCTTGCCTGTTTGTCGTGTCTCATGTTTCTCCTTTCACTATTGATGGACAGGCTTGTAACTTTCCTTTTCTCTTTGTCTCGTTTTCATCTGTACTTTGTCTTCTCCCATGTTTTCTTCCTCTCTCTCATCCCTCTGTCTACCCCTTGGTGTGTGTGCGTGTGTTTTTCTGTCTGTAGGTGCCGGATGTGTGGTTTGACGTTCTGCAGTAAGTCAGACATGCAGCTGCACTCCAAATCGCACACGGAGGTGAAAGCTCACCAGTGTCCGCACTGCTCCAAATCCTTCGCTAACACCAGCTACCTGGCCCAGCACATCCGCATCCACAGCGGTGCCAAGCCCTACACCTGCTCCTACTGCCAGAAGGCTTTCAGACAGCTCAGTCATTTACAGCAGCACACACGGTATTCAGCACCGCACCTCAAGCGTGTGTGTGTTTGTGTGTGGGTGTCTGTGGCGAAGCAGCCGGGTGGTGGAGAGTGTGTGTGATGGACCTTAGTGTAGGGAGATGACTGCGGAAGAGCCTGTGTGTGTGTTCGCCAACTTCCTCACAATATGATACATATTGCAAAACGTATATCGTAATTCAAACTGCATTAAACACATTAATGAATAACAAATAAATGGCTGATATTATAGTTCTAAAATTTAAACACTAAAAAAACTTTACTGAAAAAACATTTTACTGAAAACCTTTATGTATTAAGGTATTCATTCCTTGTTATTGGTGGTTTGTCATGGGAAAGAATAGATATTATAACTGTTTATATTTATATTTGATTTTTACCATGCATTGTAAGATGCATTACGAAGCATATTTAATGCATTAAATATTTTTATAATGCATTATATATAAAGACTTATCAAAGTAAAGTGTAACCAAAAACTTAAATCAGTAGTTATAAATGATTCACATATTTAGGCATCACAACATTATATATGATTAACTGATATATTGATATATAATGCTATATGATTAATGGATATTCATTTTTATATTTACTTAAAAAAAAATACTTAAAAGTATTTTCAGAAATATAAAGGCAAGGCAAGGCTAGGCTAGGCAAGTTTATTGATTTAGCACATTTCATAAAATATTAATAAGAAATACGAATATAACCTGATTCACCCCTATCTGGAGTGGAAGAAAATGGAGTCAGGTTCGTGATTTTACTACTTAAAATATTTGTCAGGTAAAGTTTAAACATTGTCCTTGCAGACAAATCTTCCTGGACTAAAGGCTGCTGCAGATTTTTATCTATAAAGACCAATCCATTTATAATATCTGAGAAAAATATTACGTTTCATATTATAATGACAACACTTTTTCTGCATTACATTTTTTTTTTATTATTGTATTGAAGCAAACCTGAGGTTCCTGGACCCTGGTTTGAAAACATCTGATTTTGTTTCAGTTGAACTGTGGAAAATTATAAATGCAATTATATTATGCGTTTATATAAAAAATATAAACATAAAATTATTGGTACTAGTACCATTGTATTGTATCTCAATATTGTGAGTGTGGTGAAAATTGGAGAGAAAAGAAAAATATTTAACAAAATGTATTAGGGCTGTCAAAGTTAACGTTAACTACATATGTTTAACACAATCATTTAACACGTTGATTTGGAATGATATTTATTGTGAAAAATGCTTGACAAATCTAAATTTAAAAAGTTTCTCTGCAGCATTATTTTCATAAAAGCTAATGCTAGTTTTAGGGTGATTATTATTTTTTTTTTTTTTAAAGTGGTAGCTGACAGTATTTTCAACCCACCTACTTTATGGATAACTGACAAAACCTGGGCAGTTAAAGTGCTTCTTGTGGACTCCGTATTCTGCTTTCCTTTTTTAAATGCAAACACGTGTCCTGGGTGTTCACCCCCTGAGACATTCTATGGTCACGTTGGAAAGGTTGATAACAGGGCCTCATCCTCTTTTGCTTGTTGCTATAGCAACATACTCTAGTAATGGTTTGCTTATATGTAAGTTTATTTCTAATGGACTGTTTAAATATATACCACAGTCTTTATAATGGTGAAGTCAGCTATAGCATGATGTGACCATGTGTAGTGGGTGGATTGTGCATTAAATGTCTCGCTCATGTACTGGAGGAAAAATTGCTAGAAGAAACTGAAGATTGTCAAGAAAAAGAATGAAAGAAATATAATTTTATATTTTTTCTATATTTTCCTTCCTCTATTTGTATAAGTAATTTCTCCTCTAGCACACTTTTTAATACCACAGACTACTTAAACTTTTACACCACACTGTGGAGTCTTACACACACTGGCTGAAGGATTGAACTGAAATTGAAGCTGTCAGTGAAAGCCTAGTTCTCTTCGACTCTACATTATTGTCCCATAACTGTGTAGAAGTTTTATGAGGTTCTGCCCCGCTCTGAAATAGAGGTCACATAAAGGTTTCGTCCACTCCTGATCGCACTTGGACATGGGATTAGGCTCTGTGGCCCACAGAGTTCCTGTGAGGATTTAGTGCAAATGCTTTTTTGAGAAATGGATCTGCCCTTTCTGTGACCTCATTCAAACACCTACCACACCACTTCCAAACGTGTCTTTGAAATGCACTGCACACTTTTGACAATCGTTGGCAGTAAGGACCACCTAGGAAAGGTCAGCAGAGTGAGTGTAGAGAGATGAAGAATATTGTCACGTCAAATATTTGTGTAGCGTCTATAAATGATTGAATGAGCCCATGGGTAAGCATGCTTGTCTTTCCTTCTTTACAGAAACCACACAGAATCCAAACCCCATAAGTGTCCTCACTGCTCGAAATCCTTTGCCAACACAAGCTACCTTGCTCAGCATGTACGAATCCACACAGGAGTTAAACCTTACACCTGTAACTACTGCCAGAAAACTTTCAGACAGCTCAGTCACTTACAACAACACCACAGGTGCAGTAATGGACATGTTTTTTTTTTTCATTTGTGTTTATGGCTTTTTCTACAGCTCATTCTTAACCATACATACTCAGTTTAGTTTTCCATGCATTTCTTACCTCTTGACATAAATGTTGTGCCTATTCAGGATCCACACAGGAGACAGGCCGTACAAGTGTACACACTTGGGTTGTGAGAAGTCTTTCACTCAGCTCTCTAACCTGCAGGTGAGAAAAGTACTTTGTTTTTAAATCTATTTAAATCTATAAAGTAGAGCTGCGATCACAATCTTGAATCAGATCTTGTCAGACACCCACGCAATCTTATTCCTACATGACAATGATTCTGCTATGTCTATTAAACCTTTGCCAAGTACATTCACATTTAAATCTGCGTTTGTGCTGCCGCTGAGACAGGGAGAACAGTTGTCATGTATAGGTATGAAACAGCTTCACAAACAGTTTTTTTCAACCACACAGTATGATTATTTCTGTTACAATAATTAAAATGATCACATATGTACTGGGATAAAGGTTTATAAATCAAGATAAAAGAAATAAGATCTTGATCTCTATCTTTCCTAAAAGGACATGAAGGAAAAAAAAAATATTTGTCAATGTTTTTGCGTTTGCTCGCAAAATGTTTGCGTTCCCTGAGAAATTTACTAAAGGATGTGCAAAGTTCAGAATTGAATTTAGAATGGTTTTAAATTTGACGTGAGGTAGCAAACAGGATGCGAAATTACAATTTGAATACATTAAATTAGTATTAAAATGAATTGGAATTTAAAGAAAATTGTATCAGTATTAGGAATGTATTAAGAAATGTTTGAGCAGCAAATCATCATATTAGAATGATCTCTGAAGGATCATGTGACAGAAGACTGGAGTAATGATGCTGAAAATTCAGCTTTGCCATCACAGGAATAAATTACATTTTAAAATGTTTTCCAATTAAAAAGAGTTGTTTTAAATTATAATAATATTTCACAATATTACAGTTCTTACTGTATTTTTATCAAGTAAATGTAGCCTTGGTAAAGATGAGAGACTTCTTTAAAAAAAAAGGAATCTTTCTGACCCCAAACTTTGGAAAGCTAGTGTCTATATATATATATATATATATATATATATATACATATGCATACACAGGGTAACACTTTGGCCCGGTTTCACAGACAGGGCTTAGATTAAGCCAGGATTAGGACATTTAAGTAGCTTTTATCAACATGTTTTAGAAAAAAAAAAAAACATTACTGGTGTGCATCTAGAGGCAAAACAATGGCACTGACATATTTTAAGATATGCCAGTGCAAGTTGCTTTTAGTTAAAACAGCTCAATTTTAATGTGTCCTTGTTACACGTTATATTTGCTATAGTAATAACTATAAATTAGGCATAACAAAATTTTTTCAACTGTCATTTAAATGTTTCTTTCCATCTTTTCCAGTCTCATCGGCGTCAGCACAACAAGGACAAACCGTATAAGTGTCACCACTGTAACCGTGGTTATGTAGACGCAGCCAGCCTGGAGGTTCATCTGTCCACTCACACAGTCAAGCACGCTAAGCTGTACTCCTGCGGTTTATGCAACCGCACATATACCTCGGTACAAACATTAACACCCAATCTCACAGCATAAATAAGCAGCATTCCCAGTTACAGTTCTCAAAATGATCCTAATATGTATCACTCTCTGCCTGTAGGAGACGTATCTGATGAAACACATGCGTAAACACGCCCCAGATATGCTGCCGTCTCCACCCGGATCAACCCAACAAAGTCACAGCCCAGGGCGTGTTGGAGGAGGCGTCTCGGAAGGAGACGCACAGAGCCGAGCCGAGAGGACCAATGTCTTCGGCCAGCCAGCAGGTGTGCCGTGCATATTCGACCTGAACCAATACAAACCAGTAACTTCTGCTGATGTGCAGTATAAAACTGTCAGTGTGTCTGACATCTCACCTCACAAAGACCTCTGCATCACTGTGGAGGCTTCCGCCATACAGGTGGAACACCTGAACTCATGAGAAATCTTATGGAGCAAGGGATAAAACTTTGGAGTTAAGAAAAAACTGTTGGAATTTACAAGATTTACACAGAGCTGTGGATACTGAAAGAATTTTCTTACTCAATGCCTTCTTATTTGTATGAAGGAGCAAATGGACAAAAATGAAGAAAATAGACTTTTGTAATTTTTCCCCCCATTTTTTTTTAAACATGTATTGCTGTAATCCTGATCTTCCTCGCAAAAGCTTCCTTAAAGACTGTGGCTGTTTCAGTGGGTACCCACCTCATATCTCAAGTCTGTAGTTGTTGGTACGATCATTGCACTGTCAACATTAATATTGTTACCGTCAACAAGAATGGAAATATTGTCTCTTGCACAGTATGTATGGGAATTGCTGTTCTGTTTTCATTTTAAAAGGGAAATTTGTTTGCAGTCATGTACGTAAAACAGAAAAGCACGTATATGTGATTTATGAAATGTATTGTGTGTGAATGAGTAAAGGACAGTAAATAGGACAAAAATAATTTGTGTCAACTAATGTCAATGGAAAATATCTTGAGATGGTGTTTTTCTTAATTATCCTTAGTATTCCCATTAACAGATGACATGTAATATTCTATTATTACTATGTTACTACTGTTATTTTATCAAAATAACTATTAACATGCACCCCAAATGTCACCTAGACATTAACAAAATCAGATTAGTGTGCATTAACCCTGTAAAACAAGATATTAAAAAAATTGCTTCTCATGTGCCTTATTGTGATTATCTTATAGCAGGGATTTTGCAACCTTTACAGACCCTGTCAACCTGGGTCATTTTCATTTACAACATTAACAAGTATTACTGCCTCTATTAATACTCCGATCATTAATGTAATTGTTCGCATTTAGAAATCATTTAAGAACATACAATATTGTTATTTATTGAAATTGTATACTAAATTCCATAGACCCCATCAAGGACCTTCAACCCATTGGTTTAATTTCAGAGAATTAAGAGACTTCTTTGTGGTTAAAACCTTTAATATAAATTCCCTCAGAATGTAAGTGATGTAATGAATAAACAGTTTTCAGATATTCAAGAAAACAGAATATGGATAATTAGAATGATTTATTTGATACATAGTTATTTATATAATTACCTTACTGTATATAATTAATATATTTAAATATAGTTATTTATACTTGTATTTAAGTTCAATATATTTCAGTTATTTAGTCGTACTGATGTCCAACCTACTATGGTACAACAGTTTCATTTCTTTGGCAGATTGCACCACCTGTCAAAAATATGGGGGTCAAAATAACTTGTTGCTTTATTGTTTTACTTTTGTAATCAGTAATCGCGTAAAGTTAACAGTAAAAGAACACGGGACAATTGTACAGAGCCGATAAAATGTATTTGTGACGCCTAGTGTTGAATCTTTGAAGTTCATATTGGTAGCGTCCACCCCGTCAGTGGGCTGTGTCACAGAAAAGTCCATGCGAGTAGCGGAGAAACTTCACGAATGTAAATATAGAGTTAACAACGGAGGTTACGTCCTCGCGCGTTCTTTCTTTTTTCTCCTTTGACTCATGCGAACATGCCACGCAAAAAGCCTTTTAGTAACAAACAGAAAAAGAAGCAGCTCCAGGTGAAACGAGGGAAAAAGAGAGGTGGGTAACTAGCTTAGCTGAGTTAGCGCGCGACAAGCAGAACGCGCTCACAGACGTTCTACATCAGCCACGTGACTCATTGTTTTATGATTTATATTTTAGTGTGCAGAAATGTGATCATGTTCTCACATATTAGAACATTAATTGAGCTACTACGCTGCTGTAACTACTTTGTTTGCTAAGTTTCTGTGGACGTGACTTGACAGGCAGGAACAGCGCGTGCTGTCATTTTTATTTGTGGGTTGCATACAAGAAAGGACGCTGAATTTCACGTCCAGAAACAGTATATGTATAATGAGCTTGATATGGATGCTGTCTGCTCTGCTGTAAACAACTACTCTGCTCCTGACAAGTCGAACGTCACACAACCGAACATTAATTTATCTTTACAGACCAAATTTCAATTCTGCCTTGTCAACAGTGAAATGATGCTGAAAGGGGGTGATATGACACGCATTTAGAGCTGCTCGTGTTTTGCTGTAGTTGGCGCTTGTGTTATGCGGTATGTCAGTGCGCAGACTCAGCGTGAAGTTACGTAACACAACAACAAAGCGATCAATACACACTAAAGCAGGCTGAATTAACTGCGGTTCGCCTGTATTCGTGTCTAGTGCACAGTAAAACCTATACAAGTAGTTGCAGTGGAATAGCCGGGATAATTGTTTATTATGTCATCAGTGTAAAATTCCGCAATATTGCCTGTATATTGTAATGACAACAGAGTGTTAATTATGGAGGAGACATGATTATTGGTAGTACACAATGTTTTTCACAGAAAAGGACAAAGGACATTCAAAAACAAAACCTTTGTACACTGAAGGAAAAACATGGTGTACGATTTACTAGAAAATTGCTAGTAAATTTCACATTTAGTTACAAAGAAATGGCAAGTAACATATTGAATTAAACATGAAGGACTGAGATAAAGACTGAAATAGTATTTTCTTGTAAAATGTACTCCAATAAACCTTGTTTTATATGATACAGTATATGATATTACTTTGCTTTGGAGTTATGTTCAAGAGAGAAACCGCTCTTTTAAAGATTCTGTATGTGTGTGTGCAGGAGAAACAGGTTCAAGTCACAGTAGCCGAAATGCCAGTGTGGAGAGAGGACCTGGCAGAGACAGACAGTCGGATACATCAGACAGTGAGACGACAGACATCAAGAGGATCAACCAACAGCCTGGCACCAGAGACGGCAGATATGACCCCAATAGGTGAGTCAGGACAGGTGAAACAGTCAGTCCAATCTTGTCTTATTAATTCAACATGACATGTTTTAGTAGGGACATGTATCGTCCTGTTTGTTCATCTTATAATGGCTTGTTTTGCAGATTCCGTCTGCACTTTGAAAGGGAGAGCAAGGAGGAGGTGGAGAAGAGGAAGAAAATAGCAATGAAGAAAATTCTGAAGCCGGTGGCAGAAAAGGAACTAGAGATGGATATAAACCAGATCTTCCCTGAAGAGAAAGGTATTTATGCTGCTGAGTAATAGAAAATGGTGCTTCTCAACTGGGACACATTCTGGAGCATCTGTGTCAAAAAAAATATATAGACTTTGCTGTCAAATATATGAGTCAACAAGATCCACTTTATATCTTCATTTCACTTTCATTTTGTCTAATCACAGGCCTGGATTTCCCACGGCGGCCCTTATGGAATTACGGCATGCGGCGAGAGGAGTTGCTGCGGAAAGAGGAGAAGTCATTTCTGGAGTATCTGGACATTCTTCAATCCAAGAACCCACCCGGTACCCTCAGCCACTTTGAGCACAATCTCGAGGTGAGGAAAACACAGAACTGAAGTACTTAGAGAAATCATGTTTATCAGCAATCAGAATTTAATTGTTGCTGAGTCAATAGCTGTAATGAAATAGTTTTTTATTGCGCTTGAGCATCTGTTTGGCCAGACAGTGCTGAAGGCAAACACTGTTAAGTGTTCAAATTCACTTGTTTATGAGCTGTTGCCCTTCTCAAGCCTTGTGACGCATAAAACTGTTGTTTGCTTAGTGAAAAAGAAGCAACACTTCTCCTAAATGCTAGCTTAAATGTATAACTTAATAATTAGGCATATTAAACATAATTAAAAAAATGCTTTTATGATTCCTGTTTGTCTTTAATAGCCTACAGACAACAGAAGCACCACAATATTGTGCAGATAATTTTTAGACAAACAATCTTTGTTTCTAAGAACTTATAAACTTGCTAAATGTTGCAAGCACTTAGCTGAGCAATTACTCAGCAAATATTGGATCACAATGAATTAATTGTTCACTGAATTCATACGTTTTCAGATTAAAGTAGCAAAAGGTGACCATAAAATCAGTCATTATTTTACCTAAAGTGGGCCAAAGAATTACAAACAGGCTGGCTAATCTGAAAGAATGTGAATAACAGATTTAGGGTTCATTAAGTTCAGACAGTGTGAATAGTGCTCATTCAAATAACAGCTATTAAAAATTGGTTAAATTGTTTGTTTTTTAGTGACTGACTGTCTTTCTCTCTCAGACATGGAGGCAGCTGTGGAGAGTATTGGAGATGTCTGATGTCATTCTGCTCATAGTGGATATCAGACACCCAGTGAGTGTGCAACTGTAACACCTGTTGAAACTTTTAGCAGTTTTCAAAAGGTCATCAAAATTGCATGGCTGTTACACTAAATGTGAGGAATCTTAAATTATGCAAACTAAAGTAATAAAGTCCCCACTAGGTGGGGCCAGAGATTGTATTACATTTAATCTCAGAAAACAGCACTTTTGTATCGCGTTATTTACTTTTTGAGCAAAAGAAGGATGGTGTGGAAGCTATAGTTTATAGTACCCATAGTTGAGTAGTCATTGCCATTCAGTACAAGCAAACATTATCACTCTGTCTGTAGGTGCTGCAGTTGTCTCCTGCTCTGTATCACTACATCACTGGTGAGTTAAAGAAGTACATCATCCTGGTGCTCAATAAGGTGGACTTGAGCCCCGCCCCGCTGGTGTTGGCATGGAAACACTATCTGACCAAACAGTTTCCCCACATGCAATGTGTGGGCTTCACCTCGCACCCAGGACAACCCTACAGCACCCGTGAGAGAGTCCTTCCACTCCTTCCTATCAGTGCTTTATCTATAATGTGACTGAACAAAATAGATGAGATTAAAAATATGCTTCCTTCTGTACTAACTGCAGTACTGCAGAAGAAGCGGGTGAGGAAGAAAGCAGGATGGAATCAGGTAGGAGGACCGTTCCAAATCATGAGAGCATGTCAGGAGATCACAGCAGGAAGAGGTAAGACAAGTTCCTCCCAGACAACTAAATGCGCACTGGAACACAGGGAGTAATGATGATGATGATTGTTGTTTTCAGTGGATTTGAATAGCTGGGAGAAGAAGATCCAGAGGGATGCTGTTGCCATGGGAACAGAGGGGGATCGTGCTGATGATGGATCAGAATCTGTGCTGATGGAGTATCATAGTGACGTTGCTATGGAAATGAACAGCCCCACGCAAGAACTTTATAAAGATGGAGTACTAACCTTGGGCTGCATAGGTAAAAGCCTGTTTGTCCTAGATTCACCATGAAACTATTATTATTTATTTTTTTGATGGAACATTGCAGTGTTTATTATAAATGATTTATATTACTGGGCAGTTGATTGGTTGACAAATGTGCCTTCCCCCTCATGATGACATCTTTTCTCTGATGACATATTCACCGGCGTGAGACCGGGACAATAATCCCTACCTTCCAGCAACCTCTCACTCACATGAGATTGCATCAATTAACAAACAACAACAATTCAACAACCTAATCGAGTCCTGATAGACAATCAAGTCCCACCCTACTTTTTTCTTATTCGAGAAGCCATTTCACTTGGATATACACCAAAATAGGGATGAAAAGGACCATCGCAATTTCTGTTTCATATGCCAACTTTAAAGGTGCAGTGTGTAATATTTATGAGGATCTATTGACAGAAATGCAATATAATATACATAACTATGTTTTCAGTGGTGTATAAAGACCTTGCATAATGAACCGTTATGTTTTTATTACCTTAAAATGAGCCATTTCTATCTCCATACACCGCGGGTCCCCTTATGGTCACCATTTTGCGGCAACATGTTTCTACAGTAGCCCTAAACGGACAAACTACTCTACAAAGCGCTAGCTACTCTGCTGTCTCAGACGACGACATCTTTGTCCTGTGTCGGCCACCGTAGCTTCTCTATGTGCTTCGAAAGGGAGGGGTGAGCGGTGGGTGGTTGCAATTTGCAACCTCACCGTTAGATGCCGCTAAAATGTACACAGTGCACCTTTAAATTTTGTTATTACATAGTTACATATATCTTATATGAAGTACTTCTCCTCAATGTGAAAATTTAAATTAATTCATTCATTTAAAATTTATAGTTTTTTTGCACTTTCTCCAGGTTTTCCTAATGTAGGCAAATCTTCAGTGCTGAACAGTCTGGTTGGCAGGAAGGTTGTAAGCGTATCTCGAACCCCAGGTCACACAAAATATTTCCAAACATACTACCTCACTCCCACTGTGAAACTGTGCGATTGTCCTGGGCTTGTCTTCCCTTCCCAAGTGGACAAGCAACTACAGGTAAAACAGCATGATACTGTATAATTATAAAAGTTAAATCATCCAGGCTTTTTTTTTTGTTTATGTGTGTGCGTGTTATTCATCTTCTCAAACAGATCCTGGCTGGTATATATCCAGTGTCCCAGCTGCAGGAGCCTTACAGTTCAGTGGGATACCTGTGTGAACGGACCAACTTCGTGTCTGTACTAAAGCTGAAACATCCTGACTACAGCCCAGAAAACCCACGTGACCCAGACACACAGGACTGGACAGCATGGGATGTGTGTGAAGGTGTGTGCTTTTCTGATGTGGTATCATTTATTTCATATTTAACATTCGATTGGAAGGAGGAACTGGTTGTCAATAGTCTTTTTTTATTTTTTGTTTTTCAGCCTGGGCTGAGAAGAGAGGGTATAAGACGGCTATGGCGGCCCGTAATGATGTTTATCGAGCAGCCAACAGTCTACTGCGTTTAGCCATCGACGGGCGGTTGTGTCTGTGTCTGCGGCCACCTGGATACTCTCAGAGTAAAGGTGAGAGGTCAAACCACTACAGATTTGTACATGTCATCTGCCACTCGTGTCCCAGATTTGACATTTAATCTCTATCTCTTCAGATGAATGGGAATCACACCCAGACCTGTCCGAGATCATCGCTCTACAAGGAAGAAAGGAGGAGGAGGATGTGTGTGGTGACAGGGAAGACGACGACGGCGAATCCAGCTCAGAGCTGGAGGAAGACAACTATCGAGGTGATGATGAGGACGCTTATGGGGATGATGAAGATGATACCGTGAAGGCTGACAAGAAGGGCCTCACTCTCAACATGTTCAGTGTGCTGGGAGAGAACGAGTGTGAGTGAGGGATGAGATCGCTCTCCTTCTCATTCCATGTTCATACATTCCGGTTTCTCTATTTATCACTGATCTCTTTATGACCATCTAATTTCAATCTGCAATGCGTCAATCAAAGGACTGTATAAAGTTTTGAACATTTATTTCTCATTTGACGCTCGTCATGCACTTAAACAGCCCATCGTATAGACAAACGCAACACATCCACTATTCTGCCTATTTTTGCTGCAGTATAAAGCTGGTTTTGTGTTCTATTTCAACCTCTCTGTGCCTCTGTACCTTCTCTGTTTTTCATTTATCATCAAAAAAGTATCAAAATACTTTGAAAACTTTTTTACCTCCTGCATGCAGCCTTTTCCCTTTCTGAAAGGGCGGTGGAAATGTCTGTACAACCAGTGACTGTACAATCAATGTTACTAAACAAGCATTGATGAATACAATCACTGATTTATTATCAGTCTCACAGCAGTGATGCCAAAGGTCAGGTGAGGTCAAAAGTCACGCTTTGACCTGAAACTGTGAGTTTCCCCCATGTGAATGTATTTTAACCTCAATCTCAGTTCGCAAACCTCGGCATGTAGGGCAGAACCAGTCATGTATGAGGATAAGACATAGAGGCACAGTCTGTTGACTTCAAAAGATTATTATGATAAAAAGAACTGGACACTCAAAGCACTTTTAAAGCAAGAGGCAGCAACCAGCAGTCTTGTACTGTTGAATACTTTAATTTCTGAGCAGATACACGTTTATTATGCGGGTAATGAAGTGAGGGTGTCATTTAGGGTTGCAGTGGGAGCCACAAAATGTTCTAGACTATGCAAAGTTTAAAGAGCTATCAGAAAAACCTGAGACAAACGTTCCAGACTGTATAACACACATTGTACATGCACACTGACACAAGCCACTCTGAGACTTTGGGATCATGTTCTTTTGGACTAAAAAGTGCATTTGTTAGAGAGTGGGTTGGCTTTGAAGAACTAGAGTTTGTGCACTTTTGCTGTAGGACTCAGGTAATGGTGATGATGTGGTGTTAGACTATCATCACAGATGATGCAGAGAGACAGATACAAGGGTGCTGGTTTCCTGCTTTTCAGCTTCCAGCCCTGCATGCCCTTGCTTAGGGATTTCATGTGGGTGTGTCTTTGTGTGGGTGTGATAGTGTGTGGATCATTCTTTCTTTATTGAGATGTTATTATACTGACAGAAACAACCCTCTGCAATAAAAACGTTTCCCTGACTCTTTGCTATCATTATGTTTGCACAAGAGGACACAGCTACTTATGTCTTTACATACAGTGCGTTAGAACGTAAATGACAACATAGTATAATTGAAAGTATAATGTAGGCAAACATAAATTTAAGGTAACATCTTTATGTGAAATGTATACTTTGTGGATATTGAGAAGAACCAATTCGCATCTTATAAACTGTTCACAAAGTCTATTTTTGAGATAATAAAGAATTTCCAAGGCACTCGAATGGTGAAAAAAAAGTTAAAAAGCCTTTAATTCATCATGGCTCATTCTTTTAAAAACAGGTGACAAGTACACCTACGCATTGCGGCTTACAAGCCTCCGTCAGGGTGTAACAAACTTCAAGGAATACATAGAGGACATGTCTCATACAACATAAAATTAAATCAAACGCTATTTAATAGTAGTGTAAGAAAGAAAAGAAAAAAATCAATATATTCAATAACAATCAAAATATACAAGTTAAAAATATGCAAATCAAATAATGTATACATTCAATAATGCATAATATAACTTATTTCTAGAAGAGAGAAAAAAACGAATAATATATATATATATATACACACTTTTCAATTCAAAATTTAATTAAATATGCACATCAAAAGCCACAAATCAATAATGTCCAATTCAAAGTAACATTAGAGTTTTTGAATTCCAAAAACATTTTACAAAAATGGTACGAAATCTAATTCTCCGTTTAAACCTGGAAATGTAGTAGCTTTCAGTGTATAGATCCAGAAGGACTCTCTGTAAAAGCCTATTAACCCTATCTCCTCCTCTTATTGATCTAGGAACATGTTCTATGCCGATTATCTTCAATGTACTTGGGCTACCATGATTTGTATCTCTATAATGTAAGGCCATAGGGTATAGCGGATTACAGACTCGAATGGCATTTTTTATGTTCTAATAATCTGATTTCTAATTTCCTTGTAGTCATCCATATATAGAAGCAGCCACATGGACACTTCAATCTATATACTACAAATCTATTTTTGAGATTTTGGGCTATTTGGCCTTTCATAACTTGTTTTTTTGTCTTTCTCAGACTAGTGGAAAGAAGACATCCAAAATACAATGTTAAGTGTTTATTTATCTAATTGCGTCTGTAGATTTCAATTACAATATCTTTAAAGGTAATTTCATCAAATGAAGTTTTTTTCTCATGCACCAAGCCAGAAATCTCCACCTTAGTAGCACTTCCATACAACAAACTTTATTTATCTATCTATATTATGAAGGTTTTTTACAGAGGGGTGCATCTCTTGCCTGGTTACATGGTGATTTTTTTCTGGCTGTTGACAGTGATAAAAAGAGATCAATTATTTCTTCTGTAAAAGACTCTAATATGTCAACAAAATTAATCTAATTTTGAACCTGTATCCAATGTTCAGATATTTGCTTTGGAAATGTATGCAAATTAGTGCATATTTAATGCCTCATTTGCATATTTAAACATAACATTTCAGAAACCTTGTAATACAAAAAATGTTTGCAATTCTTAATGTAATCAATCAGCTAGATGCCAACAGCAGCCGTAAAACAAGAAAGAACAGCGTCTGCTCTTGTGTTAACACTACACGCATGCGTCATGGGGTTCAGCGTGAATGTCGCGAAAAACACAAAACACATCTAAAACGGAAAAGAGCTTTGAGACTGACGTGAATGTACAAATATATTTGACAAGAAATCAGGTATATTTTTACAGACTGATGAAAGCTACAGAAAAGAGAAGAACATGGATCACTGCAATTCACAGAAACAACTGGACTCCAAGCAGCGAAACGTGGATTTGCAGTTATTGTTTTGTGTCAAGTTGAATTGTGGGGTAAAATTATACCCTTTATATTGTATTGTTATATACTGTATTGACAAATCATCAATTAAATATTTACCATATCATTCTGCATAATTGGAAGGTTTTAAATAAACATGGCAGTTTTAGGACTGGACGAAATTAAGATATATATATACACTCACCTAAAGGATTATTAGGAACACCATACTAATACTGTGTTTGACCCCCTTTTGCCTTCAGAACTGTCTTAATTCTACGTGGCATTGATTCAACAAGGTGCTGAAAGCATTCTTTAGAAATGTTGGCCCATATTGATAGGATGGCATCTTGCAGTTGATGGAGATTTGTGGGATGCACATCCAGGGCACGAAGCTCCCGTTCCACCACATCCCAAAGATGCTCTATTGGGTTGAGATCTGGTGACTGTGGGGGCCATTTTAGTACAGTGAACTCATTGTCATGTTCAAGAAACCAATTTGAAATTATTCGAGCTTTGTGACATGGTGCATTATCCTGCTGGAAGTAGCCATCAGAGGATGGGTACATGGTGGTCATAAAGGGATGGACATGGTCAGAAACAATGCTCAGGTAGGCCGTGGCATTTAAACGATGCCCAATTGGCACTAAGGGGCCTAAAGTGTGCCAAGAAAACATCCCCCACACCATTACACCACCAGCCTGCACAGTGGTAACAAGGCATGATGGATCCATGTTCTCATTCTGTTTACGCCAAATTCTGACTCTACCATCTGAATGTCTCAACAGAAATCGAGACTCATCAGACCAGGCAACATTTTTCCAGTCTTCAACTGTCCAATTTCGGTGAGCTCGTGCAAATTGTAGCCTCTTTTTCCTATTTGTAGTGGAGATGAGTGGTACCCGGTGGGGTCTTCTGCTGTTGTAGCCCATCCGCCTCAAGGTTGTGCGTGTTGTGGCTTCACAAATGCTTTGCTGCATACCTCGGTTGTAACGAGTGGTTATTTCAGTCAAAGTTGCTCTTCTATCAGCTTGAATCAGTCGGCCCATTCTCCTCTGACCTCTAGCATCAACAAGGCATTTTCGCCCACAGGACTGCCGCATACTGGATGTTTTTCCCTTTTCACACCATTCTTTGTAAACTCTAGAAATGGTTGTGCGTGAAAATCCCAGTAACTGAGCAGATTGTGAAATACTCAGACCGGCCCGTCTGGCACCAACAACCATGCCACGCTCAAAATTGCTTAAATCACCTTTCTTTCCCATTCTGACATTCAGTTTGGAGTTCAGGAGATTGTCTTGACCAGGACCACACCCCTAAATGCATTGAAGCAACTGCCATGTGATTGGTTGATTAGATAATTGCATTAATGAGAAATTTAACAGGTGTTCCTAATAATCCTTTAGGTGAGTGTATATAACATTGATAAAAACTATCGCTTGGATTTAGACCTACCTATATCGTATTTATATAAAGTGTTCACAGGCAAAATTGCTTTATGTATTTACCCGGCGTTGAAATCAGACTTGTATAAATGTCAGAAAACAATTCCTGGCTGCATGTCCATATCCATGGATCACTGGATGTTGGGTAAATTTTAAGGAAAACTATATGGAGTCCAAACTTTAGTTGAAACTGATAATTGTTTGTTTTATTCGCGTTTTCACAGTTTCCCCTTCATACAGCCTGCTATTTTGCCACTCAATCCGGCTGAGGGGGCATGTTCCGGCAGGAAAGTGACGTCAATGCATACCATCTATAAAGTGTTTTTTCACAACCAAAGCACTCGGACGATTCATAAAACCACTGGAGTCATATGGATTACTTTTATGATGTCTTTACTAGAATTCATTAAAAAGTCAGATCTTCATTTGTGTTCTGAAGATAAACGAAAGTCTTACAGATTTAAAACAACATGAGGGTGAGTAATTAGTGACAGAATTAAAAAAAAATTGTGAACTAACCCTTTAAAAACACTGTGCGAGACTCTGAAAATGCAGCAATGCTCAACGTGGGCATCTAGTACGTTTACAGGTAAATAGCAGCAGCGGAGTAGGCCTAGAACGAAACAAAAAGAGTGTGCTATGTGAACTAACTGGTTACCGCATTTGTCTGACAGAATAAAAAGTTGTTATCAAAGTAAAAAATAGCTGCTTTGAAGAAGCAGAATTTAAGATTCGCTTAACAATTTCTGGTCGTTACATATATCTCCTGCTTCCAATTAGTGTTTTTCCATAGTTTAAATGACTATTCTTTTAAAATGGGGAAAATAGTAATCATAAAGAATGAGTAGGTGTGCCCACACTTCTGTTCTGACTGATTATGAGCTTTACAGTAACACACTTAGGAAATAAAACATTTGACTATCACTGGCCATCAGGTCACACAGTCTTGCATCAGATCAACATTACTTATCATTTCCCAACTGTAAACACTGAAGACAATGAAGCATTCCTATATAGTTTGATTATTCCGCCACAATCAAAAAACAAGTCATGTGGATTACATTTTAATTAAACTGGGAAAACTATTAAAACAGGCTTGTGGTTCCGGGTGTGACTTGGATATGTTACAGTGCCTCACAATCATAATTTGCTCATAATAACCAACACAAATAATTTCCCCCTCAGTAAAGCAGAGAAACACAACTCACTAATTTCCTGTAGATTGTGTAAAACTATTTTCCTGTTTGTAACCGCTGTCAGCTCCACGCTATTCTCATATTTCACTCAACCGTGACCTCATAAATTATCCAAATTAAATTCTGTGGTCTTTAACAGGAGTCATTGGTCATGCTTGTGCTGTCCATATGTGTTGCATTAGTGTAGAGCAGCCTGTTTTTCACATGACGTACATAACCAGTCTGCAACACCCTTTAAACCACTAATCAACAAAGAGTGAATGAATTAGTCCTATTAAACCAGTCTGGCTTTAATCAATGGTCTGGTATTGACTGAGACAGAGTCTGAGTTCTTATCAATGTGAATCATGGTAAACACAATAGGTCACGCAGAGGTTCATCAGAGACTAGACACGTACTGTATCTCTAATCTGATTGGTGTTCATTTGCATGTTTAGACATCTGGTGATTTTGGCAGACTCTGGAAGCTGTTAGCCATACTGCATGAAAGGAAAAGTTTCCCTGTTAGGATGTATGATTGATTAAATATCCCTCACAGTAAAATGAAAACTGCAGCTTAATCCTGAATGCAATGAAGTGCAGAGGTGACATTTAGACTTGACTTCACAGTCTCTATATCACCTTCCTTGGGAATGCAGAAGGAACTGATAACACTGGCACAGCAATCCTAGCAATGTCACAGGTCAAGGGATATTTGATCCCATGATAAATTATTTTACACTTATGAGAATGTTTTTTAGACATTTGGTTTCAGTTTATGGATAAAATAACCTCTGTTAACATTACTTTGTGTTCTACAACATAAACACAGTCATACTACGGATGCTTGTTTCTGTTATATAAAATAAAAAAGATCATTATGAGATAAAGTTTAAAATAAGAAATAACAATTACATATTTGACAGTCACAATTATAAGAAATGTAGAAGAAATAATGACGGAATTGCACGATATATAAAAAAAGGAGAAATACCTCAGAATTGTGTTGAATGAAGTCCCAGTTAGCAATATGAATTCATAATTGCGAAATATAGGCACATTGGCAAGAATTAATGTCACAATTGCAAAATATAAGTTACAATTATGAAAAATAAACTGGCAATTGCATGATATCAAGTCACAATTGCAAAAAATAGTCGCATTTACAAGAACTACAATAAAAAAAGAAATAAACTCACAATTGCATGATATAGTCACAATTGCGGAAAAAAAGGTAGCATGTACAAGAAATAATGACGAAATTGCACAATATAAATCACAATTACGAGAAATACCTCAAAACAGGCTGGAAACAGGCTTCTACATGTCATACAGGAATTAATGAATTAGCCCTCCGGGTTGGCCTACAAATTGACCTCATGATTGACCTCGCATTTTTTCATGATTTTGAGTTTTAAAATGATTTATAGTGTTTACTGTATATATTTGGATAGGAGTTTCCCCTCAATTTATTTGAGTATGCTCACTGCTTCAAGAACACACACACACACACACACACACACACACATGGACCGGTGTAATTTATGAGCAGGCAGTTGTCTCTAGTCTGCTTCCGAGTTGGGTGCTGGCGTTGGCAGTGGAGTATATTAGGTGTCCTGTCTTCTGCCCGAATCTAAAGTCAGCTTTCAGTACGGCAAGTCAGAGAGGCCAAACTATGCTGGCACACAATAGCACTGACATAATATATTATCATCAAACGGCATTTGATTATATCCCACCACAAGACCACCATGAGCCACCTATTATGTGATCAGACAGCCTAAAGACAATTTTAGAGATCCAATGAACAATATTTTAGATGTATATTACTTTTTTCATGTTCTGAAGCATTTTTCTACATGTGCATATGTGTTTGTTGGGTGGTGTGACTGTTTGCTGCTCAGCATGTTTGTTGGAGTCTATGTGTCAATAGGTATTTTTAGCTTGGGCTCTCACTGCATTGCAATGGCACTCATTCCCAAAATCCCAGCAACCCCCCACTCCACTCACTCTCACTGTGGAGCCAGATAGAGCAGGAACGAACAGGAAGAGAGCGAGCAGGACAGTTGTGTCATCACACAGACAGTCCATGCAGAATTAGACCCTCCCTGCTCTGTTTCCATGGAGACAGTTTGAAATAGACCCGATGATGGGCTGTTATAAAGGCCGACCTACCTGATCGCCACACCCTGACTCAACCGTTATTACAGTCAGGCGCTACATTGTTAACCACTCATACACTCAGAGCAGAGACAGAAAATAACAGTCATTTGGGGGGAATCAAATTCTGTCTGATGTGGAAGAAAGAGGGAGGGAGAAAGGGAGGGAAACAGAGAACCCATAATTAGCAAACACAATGAGTGTCTAACAAGGGAACTAATGAATTAGGCCGCAGACTTCCTTTGTTGGCACAAATAAATGACAAACTTGTCTATTCACTGAACAGAATGAGAGGAGGTGGAGGAGAGAGAGAGGAAGTGAAGTGTAACTGTAGTGGCATGAATCCAGTTGTAAAGTTGTAAAGAAGGAAACCCAAATACCAGATCTCTCTCCCTCTTCAGATTCTCTTCACTTTTCTCTTTTCATGTTGAGAGAATCAGAGTCCCTGAAGGGTTCTGCAGAAATGTGGGAATGAATCTGTGGGTGGGACCTTAAAGGGACAGTTCACCCAAAAAAATGATTCTGTCATCATTTATTCACCCTCGTATTCTTTTAAACCTGTATAACTTTATGAACTATTGTTGCGCTTTTTAATATAATTACAATAAATGGGGACTAAAAGCATCATAAATGTATCATGCAAGTGGTCCAAATGACTCATTAAGTATATTCCAAGTCTTCTGAAGTCATATGATAGCATTTTATTTTTAGCAATTTTCTTATGTACTTTTGTCATTTTTATTAGTTTTTCTATATAGTTTGTTTACTTACATTTTTTTTTCCCAGTAATTTTAGTACCTATTTTTTCAGTTACATATGCACTATATGCAACATATCTATTTTTAAGTTTCTATTTATTTTATTTCAGCCTTATGAATTACCCAAAAATTGTTTTTTGATTTTGAAATAGATTTTTAAGTTTTAGTTAACAATAACAACACTGATTCACTGATAATTCTCTCTTTCGGTGAGCTGCTATTAGATCATTGAATAAATAAATTTACCCTGTGTACCGGATCAGTCTGAATTATGGACAAATATAAATTATATATATATATATATATATATATATATATATATATATATATATATAGCAAATAATCAAAGATTCATCAAAAAATCTAATGCAAAAGAATGATTCATTCTCATCAATGCACCATGCACTATCATCAAAAACAATTCTCTGTTCCTTAAATATCATATGACTTCAGAAAACTTGGGATACTTTTATGATGATTTAGCATTCTTTGTTTCCTTTTTTTTAGCTCCTGTCCTCATTAATGTATGTAACCAGGACATTCTTCAAGTTTTACTCCATTTATCTTCTACAGAAGAAAGAAAATCATACAGTTTTGGAAAGACATGACGGAGAGTAAATAATGACATCATTTTAATTTCTGGGTTATTTCTTTAAATCCTGAGTCTTTAAGTATATAATGTGAGTGGTCAACCAAAGCAAAAACATCTAACCACATGACACAAAAACACAGACATAAACGCAATTACCGTCTGCTGAAGAACACCTGCGGTCAACACTCACCCATCTGTTTTAATCAAGGAGATTTTCCTTAGAAAGACAAAAACACACAACAACAATGTAGAAAATCAGAATTAAAACAACATAAATATGTATCAATGCATTAATATTCAGGTGCACAGAAGAAGGTTATACAGACTCTTAATGTGTGTAAATGTGATAAATACTTATGTGAATAATGTCTTAGAAAACTATACAACAAAGAATAACAGGCTTAACAAATAATAAGTGGGATTACTGCTAGGAAAATGACTAAGGGTCTGGGAATAACCTGTTTGTATTCATCACACTAAAGCAAAGCCCTGACTGTCCGAGCCTTCCCTGCTGTCCATTCCTAAATGAAAAGATATAACCATAGCAGAAGCTGTCAGCATGATTTGGCAGACTTCAGATCCATAAAAGCGTAGAAGCAGATTTAAACTGAATGTCCTTCAGCTATGTGAGGTGACTGCTATCAGTGATAGAGCAGGAGAGATTGTGACCGGTGCATTTTTACTTCCCAATACCCAAAAAAGAGATCAGAGAACTGACACCCTTGTGACCCCCACCCAGACCCCCGCCCACGGCTGCAACCTCAACCTGTGACCTCTGACACCTTCACCTTTTGGAAAAGCCTTTTGGACTAACCTAAAATGGTTGGTATATTCAAACTAATGTGTAAACTAATATGTTTAACATACAAAAAGTCATGCTATACCGTAATCACCAGTGACATAAAACCAGCACAAAAAAACTCAATGTTAATGACATAAAAGGGGGGGTTCACAATCACACATGACATGTTCTTGGGTCCATCTGTTCTGTTTTTTTAATTGTTGGTCTGTGTAAGCACTAAATAGATGTATTTAACCGTTGTCATGCACCTTGCTGTTTTTTTAGTATCTCACACCTTGATTGCTGCATTTTTAAGATGCTTTGTGAAGTTCAATGATGGACAGTAACAGTAATTTACTGTTTTAATATTTAGTATTTTAATTTTGGGAAACTTTTACTTAATTTAAGTGTATAATATCTTACTTTTTTATTTCACACCATTTCAGAAAATATTTCAACAATAGACCCTATCTGCTTTAGCAAAATTTAAAATTATACTAAATTTTAAAGTAATAAAATATTAAATACATTTTAAATTAATAACATCAATTTGTAAAATTATAATAAATATTATTATTATAGATTAGTACATTCAAATGTAAGTACTTTTGTACTTTTAGTTTGAGTCAATATGATTAATATCCTTAGTTATAGGCTTATTTGTCACGTTTTGGTTTAGTTTCTGTTTTCATGGACTTTTATTTTGTATTTAAGCATAGTGTTAGTTCTGGCAGGTCATGTTAGTCAAGCTCGCATCAGCTGACTGTCAGCTGATCACGTCTACATAGGCATACGATGTCTATCACAGCATACATATATAAGCTCCTTCAGTATTATCGGCAGCTGTCGCGTTTCTCCGGAGCTAATTACCCTCCTCCATCCCCAGCTCCTCCTCTCATCCAGTCAGTCATTTGGCATTCTGATTCCCCTTGAATCAGACTAAATTCCCGAATTATGTTGTACATTAAATATTGACATTAATGATATCTGCAATACATTATGTTGGTTCTGTTCTGTTTACCCTAAGGGGGGTTATCGCTGCTCTCCCTGCTGTTATCCATGCTAGGCTGCTAACTATATGCTAATTGTCAATCATCTTTGATCATAGTGGTCCTGACAGAACCTTGATTTACATGCATTCAGTTCCCAGCCCAATCAAACGAAAATGCGTATCAATAATACGAGTGTGCAATGTCGTGGAAAATAAGTTTTGGCGTGCATATGGTACGCAGTTTTTTGCGTACATATGATACGCACTTTATGGCGTGTATATGACACACTCTTGGGTAGGAATTGGGGTCGGGGGTTCGTTCGTATAATACGGCATAAAGTGCGTATCATATGCACGCGAAAAACTGCGTACCATATGCACGCCTAAACTCTTTTTGGCGTATACATTCCACAACATTGCACACTTGTACTATTGATACGCATTTTGCAGTAATGTGATGTGATTACAGCATAACACCAGGAGGAATCTCCCCCTTTGTCATTGTCATTGTCCTGCAACATAACACACACACACACACACACACAGACAGGACAAAGTCAAAAGTCTTAAATTCCTTTGAGCCTCAGACACCAAATGTGGCTGATCTCATTTCACAAAACACTCACACACACACTCTCTCTCTCTACTGCCTCCTTGAATCATCCCTGTCTTTTTACTCTCTTATGACACTTTAGAGAAGCTCTCTATCCCTTGGGCCCCTGAGACAACCAGCCATTTTGAAAGAGGACACCAGAGAGGACAGAATAGAGAGTGTCCTGCCATTCTTCAAGTGTGTGTGTGGAGGTGGGGGAGGATTTATGTGTGTGACATCGGTAAATGAGGTAGTGGGAGGGATCCATGGTGAGTGAGGGAGAGAGATGGATAGATTATGTGCTTTAGTAAGGGAATGAGCGGAATGCCAGTTTGTGTCGCTTCCCCGCATTCTACAGGCCTGACATTGTGAGAGTGATCAGGCCGCTCTACCCCTCAACAGCTGTGTGTGTGTTGGTAGGGAGGAGTGCATACATGTGGACTCGTGGGTGTACATATATTCTGAGCTTCCTCCCTTAAATCAGCATTTAATTATATAAATCATATTTGGCAATGGTAAAAGAGAAATATTAAAATATGCAATGCTTTGTATATATGCAAAATATTAAATTGGTATTCAATTTAGTCTGTGACCTTGCACATTTGTGCATGAACATTTTTGGCAGCTGTTTTAAAGTAATTTATAGCTTTTAATGCAACTATTCTAGCTTTCACACCATAACCTCATACCCTGCATTTTATCTTTCTGCAGAAAATGTCCTGTTTTGTCTGTGCATATGTCTAGAACAAATGCAAATTATTTGTTGTAAGTTGTGGTACAACATCGTAATATGGATTTTGGATGATGTACATTCTGTCTTGTAAGGTTGTGCAGCGAAACCATTTTAAATATCTGTTTCAATTACATAATTAGCAGTATTCGGATAGAGCCGAATATGGGCAGGGATTGAACCGGAAATGCTCCCAAACTAAATTAAAAGCCTGTTTTAGGCCATCATAGTAAACAAACTTGTGTATTTCATACATGTATTTAATTATAGAAAATATTATTTTTTTTATATTATAGTCGTTATTTAAATGAAACATTTTTTTAAATGTGAAAAAACAAAAAGAAACGTTCATTTGAAAAAGTCTAACAATAATCAGTCTAACATTTTTTCCCCATTATTCAGTAAATAGAATGATAAGTCATTATTCGGGCACATCCCTATCACGCATTTCTAAAAGCTTTAGGCCTATAACCTCTTATATTTATTTTAATTAAATTTATAATTCATATTTTGTACAACTCTCTTATAGCCTGCTAATTCTACATGCACCTCACATCCTCCATTTTCAATTTCATTAAAATGTCACACATTACTGGTTTCTCAGGGGGTTAAAACTGTAACTATCAGGCACATTTAAGTGCTTCTCCCTTCCTTGCATTTCTCTCTTTCAATCTAACCAGCTTCACTTTTCACTCAGATTAGATTTACCTCCTTTAATTCTCTCTTCCCTCTCCATCCTTCTCAGTGAATTCCACACAGGATCAGGCCTGCTTTTCATGCTTAGCTGAATAAAAAAAAAAAAAAGAGAGAGAGAGAGAGAGAGAGAGAGAGAGAGACAGGAATGGAAATTTAGCTGTAGAAGAGATCTGTTGAAAAAGAGTCATTCAACAAGCGTAACAGAGGGCCTTATCTTCAGGAAGAGAATGAATGAAAGAGAGAGTGAGACAAAGCCAGTGGAAGTAGTGGAAGCAAATGAAACAATGTGCAAAGGTCATTGCAACATTACAGGGGGATCGCAGGTTGCCAGAGCAACACACAAAGCTAGGCCGGCGGGAGAGAGGTAAGGGAGGGAGTGAAAAACAGAAAGAGGGAACTGGGAAGAAAGGAGAAGGAGCAGGTTATATCAAAAGTTAAGCCTGTGAAGGATGGGTTCAATTTTCTAACACAGTGCAAAAGTTATAGTTCCTGTTTTTTCTTGTGGCATGGTAAACTAAGCTCTGCTCAAGGACGCACCCTCAGCTTTATTGCATTGTGGTGAAATGCCCTCCACAGTATTGATTTTCATTAGAAAACATGAAAGATTGGTTGCATTACTTGGAACATAAAATTTAATAGTGAAATATGAGTTAATGTCTCCTAACTTTATTAACCACAGAAGTGCAGTGTCTGAATTTGAACAGTGAAGCATTTAAATGAACAATGAACTGTCAGCATTTAAAGTTGTGATGTAATGGATGTAGCGACAGATCATTCTTCCGCATTGTGACATATTTGAGTGAAATGGATTATCGAAAAAAGAAAAAATGTAGGGCGGGACTTGGTTCTATCCATCAGTTGTTGTTGATTGGATGAAGGCAGATCTGAATGCAAGCTTATGGTCGATTGTGAGAAAGGGGCATGATTTACACAGACTAAATGATTGGAGAAGTCCGGCATACATCACCAAAGACAAGTCTGTTGTTTCACCAGAAGATTGAGTTATGACATTTTGATTAAAAAACATATTGAACATATGCTTGTATTCAATGCTCACAGTAAGATCATTAAGATGCATTTAGAATTTTCTATTTCACGCCTACTTTGAAGTTACAATGAAACGGAAGTAGTGACAGATCTCTTCTTCAATATTGTGACAAAGTGTAGAGGATTATTAAAGATAAAAAATGTAGGACGGAGACTTGGTTTCATCCATTGGTTGTAGATTGGGTTTGGAGTTTCACTCAAAAGTGGAGGCAGATGAACGTGAGCTTGCAGGGCCGGGTTTAAGTGGACTAAAAATGTAAAAAGTCTTGCATATGTCACCAGAGAGAAATCTGTCATTTTCACCAGAAGGACCAGGTCCATTTTGATTAAGGTCAAAACATTCACAAAAAAAAAAAATGCAACATATGCATGGATGAATTGTTCACGTTAAGATCTATAATATGTATTCAGAAAATAGATTCTTCATTTCATGCTGACAAAGTGTAAGGGAAAGAAAGAACCAAGCAGGGGATTTGGGTCTTTGAGTCTTTAACCATTAAAACTGTGTGTGAGCTAAAGTTAATCATATTCAAAGTTAAACCAGGTCATGCACAATTGTTCATTCAAAGCAATGAGGACAAAAAGAACAAGCTGCTTTCCAAACAAAGTTTGAACTGGAACTCTTTCAGTTCTTCCCTTTTTTTTCTCTTTAAACACATTCTCTCCTTCAACACACCTTTGTTAAAGTTTCAGAACTGATGTTAAATGATCTCTCTCTGTTTTTCTCAAATGTACTTCACTTCTCTGTGCAAATTCTTTCCGTGCCATAAAAAGCAATAACTTCACACATTCTCATGCTCATGCACGATGTCTGCAGTCAATAGGATCTGAGAAACAATATTGACTCACTAGGTAGACTGCTGTTTCTCTCGATCCACTATTTACCTCAGTCTTACTGAATGACTGCCAATAAGTTTCCAATTCCCATCTCCTTCCAATGAACGGGCAAGTAGCAACACATAGCTGTGGAATAGCTCTTTTTCACTCACCCACCCTTGTCTACCTGTCCTATTTACCTTTAATTTTGCTTTTCACTGACATTAAAGCACCACACCCGTTTCATTCTCCTGTACTTGTGAATGTGAACCTATGGTGTTTGAACTTTTTAAGCTAATGACATTTCTTTTTCTTTTCTCTTCCTTCTTATTTGACCTCATTGCCTCCGAGCGCAGGTTTTAGTCTGTTAACACACTAGTCTTTACTGTCTTGCCTCAGGACATAATGCTATATTGCTGTAGTTCTACTCTGTAATAATGCGATCTTTTAACACTACAAAGGTGTACTTTCTATAGGCGCTCACATCAAACTCAAATGAGAAAAGCCAACATAGGCCTAATGTTTAGTTATTCGAAATTTAGCCAATACAAGAGTTATGACACCAGAAAGGGTTAACAAGGTAAGTCCTGTTGTTTCCTTACCAACAATATTAAATTTCATATTCCCCAAATCTCTCCGTTCCTGTAACACTTTTTTTTTTTCTTTTCTTTTCTCTCAGAGGTAGCCTACGCGTCGAGTATCATTTACAGCGGCACTGCCAGGTCACGGGTTCCCTGCTTTACTCGCTCCGGATTGGACAATTGCCTCATGAAATATTTAAAGAAGCACCTGACTGAGCGCTGCCATTGGACGCAGCTAGTGTAGTTATGTAAATGAGCACCTGGTCGTGTTTGCAAGCCCTGAGGGGAAGAGAAAGAGGTCTAAAGCTGAGCGCTTATGAGCGCGCGGAGAGAGAAGCACGGATTGAGAAATAAATAAGGACGTCCTTGTCACTTGCGCTCGCAGAGGAGTCGGATTTAACGAAACATTCCTACTTACATGCCTTTTCAAGTGTGGGACGTGCAACTTGCTTTCTTTCAGAAACTTTCTGCCTATCGCCTTTTTTACTTTGTTTATTCATTGATACTTGTGTGGCTTTAAGCACAAAGTCATAAGACTGTGCCTAACTATATTTACCTTCTAGTATAAAAACAACCTGCCAAAGTGAACAACTCGGATTAAAAAGAAGAATCATTTGGAGACGATTTCGTGTTCTGTCACACTTCTAGGTGAGTGATCAGAAAATACACCGATAATTGCATGTAAGTGTAGTTTTATTTAGTTTGCAAGTTGTCACACGTTTTTACTACATCGTTTTTAGTAAATGCACTGTCGATTCTCGGATTGCGATTGTCAGTTTTGTTTCGACCGCTGTTGAAAACACATGCGCCTTTCCATTAAACTCTAGTTGTTTTAGATTGCTCAAATGTGTTAAGTCGTCGCGCGAGTAAACTTAACCGTCTCTGTCTCGTGCATGGCGGCCAAGAGTCTCGGAGTGTGTATGTGAGGAGTTTGGACGTCTGCCACTGCACCGGGAATGCGCTCGCCGAATTTAAGTGGTTCATGTTTATGATACCTGGAACCCGGGTTTAATGCCAACATTTATTAAAGCAAATACTGTGAAATCGCTCGAAACCCGCTGTGGGTCATTCTGGTGATATATTTACCCACCTGTGGCCCCGGCATTACGCGTCAGTTAGTATTTATGGGCTACCTCAATCTTGCTTTTAACTGTAATTGCAGAGCAGTCTCGAAAACACCTAAACACTGACGAGTCATGGTGTTAAATTTCTTTTTAGACCTACTATGCACTGATTTGTGTTTGTTTGCTCTTGAAATTATTTACAGCTTAAATAACGCTCTACCACATTAACCGGATAGGAAAATGAAACAAACTACTTGCCTTTTTGAGACGGACAGGATCTTTCAGAGGGACACATAGAATTAAAAAGCTCTGGTGATGTGACTATTAGGCTATAATCAGCTATGTAAAATGCTGATATGAAATCAATAGATTAGTCTACTACACATTTGTTTATTTGATAGCTCCGTGTAAATACATCTTTGGTTAGACCTTTCAAACTCGATGATGGTACACGTTTTGGTCATCAATGTTAAGAGTGGGATTAAATGGGTTAAATAGCAGTGGTTTTGTTTTTGAGCTCTCTTTAACAACCACTTGAGAGTGGCGTGTTTGAAAGGGAATGTGGCATCCAGTTGTAACAGTCAGATCTGGTCTACATCCTCTGACCACAGTCCATACGATTCGAGCACAGTATTTCTAGAAGTGCCCTACACTGCTATTAGTTCATGACGTCCAGGTAGTTGAAAGTTATATGTATATATTATTTACACCTTTTTCACAAATATCATGAATTATTCATTCATAATTTATCAAGTTTATTCTGAGAAATAATAAGAAACAATTAAACATGATATGGAAGCCCATTTCACCAAATATGAAAAAAATCTTGCCTGGTTAAATCATAATTATGACATTTAAATGAGAAACAAGAGTAATTATGAGATTAAAAAGTCACATAATAGGTGGAATTTGTTTCTCATAATTTCATCTTTTTTGCCATAATTATGATTTACCAATGCAGGCTTCTTTTTTTTCTTTCTTTTGTAGCAGAAATGGGCTTCCCTAAAAAAAACATGCCAAACTACTTAAGGGTTTTGTTTGTAATTTAGTTTCTTTGTTCTTATTGTATTGCTGACTGTTTACTTGTCTTCTGTAACTGTTTGAAGGACTTTTACTTACATTAATTAATCTAGTATTAGTTTTTGCTGAAGTATTGATATCATTGGTATCATTTAAAATTACTCATGTCATGAAATAAGACTTTGATCATATCACCAACCTATAATTGTGTTAAATAATTGTGATTTAAATACTGAGCAACATAATCGTGATTATGATTTTTGCCATAATTGAGCAGCCCTAGATGAATGCATATGTACAGTACACACAAACACCCACAGCACTGAAAAAGAGCTGAAAAAAGAGACTGAAGATAAAGACAGTGATGTGTAACTGCCTGATAGATGGATAGATGAATGGATGGATGGATGAATGATTTACAGCTACTCTAACATCAAGATGGGACAGCATGGAGACAGTGATGGAAGACAGGAGATGAACAGAATGTGATATGAAGTAAGACAGATTGCTCAGGAGGATGAATTAAAGCATCGGAGGTATGTGGACCGAAGAGTGAAAAGAGAGAGAAGTATAGGGTGTGTCAAAAGACAATTTAATAGATGAAACAAGACTCGGGATGTCTGATGTTAGTTCCAACTGAGAGCACATTTCCACTCTGTATGCCACCCGTGTCTCTCCTTCTCTCTTTCAATTCTCCTTCAATCCCTCTATCATTACCCACCACACACTAGTCAGAGATTACCCTGCTGTTTACAGAAATATGGGTGTAAAGACAAAAGGGTTTAAAAGATGCATGAAAAACATTTCATTGTGAGCTTAAACACACAAACACGTACACCCACTGATATAAAAAATGAGGAGAAATGTAAAGGAAATGATTTATCATTTTTTTCTTTGTATTTGAATAGAGCCAAATCTCCCTAGTATAATGCCCCAGCAAAAAGTTCTTGGGTAACTTCTCCACAAACGAACTCATAATAAAACCTTCACTGCTCAGATCCATGCTTTCGACCTTCTCAGAGATGTTTGCTGAGCGTGTGTTTGCCTACACACACACACACACACACACATTCCTCTGTACCCCTCTTGGCACTTGGTCCCCTCCCTTGGTGACACAGCACAATTCATTTCACTTTTCATTGTGTCTTATTCACACGTCCCTAAAAAACATTTTAAACAAAGAGAGAGAGAAATAGAAGACGGAATAGGGGGATGGGTGAACTTTCAGCTTCATGGTGCATTCATTAGCATCTCTTCATAGCTTTTGCGCATACTCTGCATCTTCTTTTGCCTCTTCAGAAAATACGAAACCTCCCATTTAAACCTCTTATAAACCTCATAAAACACAATACTTACAATTTTACTATAAAAAAGTAGATGGAAAAATTCTGACATTGTCTAAATGATATCCCATAACCGTGGTACTACGGTTACCATGGTAATTTTCGGTTACACTTTATTTTAGGGAAATGTAGTTACATTGTACTTACTCAAATAAGTATGGAGTAATATTAATTAACTAGAGTTACGGTTAGGATTTTGTTTAGGATTAGTTACTTATAATTATGCATAATTTACTGTTATTACTATAGTAAGTACATGTAGTAAATTCTGCTTTTTGTAAAAAAAAGTCCATTTAAGTGTTAATTTTTTCATATGGCTTGGTAATTTAGGGGTTAGAAAGGCGATTCAAATGTGCTTTATTGGCATGACAGGCATTGCAGTGTATTGTCAAGGCATTTCTAATGTTTGCAATGAATCTAGAACAGATAATAGCAGACAGTATAAAGTCGCTCTCTTGACGTTGATCCATCCACAAGGTCTCGCACTGGTCTGAAGTATATAATTTGCTTATATGAATCATGATATCCTTGTATAATTTTGATGGAATCAAATTACATCAAATCAAATTTACTTGATACACTTGTTATTTATCTCCAGTATTTCAACCTAAAGATTTGAAGGTACATTTTCAAGGATTTTCTGCCTGTTTTTTTTTATTATTCATCATGCTCCATATTATGTGCTGTTCATATATTACGCATAAGCCCTCTGTTAAAGCCTGGATCAGTGAAGAAATCAATGTTCAGATCCTTGGCCTGTGTGTATGAATCACTCTTACATAATGGTTCTGCCTTCATTAATAACTTACTTGAAGGGGTAACCACAAAGTGAAACATTACAGCCGGATCTGCATACGGCAGCCAGCTTTAAACCAACTTGCTGGCTCAAAACCGTAGGGGTGAGCAACAAACTAAAGCGTTTATCCAGATTGATTCATACAGGAAGAAATGATACATCATCCAACACAAAGTGGATACAGTTTATATTATGTAGTTTTACTAGAGGAAACAACTCATTAGCATGTCCTCTAGATACATTTTGCAGGTGTATGAACCTGAAGTGTAATATGAAAATGTTTAATCGACATTGTTGTTGGACATTTTTGATTTACACAGAGAATCTGCATAATAACTAATACATGCATTCCCGCAACTACTGTAGGGCTCATTTATCTCTCTAGTAATTACTCATGGCTTCAAGCAAACATAGACAAGCTTTTGAAAGTTGTTTGTGAAAACAGGATCATTCAACATCAAAGCTGCAGCTTCTGTACATCATTTTTCTCCTTTGCCTGAATCTTGATTGCCAAGCACTAGAGGAAAACCATGGCGACCATGACATCTCTCACTTCTGCTTAATAAAACTTATTAAACAGTTTTTAGTAATCCTCCAGACATCATCCAGATATTGCACATAAACCCTTCTGTTTGCTTTGGCTTGAGACATTTTTCTGCATTCTGATATCTGAACGAATCAAATCAACAGTCCAGATACGTCTCATGCAATCTGACGCTAAACTCCAGAAGATGATTTAGTGTTGGTGTTGTTTTCAGTATAAATCAGTGCTGTTCATAATTGCTGAGCTGTAGCGTTACGCCTTTCAGTTTGACCTGTTCGCTTTTGTTTTTTTCTTTTTTCACTTTTGGCTTTTCTACTTTTTGAAAATGCCATCCTTTCTTGTATTTTCACCCGCTTTGAATTATTATTAACTCAATCTAAAGACCCGCATTTCATTCTCTTTTTCATTTTTCTTCAAGGTCCAAAGTCAAAGCGTACCTGCTCAGTTGAACAAAAGAGCTTTATCACACTTTTTCTCTTTGCTTTTAGGGGCAGTTTACACAACACCATATTCAACTAAAAACAGAAAACTTTCTATGGATTTTGGCCGTTTATTTACACGACAACAGCATTTTTAGGGCCTGAAAACTTTGAAAATGGTACTATTATATAGTTTTTTTGTAAACCATAGACTGTAAAAAAAATATGGACGTAGTGTCCGTGACGTCACCCGTAGGTTTCCGAAGAGCAGTTTTGAAGCCTAAAAGTCGGCTGTTGCCATCTTGGCAGCGCGTTACTCCCGGATAACAGAAAATGGGCAAAAAGGCGGGACGTGGCTAGAGCTGAGGTGACTGGTTACTGAAACCACGCCCACCTAGCTCGACCATAGCGGCAATCCACCTGTCACTCAGGTGGCCACGCCCTTAATTATGCAGAGCTTTAAAGCTTAATATAATTTGAACCGATGAGTTAGAAAAAATTCACCCCCCTCACAGTTATTATAATTAGCTGTATAGACCAAAACCACAATTTGTACCAGGCTGTAAACATGTTTTTGCTGTAAAGTTGAGCATTTTAACATGGGGCTCAATAAGATTCTGCTCTCTTTTGGAGCCTGACTCTAGCGGCCAGTTGATGAATTGCAGTTTAAGTCACTATCATATTGGCTTTAAGAGAGACCGCGGGAGGTTGCCGCTTGGTGTAAACATAAAAAATGTGCATTTGTGAAAACTGAGACATCATGCACATGTACATTTTGTGTTCATTCTACAGGCGCGTAGTGTTCGGCATCTACTGGTCTGCCATGCGTAATACAGGGATTGTTTTGACAATGTTGTTGTCTGTATGCAAAAAAAGCAAAAGATAAACCGTTTTTAGCACATCTTTGTCGTGTAAACGTACCCTAAGACAGTGCAGAACCTGCCTTCACTGTCGTGTTTGTGTTCTTTATACATGTGCATCAGTGGACTGTTTTCTAGGTTGTCTATCACATATTTAAGTCTCTATCAGAGTTTATTCACTATCGTATAGTGCTGCAAATCTCAGGAAGATATTTAGAGGTGATATTTCGCAGCAAAAACCTGTATCCGATTTACTAACCATCCACAATACAGTTTAATTCACCATGAAATCAAAATTGACCATTTTAATTTAATAGAATATCGCAGTATTTATTATAGGGCTGTCCCCGACTAAAGATTTTTCTAGTCGACTAGTAGTCATTCATTTAAGCCATTAGTCGACTAATAGCATGTTTATATTAATTTAAATATATACAGGGGGGCAGAATAGCCTATGCCTATTCCGTGCTCAAGTAATTATGAATGTGTCGGGAAAAAAATAGCAAGGAGACATTTTAATTGTTTATTAATAAACTAGTGTTTTCTGTGTCAGTGTCAGCTACAAAGATGAAGTTGACTATGATGACTCGCCATCTCCACAGGATAGTAGACGCACCTTTAGGGCCCAATTTTAACGATCTGAGCGCATGGTCTGAAGCGCATGACACAGGTGCACTTAGGGCATGTCTGAATTTACTTTTGCTAGTTTAACAACGAAAAAACGGTCTGTGCACCAGGCGCATGGTCCAAAAGGATTTTACCTAGTCTCTTAATGAGTCATGGGTGTGTTTTGGGCGTAACGTGCAATAAACCAATCAGAGTCTCATCTCCCATTTCCTTTAAAAGCCAGTTGCACTTGCACCATGGCGGAATTTGCGAGTGGAAAGACTGGACGCTTCTCCAGAGAGGAATCCTTTTATTTGTAATATTTGAAAATGTTTGTGTGCTGCTGCACGTCCCTGTGTGTGTAATAAGCAGAGTTGTATGCATGTTATGCACTCGCCTATAGGCGCATATTACTAACGTGCTCTTTAAATGACAAAAAAAAAACTGCGTCAATGGCGCAGTCATTTTAAGTTGCCTCAAAATAGAGAAATGGAGAGAGAAATGCACCTTTCATATGGATTACATAATCAGAGAGTATTTGTTTTCGAATTGGTTTGTTTAAAAGTAAACATTTCAAGCTTTCTATATTTCTCATGTCTGTCAGGCAAGAAGCCTGTACGCTGAGTTTCGGTTCATTTATGTGCCGCTGCAGTTCAGGGAGACCGAGATGGCAGAAAGCGCATCCTGTTTGTTTTATTTATCTTACAAAATCACAACGTTTTGCTGTTATTTTGAGTGTACACAAATAAAAGTAAACACTTTACAGTTTCAAATGATGTATTACTATCTGTATGACCAAAAATGACGAAGTATTTTAAGTTAAAAAAATGCAAGTGATCGCGCCGGCACCTCCATGTCATTAAGAGCTATACTTCAGCTTCCACACTGCGTACGAACACTTGGATATGTGCATAATAATAGCGCACATTTATCTGGGGTTAATGGTAGCGCGAGCAGCCATGTGAAATTGCTACTACTTGCATGTTTCAAATTATAAGCCTCATTTGATGTCGATTGATGATAGGCAAACGTTTGGATTGTCTACCACAAGGACCCGCCGTTAACAATCTGTCCCTCACGGACTGCATGACTTCGCCACTTCCTGTGGATTTTTTTTTGACTAACTGACTAATAAAATCTTGGTCGACTAAGCCTCTTCTTGTCGACTAACGTTTAGTCGACTATTAGGGAGCAGCCCTAATTTAATTTAAATGATTTGTCTGTGCACATCATTATTTTTTACACTCATGTTGTTGTTGTTTTTTGTTTTTTTTATTGTAACCACTTACAAACAGATCAACAAACAACGTACATAATCAAATCACTGAATAGAACATATGATCAGCCATAGGTTGAGCATAGCCAGTAACCACCAGAGATCATGATAAAACAAACTGACACAATTTAAATAACAAAATAAGACATTTTTTTTACACTCATGTGCCAACAATCTTTAATCAAAAAACATATGTTTCATGCCAACTTTAACCAGATTCTTTGCTGATAAGCACTGTGATGTGAGTAGTTTCAGCAACTGAAAAAATGCAGCTGAAGCACCAAAAAAAAATGGCCAAAATCATCGACCGAAACAGTTAGTGACTCTCAAATGATGCGTTTTGACCGTTAGTGGCTATTTCGTGTAGGGCTGGCCGGTATATCGAGTTTGTATGATGTATCGATATATTTTTTACAAACGATATGGAATGAGGCAATACCGTTATATCGATATACAGTAGATTGATACGAGCGCATCTGTAAAACAGCGGAGTACGCAGAGTGAGCTGATGCAGGGAAAGTGCATGATACAACTTGTCCTCAACATGACACATGCTTTATATTATGGGCTTCAAAATAACTGGTAAGATTTAGTTAACATGTATAGTTTAAAGCAGCTTGCCCTGTCAGATTCTCTGAGAGATAGGCTACTTGTGCTGACAGACAGATAAATACTTGCGGTGTTTAATGCGTTTGAGATGTGGTGCATAACTTACATTTCACAGGTATATTCTCCATCTGTAAATGTTAGAAAGGCATGTAAATATGTCCATTTTGCTGTCCGGAGAGGACGAGCCTTTCTGCAACTGAATCTCCGCTAAAATTCAGGCTTCCTTGAATGAGCGCCGCCGCGTGCATGCGCGGCAACAGACGGCGCGCAATAGAATAGGAACGCAATAATTCTGACTAAAATATACATATTTTTAAAATATTTGTTGTTGGACAATAAATGTGCCATATGTGGAATTTTAAACCTACAAGTAAGTATATTTTTATGAAAGTGAACATTATAATGGGGTAATCAAATATAGGCTAATATGCTTTTGTTTTTATTTTTTAGTTAAGTAAATTATTAATTTTGTTTTTAGATTGTAATGTTACAATGTTAGAATGTAATGTGATTTTAACCCCCTTTTTGCACATAATATATTGCATAGCCTACATTACATTCACTATATGTGTTTATAGCCTTTAATATCAACATTGTTTTTAGGACATCACTGGCCAGGATGTGAAATACAATTAATTATTATTAAAATAAATACAGATTTTTTTTTCCCCAAATAGAAAATACCGGGTTATATACCATGTATCGCCATTCAACCAAAAAATACAGAGATATGATTTTTTTTTGGCCATATCGTCCAGCCCTAATTTTGTGTAGACAACTTTGGCGCGTTTTACAACAGGTAAACATGTCGTCAGTGTGGATGCACTTAACCACTGATTCTAGAAAAAAAGTATAATTTGGTTAGCTCATTGCCAGAGAACTTTTAGTTTATTACCTGTGAACAGTTCAGTTACCCAAATTTTATTAGTGAGATTTTATTTTCTGTTTTAGTTTTCGGCTAAATGAAAATTTCAGTTTGACAGCAACTTTCTTTTTGGTTCACCACTAGCTGTGAGTTTTAAAGGAAGTCATTGTCATTCTTCTCACCTTATTAGTATTGCACAGTAAGTGATGCTGCAGTGGTGGAGGGATGGCGGCGGGAAAATTGCCCCAGGGATGAGTTAATGCTGCTAGCATTTCCTTGTGTCATGATTGACAGGATTAGATGAACAAGTTTCACCCAAACTTTTATTTTCATCTGCATTTCAAAGTCATCTCGTCATGTAAAAGAGGTCAAATGTTTTTTTATGAAGCACATTCTGCCATTCCAAGGAATATCTGACCTCACAAATGACTTTTCCTGATAATTGTTAGATCAAAACAGATGGTTACTTCTAAGAAAACACATTTCCGATTTTATGAGCTCAAAGATGAGGAAACTGAATGTTCTCTAAATATTGGTGCATGGGAAAACGGATTTGGCTTTCTGTTCAAATGGTCTGGGTGGATTGTGGGAACTGTCAGCTGTGAGTGTTTGATGGAGTGACAATGTGAATCAGGCAAGTGCAGAAATGTACCTGGCAGGTCAAGGGCATATAATGTCTACTGCGTGAGCTTTTCATGTAGGTGAGGCTTTAAATAACAGAGGCTTTAATAATTTGTCCCACCCCAGATAATTCCCATAAGACATTTTTTTCTTGTAAAGTGACTAAACCTTCCTGCTGTTATTCAACCTTCACTGCCTTTGTTCTCTTCTCATTTCACTCTTTTGCTCTGTCTCATATGTCCTTTATCTGACTCTTTTCCGGTTCATTTAGTAAGTAATTCTGATTTCCTTTTCCTGTTAGCCGCAAATTCATAAGTTAACGGTCATCTTGGCAGGACTGCCAAAGGAATAGCTCAGCCATGCGATTGAGTCAGTCCGGGGACTGACGCACACCTGAGTCATGATTTGGCATGCAAATGGTGTGTCCAAGTGTAAACACGACCCTTCATTCTTCAAAACACTGCTGCTGTTGGATAGCCAACTTCAGAGGTGGTGTGGCCGGACTCTTGAGTTAAAGAATCATAGGTCTCTTGTGCACTGAGGATATTCCCTTTTATGTGATGTTTAAAGGGAAACATCAAAACAATGGAGCAGAGGAAGCTGAGCCTCAGCACGACCATTACTCATCGATTCTTTCTCATGCCAGTGTGAACTCATACATCGTATTAAGTTAATCTCCACAGAGTGGTTGGAAACTTTTCATCTGCCTCACTGACTCACTCATAACAGCCTCACATATACACAAAGAAGTGAAGTGTGACAATCAACACTGTTGTTTAAAACAATTTGGACACAGTTTTACTCTATCAGTGTTGTATAACAACACTATGATGTTGTTACGATGATGAAATAACAGTAATGTTAGGTTATTGTTGCTAACTTAAAATTTAGAGAACATCTCATAGGAATAAACTGGATATTTCCATGAACTCTCTGTAAAATAAGATTATAATCTTACGGTAATCTTCTTCCTCACTGGGCAGGGCAACAGGTAAACAAATGGCGCAAGCAACGAGCAAGAGTGATTGTAGCTTACCGGTGTCATGAGAAATCCTGTCCCCCTGTGAAATAGTATCCGCTTAGGACCCCAGAGCGATTCTATTTGCTAAAAGAACTTTTAATGGGTAATCTGTGTAATCAGAGCCTGATTACAATTCTTACAAAATCACGTTTTGATTTTTGTCGTTTAAATTGTGTTAAAATAGTCTTTAACGTCTTTCAAATCATATGTTTCATATACTAGTATATAACCGAAGCTATAAGTTGTGAAATCAAGCATATCTGGTTCTTAATGTTTTTTTAGTTAGTGTACGTTCTAGCATAGCATACAGCTACCGGATTAGCTTAGTTTATACACCACGGTTGCACTTACCCTACATCTTAAAAGCCCTAGCCCCGCTTTAATGTTTATACAATTTTTTTAAACGTTGGGTCCTAAGCGGACACTATTTCACAGGGGGACAGAATTTCTCATGACACCGGTATTCTTGTTATTCCCAAAAGCAGCCATATCTGTCGTTTCATTCCTTCCCTGTTGATGGTGAAGTTTGACGGAAATGGATTCAGGCTATCCGGCGGGATGAAGGACCAAACTTCCCTGCTCGTGTCCTACATCCCATGCATATGACGCACCTCTTTGGGGAAATATAAAACGAATATTTTTTAAAGTAATATTTAACTTATATTATATATATTACCATTATTTACTGATATCCATTTAAATGTTTTACAGGCTGTAGTATTGTTTCACTGACGGAACTACTAAAATAAACACACATGCTTAAATGGATGTTGCCTCGTGTATATTTTTTCAAAATGTATATTTGATTTAATAATGAGGCTATTTAATATATATAAAATTCATTTTTGCAAAATGCCTCCATACATATTGTGACTATATTTTGTTTTAAAACATATAACCGTGATGTTAGTCAACATTATTTTTTATTATATTGTAAACATATATTATTATTATTATAGATTGTCTTTTAAAATAAAAATATATATATAATTTTATTAAAAGCATTATGTTGTATGTTAAAAAAAATTTAATTGTGCGCACTGCTTGATGTTTAAACTATTTTGAACAGTATCCAAAGTCCGGACAAACAAGATCATCTTGGTCAAGGAAGACGTGTCATGTAACGCTGATTCTTTATAGCGGAGTCATTCTATATTTAGGGATACATTTCATGTCAGCCAAAAAGTCAGGAAATCAGTATTCTTTTTTGATCAATAAACTAGGTGGTTGAATAATATATGCCCTTAATGTGCTAAATTAATTATTTGGCAAGCTTAAGCTCTAATGACTTTTTAAATATGTTAATGAAAATTAACATTTGATTCATTATTTTGTCAACTGTGTTACGGACAAATGCTGTGTAATAAATTTACAGTATGCTGAATTTAGTATTATTCACCATCCTTACCCAAGATTTACATCTCCAGAGATATCCCTATCTATTTTTCTGACGGTTTAGTTCACATTTAAAAGATTTATGACATAAAAACCACACATAACACAGTTGACAGACAAAGTAACACGGTTGACAGGAGTAACACTGTTGACAGGACACATTAGAAGGAAAAGAGAAAACTCTTTAAAATGATAACTTTTTTTTATTCAACAAATGTAAGTACAAGCAATTCATTAAATTTAAATTGAATTGCCAACATTGTGAATCCTTGTCAACTGTTACAGTTGATGGGTAACACATTTCGGCCATTTTAGGGCCTTGTGCAAATGGCTGGCCTTGGACTAGTTAGTAGTTGACCTTGATTAACTTATGTTTATATATTCTTTCTCTACACATTTATAAATATAACATGTGACGCAAGTTCACCAGAACATGTTGATAACACAGTTGATGGTCAATTAATCTACTTTATGTGCAGACAATAATATAGATTATATATTGAAGAGGAGAAGTTATGACTTACCACACTGTCTTCAAATTTACCTCCAAAAAAGGAATGACAACACATGATGTTGGACATGTGACTTTTTGGAACAAACCATTGCTGATTTATAGGGGGTTTTATAGGGAGTAACACAGTTGACACTGATTTCTCGGACATACACAAAATGGATGATTTAATGTAGATGCATGAGCAAAATACTTTTTAAAACACCTTTCTCATAATTTAATGAGAACCTCACATTTACCAAATCAGACAGCACAAAAACAGCATAGAATATGCCATTTTTGCAAGATAAAAGATAGGTATCTGTTGGAATTTTGTATTAAATGAATAAGAAATGTCCCCTGATATAAAAGCGATTATTGCTTGAAGTGAAAAGTTAATGAAAAATTTGTAAAATTGATAATTGAGTCCACGGACATGTAGTACCCCTAATTATAGAATGACTCAGCTATGTAATCTGAGATTTATGTATATGCCTAATTGTTCATTTCCATCAAATGTAATATTTGGCAAATCCGTTAGCGAAGTTTTGTAGACTCTCTGATCCATTGTCTCTTGCCCGGGTATGCTTTTCTGATGTGTTGACGCTTGACAGGAACTCCAGTTCCGCAACGATTACGTATTTGTGAGAAAGGTCTATAATGGGTTAAAATTATTAACCACCCCATTAACCGCCACAGACCTACTTAGGTCATCTTACATTTCATACAGTTGATTGATGAAGAATATGATGCAGGGCACTGTGTGACGAAGCCTATAAAATGCTGTTAGAATGTCCCTAAAATTAAAGATATGGGGCAAAATTGCCCGATTCAGTCTCAGGGCGTTTTTACACTGGGCACGTTTGTTGTGGTCCGTGTCAGAGGACGATTGTTCCTGCCGGTGCTTTGTGCGAATATACTGCAGGCAAATACTCTCGCTCGTATCCAAGGTAAATCATCAACACTATCATTCCTTTAATGTGTTTTATTGAACTAAATACATTGTCATCTGGTGAAACGCATGCACAGGTTACTTTTCTTGCGCACTCGAGTCTGTTGCTTTCACATTCACGTGAATCACGGCACAGTTCGAGCGAACAGACCACCTCGTCTCCTTCAGGCAGTCTCGGGTTCGGTACCCTGAGCTCAGCTCACCCAGGTCCACATGACAGCTTTCACATTACCAATTTTTCATGTGAACTGTGCCCCGTTTCGAACTAAACTGCCAGTGTGAAAACACCCTCACATTTAAAGTATAAAGAAAATTAAAGCGGAACTGTTCGTCTCCGACTCCGAGCAATACACAGTAGCGTTTCATTTCTGAATCCGCATTTAGAACGAATCGGATGAACCAATGATTCAATGGACCATAAAGAGAACCATTTACATTTACCATTTTCATAAAGAGAGCCATTTACTTCACTCCTGAACGAATCAGCCGTTTGAACGAATCGAATAAATAAATGACTCCATTAGACATTTACCGCCACCTACTGGCAGTTTTAGTTTCTTATTTAGAGTATAATTTCATTTAAAAAAATATATATATATTCATATTAATAAAAACAAACCTTAAATGTATAGTTCACCCAAAAATATTTATTTCTGAAGCTACTTTTTGTAATGTCTTATTTGATTTTTTTACACAATAATGACTTTAAATTATATTTTGGGAGTAATTTCTCAGCCAAATTTGATGTGCGATTAATTAGAAATAATTAATCGTTTCACAGCCCTATAATTAAATTATGAAATACAACTTAGCAAAAGCATTTGATCATATTTTTGGATAATTCCTATGAAATTGCATTGCATTTAAGACTATCCAAACATAACCTCCATAGCAAAATCTTATCAAAGAGTCATTTCAATCCTGTAACTTTCTCCATGTTGATCTAATTCATGATTCTTATATCCGCAAATGTGAGATTGATAGTGAGATTTGACAGGGTTTGCCAAATCCAGAACCAACTAAATTGAAAGGAAAATAAATAATACATTTTCCAATATATTAAAAAATAGGGAGAGAGAAAGAGAAATTTTCACAAGAAAAAAAAAATGTAGCTGCAAATTTTCTCTTTTTTTTCTGAAATATGAATGAGGTTTCTTTGTGAGGTTCACTTGTTTGGAACTTTAAGAGTGTATTTCACGTTTTTTTTTTTAAGTTGGTCTCTGTCCCAACCCTTAGGGGGGTTAAACAGTGCAGATGGAGTCATGAAGGTGAAAGTCAGCAGTGATGATGTGTTTCATGTATTGATGATGTGACATGTTCTGAAATGCTTCTAAGGAGTTTGCCCTACGGTTGTGTCCTAGGGTTATAGACTCAAAAACACATTTGTGAGATTTGCTTTATCAGCAGGTCTAATACTGACAGTGTTTGTGCTTGTGTGTGTGCACTTGCTGCAGGCCAGTCAGTTAAAACTTTTTCCCGAAGGGTTTTGTTAAATGGAGCTGAACTGACGAATTTGCTGTGTGAAACTCCCCAGAGCAGAATCACACCCAGAGTGACCTCAGCTGTGTCAACTTGAGTTATGAGCCTCATTGTTACTGTATAAGGTATTGGGAGTTCTGATTGACTTTTGATGTATGCAATGAGTCATTTAAGTGTTTAAGATCTTCATCTGTTTAAACTGAACACAGTACATAGGGGCGTCATTCCAGAGTGTTTCCTATATGCCTCCCACTGGACCAGATCCGCTGAGGAGGTTTAGCTCATTGCCTCATTCACTCACTCCAGCAGGGAGACATGAAGCTAATGCTGCTATATCCAAAATGTTTTTCTTTGCAGAACATGAAATGAAAGTTTATAGGGGAAGTGAAAGATCAGATCAAACTAAACTTGCATTACCTTTGAATTTACAGCTATACTCATTTCCTGAGTTTTTTATTACTCTGATGTTTTTTTTCCCCTTCTCCTTTGTACTCAGGGTCCTTTTTTGTCACAATTGCCCATAGCAAGCTATAAATATTTCTTACAGGCAATTAAACTATATTTGACACATTTCTGAATCTGTACTAATAATTATTTGGCCATTAAAAAAAACTGTATAAAAAAACTTTCTTACTAGTGAAAAAAGCACAGGTCATTATGTCAGATCAAAGGCAAGTCAGTTCATTCAGTGGTCGTGTTTAACAGCCCTGAAGTGAGGATTTCTAGCCACGCAAGTACAGTATACTGCTCTTATCTTCAATAGGGAAATAAATCTGCATGACTGTTTATCAATTTCAAATCAGAAACAAAATATAACAACATTAAATCATACATTTTGCTTCAGAAGCTCAAATAATGCAAAAAGAGTTGATGTGCATGAGCATTCTAGAGTAAACAAACACACAATTAGCTCTTAACTGTAAGATGGGACTTCCAGTCGTATATAGCTGCAATATTAAATGTTGCAGTTGCTTGTGAAAAAGAAGTATGCCTATTCTAATTGTATTAACGGGGTCCTGAATTGAGAAATCAACTTTCCCTTGAGCTTTTGATATATAAAAGGTCATGGTAATATAAGATTATCCTGTAGGTTTCAGCACTGAAAACTTCCTTGTTAGTCAAAGAAAAGCTTTTATTGACACCAGGCCCAGCAAACGAGAGATCTCAGAATGTGCCAAGCTGTGACGTCAGAGTGTGGTGAAACGCCACCTTAACCGAAGAAGAAGAACGCCTGATTCTGTAGCCCCGCCCACCGATTTGTGCATGGCATGTTATAGATAAATAACATAGCTCCTACGAGGAGCTAAACCGGATCAAACTTCCAAGCAATAAACATGCCGCATAAGCTTCATTCGGATTCCAATATTATGAATGCATGGATGAACTTTATTTTTAATGAATATCCAGCTCACGTGGGGAAGACATTGCGCGTTTGTTCCTTCATTTCACCACGGATTCGTTTGTAAACAAGAGACTGGATTTGCAGACAGGATGAGATTACGTGAATGAATGAAGCAACACAGTAATGTGAGTAAAAAATGTTTTTATATGTGATAGTATTGCATTGTTACAGATCGTTTGATATCTATTGATTATGTGTGCGTGTCTAACAGAACATACCTTAGCATGCTGTCAAAGGCTGAAGAATCTTTTATTTGTGGTGTTGTTGGTTCATTGCGATTCTGGATCAGACTCGGACATGTATGGGCCAGGGCTTGCAAAGCCCAACGTCCCGGGGCTATGTGTTTTCCAGACGGGCTACCAAAATGTATCACCGGCCTGCCGACGGGCTATCTTAAATAGTGAAATAACATTCCTTTCTTGATGTGCATTGTTCACTCTCTTGACTTGATATTTGAGGTAAAAATACAATTGCAGAAGTTTTGATCATGCTGTCTGCAACGTACTTGGCATGCGTGTATGTGTGTGTGTGTGTGTGTGTACGGTTTGCGGGTTTGATAAAGATATTTTACGAGCCCTGTGGGCAGTTCGTTCCAGTTGCCGTTTTTACACATGCTTTCAAAACAATTCCCACATGTACTGACAGGGGAGCAGAAGCTCATTAAATATGCGAATCTTATCCAATCCTAGCCGTGGCCGTTTACTTCCAAGTCTTCAGTGCAGCACGCCCATAAAAACCGAGCATTCCAGGAGAGAGCCACGCGAACGTCATAAGTTGACCTCAGACAACAGTATAAATTTTTTTTAAAAAGCCGGTTCATGATCCCTTTAAATGTGCACTTGTCACTACACTTGCAGGTAATATAACATTGATGAAATAAAAGGCCACACAAGTGTACTTAAAGACTTAAACACTTCATGACTGTTTTGCAAGGTATAAAATTAATAAACAGAATTAACTACACTTTTAGAAAGTGCATTGTAACAATGTCAAATTAAAAGTTTTCATTTAAAGTCGTTTTAAAAGATGTTTTGATTGTATTCTGGTGTGCACACTTATTTTAATGAGTTGACTAACATACTAAAGCACATATAAAATATTGCCCGGCCAAAGGAAAAAGTCGCTGTTTAGATTTAAATAGGCAAATGCTTAAGAGTCTATGATTGGATCATTATTGTAGTGATTATTATGTTTCTAGCATGTTATATTTTGGCAACAGTTCTTTTAACCCTAATTGATGGAGAGTGTAGCTTTTCATTTCTTAAACAAGCATGTAGGAAGACACACATCATGGCCATATTTCAGGATGAAAATGTCAAGATTCATCAGGCATAAATTGCGTAAGAATGGTTGGGAGGGAGCATGAAGAATCATTTTCACACATGAATTGGCAGAGCTTAAATTCATTGAAAGTCTTTGGGATGTGCTGGAGGAGACGTTACAGGATGCTTGACTCTTGCATTGTCAATACAAGATTGTGAACAAAAACTGTTGCACCTGTTGATGGAAATAACATCACAACATTTGTTTCCATCAAGAGGTGCATCAAATTTTGGTCAAGATCTTATATTGACAATGCAATACCGAATACCTCCTGCAATACCTTCTTTTTCAGGGTTAGTCGATTATTAATAATAGTCAATATTTGATTTGATTTGATAAGGTCACACAACTGTTTTTAAAGTTTGACTTGAATGATGTAATGTTGCAGTTCATAATAAAGTTATCGGCCAACTGGCGACTAACTCTATTTTCTTTTCTTGCCAAAGTCAGTTTTTACTTGCATTGGCGCTTGGCAAGTGTTAAATTTGGACCATATTCTCAGTATTTTGTTCTCTCTCTCTCTCTCTCTCTCTCTCTCTCTCTCTCTCTCTCTCTCTCAATCCTTTGGATTCGGATCATTAAAATTGTTGATGGGTTGCTAAGGTTACGCAACAGCAATTGCACTTATTGTCAACAGACGTGAGAGGATTTACAATGCCAACTGTAATAAACTCAAACTTGCGTTACAATAGCGAATTATTTGGCACACAAACTGATATTTCTCTCTCTCCCCCCTTTCCTTTCTGTTTTCCCTGGGTTTTGGAAACACTTGCAGTCTGTGTGTGTTGGCCACCGCCTGTCTCGAGCTCAGGACAGCTGCACTGGCTGCTGCGCTCGCTCGAGCACACACACACACACACACACACACAGACACAGACACAGAGTATGTTGAATATGACATGCACACACTAACACACAGTCCATTAAGCTGGGTCTATTACATGCATGCCTCGTCTACACCTCTTTTCCACACCTCCTTTCAGATTCTCCTGCTCTCTTCTACTCTCTTTGTCCTTGTGTCTGCACAGCTGTGCATCAGCTGTCTGTCTCTCTCACAAGACCCCAGAAGCAGCGCTGTCACTCCGCACGGGGACAGCTGCCACCTCACACACACACTCACAGAGTCCCCTCATTCCATGGATTTGTGGGACACGCCGCTGTGTAAAACACATACAAACACAAATCACATTCACAGAGAGCATGTTGTTATGGGGATGAAATAACTGTAATGCAAGATGATGCTGGAATAACAATATGGGTGAAAACTGTAACCTGTAAGTGCATATACTGTTCAAAAAATTGGAGGCGGCATGATTTTTTTTTAATAAAATGTTTTAAAAAAGACTTATGCTCACCAAGGCATTTATTTAATCAAAAATACAGTAATTGATATTAAAATAAATCTTTTCTAGTTTAATATTTTGAAATGTAATTTATTCCTGTGATCATTACTCCAGTCTTCAGTGTCACATGATCCATCAGAAATCATTCTAATATGATGATTTGATGCTCAAGAAACATTTTATAAACAATGTTGAAAAGACTTGTGCTGATTAATATTTTGTGGAAACTGGGATTTTTGGGGGGGATTTGGATGAATAGAAAGTTCAAAAGAACAGCATTTGTTTGAAATAGAAATATTTAGTAACATTATAAATGACTTTACAGTTTTGTCTGATCACTTTAATGCATCCTTTAATGCAGTATTAATTTCTTTTAAAATAAAAATAAATTAATCATACTGACCACAAACTTAGGAACAGTAGTGTATATGAGGTATGTTGAGCTGTGTTGCACATGCAGGGGACAGTTTGAATTCTTTCTCCTATATAGGATTTGTCAGTTAAAAACTTTTTTTTGTGTGGTTTTTAAATGTCCTAAAAGAACCTTAACCTGCAAACACAAATCCCATATCCACAGAGAAGGGGTGATGTTAATGGAAAAGATGGCGTGCTGTGTAATTTCTTTTTCTACATGTGGCTTTTGGATTGACAGTATGTTGTGTTTGGGAGAGTTTCTAAGCCTTGATGGACCACCAGTGTAAGTGAAGTGTTATCAACTGACTTCATCAAGTGTAGAACAGTGGAGATTCCCCTCATTAAATGCTATGACTTCATAACTGAGATCAGATTTGACCCCCAAATCAAATGGACAAACATTTAATAGTAATACCAGCCCATTACCACAACAACAAAAAGCTCAGAATTACGCATATTTTACAACCAGGTATCCCTATTAATAACTGATATTAATTTAAAATAAAGTAATCATTTTCTCTCTTCCTCAGGTATGTCTGTTGAAGATAGTTCAACTCTGGACAGGTAACCAGGTGTCACTGTTGCAATGGCAACACAGATGCTGCCGTTGTTGCCTGCCCTCCTCATTGTCCTCCTTGTTTCCTGGACAGCGGCCCAGGATTTGGATTGGCATTTTGACACTGGTAAGAATGCTTTTAGTTGTCATACATCACAGCTAATGTGAGAAACACCAATTCTCAGTTTATTGAACTGTGGTTTTGTGGTCAGACCCTGAGGATGTGTGGGTCCTCACAAAGTCCTAAAGTCAGATTTTCTTTGATCAGTTTTTTCTTGTGTCTTTATACTCTTCTAGTCCACAGTCTTCCTCTTTTCTCTTTGTTGGGGTTTCTAATGTGTTTTTAATGCCTGTGAAATATTTATGTGGTCATTAAAAGCCATTATATTCAAGCCCAGTCTCTGAATGAAGGCTTTGGATCCATGTGTATGGGCTGCAGTGTTTTTCTCCATGAGCAGTTACTGATAGTTAATCATGTAATAAACTGGAATGTCTGCATGAACAGCTTGCCAGAGACCGAGAGAGAGGAGGGATGAGGCAAGGAGAGATAGTGGGGGGAATTCACTAAAATGTAATAAATACTGATAGACTATTTTTTTTTTGTTGCACACACTACGTATGCTGCAGTAATTCAGGCAAAAGGAGCCCCAACTAAGTATTGAGTGCTGTACATGCTCATACTTTTCATGTTTATACTTTTCAGTTGGCCAAGACTTCTAAAAATCCTTTCTTTGTATTGGTCTTAAGTAATATTCTAATTTTCTGAGATACTGAATTTGGGATTTTCCTTAGTTGTCAGTTATAATCATCAAAATTAAAAGAAATAAACATTTGAAATATATCAGTCTGTGTGTAATGAATGAATATAATATACAAATTTCACTTTTTGAATGGAATTAGTGAAATAAATCAACTTTTTGATGATATTCTAATTATATGACCAGCACCTGTACAGGTTTGGAACAACTTGAGGGTGAGTAAATTATGACAATTTTCATTTTTGGGTGAACTATCGCTTTAAGAATGACAGTGACCTAATTTCTTTGGTAGAGTTTTCAAACGTCATTAATTCCCAGATATCCTGATCCCCATATTAAAATATAAAGGCAACAATATATTTATTGTATCATTTATATTGTATGTGAAAAATATTAAGCATCATATTACATACCAACATGTTGCATTGAAATTATTAAAATCCAAAATAATGTAAAATTCCAATTTTATTAAACTTATACACTCCCATTTAATGTGTGTTTTTGAAAGAAGTCTCTTCTGCTCACCAAGACTGCACTTATTTGATCAAATACACAGTAAACAATAATATTTTAATATATTATTACAATTTAAAATGACTTTTTGCTGCTAAAGAAACATTTCTTATGTTGAAACGTTTTGTGGAAACTGATGCATATGTTTTTCAGGGTTCTTTGATTTATTCAGGATTAAATTGAAATTGTCTTTACTTTCACTTTTGATTTAATGCATCCTTGCAAATCAAACAAAAAAAACTTTTTGAACGTGGAGGTGCAAATAGATCAGGAGCAGAAAATGACTGTATTCGTGTCACAGAGGCTGGTCATTGTCGAAACTAAAGAGCATCTGTTTATAATCTTAAATGACTGTAAAACGCAGCTCTCATCTGCTCTGTATTAGCTGGAAATAGTGTGATAGACAGACTAAGAGTCATGGAGAGAGAAAGAGAGAGTTTGGAAGAGAGAAAGCATTTTATTGGCAGCAGGTTGATGATGTAATGAAACGGGCACCTGTCCATAGTGTGTGTGTGTGTGTGTGTGTGTGTGTGTGTGTGTGTGTGTGTGTGTGTGTGTGTGTGTGTGTGTGTGTGCGTGTGTGTGTGTGAGAGAGAGAGAGAGAGAGTATGAGGGTCTCGCTGGCTGGGCAGGGTTTGTTTTCCAGCCTTTGCATTCTTATCTCATGACTCACTTTATAGCAACTGAGTACGTCCCCCCCAAAACCTCACCCCCAGCTTCAGCACACACACTGACAGGCACACCCTCTGAACTGACACACAGGCAGGACTGACATGTTATACGTGCAGATGATTTCAACACTGTGTTTGTGCCAGAATTTTTCTCTACTGTCCTTATTTCATCTCTTTATTTATTTTTTCTGCTCCCTGCACTACATCTGTGAGACATTGCTGAAGCAATAAAAAAGTTATTTGTACTTTTTCTTTTTTCTCATGACATATCTCCCATACATGGGACACTGTCATTCATAACAATGAAATGTATTTTGTAGAAACCATGGAAACTCTAGAGACGCTTTAATGTATTATATGTTTTATTAGACAAGGGAACAACTGTTTGGATACATTTATAGACAGAAAACAAATTATTGTACAATAATACAGCATTTTCTCCATCATACAATATGTTTTCAAATTAATTGCATACCATTTGGCAACACAAGCCATCCAGCATTTATAAATATGATATTCTAATATCGATCTAGCTTACTGCAGTGTGCACCAGTTGTCTCATAGCAGCCGCCGAGTGAACGCACAAAGTAACGTTATAACATCATTTTCAACACACTCAATTATACACACAAATAGTTAACTACAAAATACTACTTTAATTTAATTTAAATGTTTTAATCCATTAACTCAGGGGAGTTTTTAAACCTTTTGATGACAGGGACCCCAAAACATGATGGAACCCCCTTCCTAAGATATAGTGGCAATTGTGTAAGGGTCCCATAATACTCTGTGCATGTCAGAAATAATAATTTGAAAATTTGTTCTTAAAATATATTGTTATATTTTATATGTCTTACATGTTAGCTTTGTGTAAAATATTAACATTGTGCAAAATCTGTTTTCTTTCAAATTTCTAGTTGGATCCTCAAGCATTTTGGAATCCCCAGTTTGAAAACTTCTCAGCTCTGACTTGATTGATTGATTGATTGATTGATTGATTGATTGATTGATTGATTGCCTTTTTCTTTAGTTAATCAGGGTAGGATTTTTTGTGTGGTTTAGTCTAATAATTATGTTTATAAAAAATAAAAATAGGAGTGTATGGCATTTTCATCATTAGGTAAAAAAGACATCAGTTTTATTTTAGTATTATTTATATACTATTATAATTATAATTAATAATTACTATTACTAAACATGCAGTATAGGTGAATTGGAGATACTAAAGTGTGTGTGTGTGTGTGGCCTGGTAAACCCTACGTTATGGGGAAAAAATGTCCCCACATAGATGGCAATATCTGAAATCCTTGTCCTTGTGGGGACATTTTTTGGTACCCATGAAGAAAACAGCTTATAATTCATACTAAATTATGTTTTTTGAAAATTTAAAAATGCAGAATGTTTCCTGTGATGGGTAGGTTTAGGGGTAGGGTTAGTGTAAGGGGATTAAATATACAGTTTATACAGTATAAAAACCATTATGTCTATGGAAAGTCCCCATAAAACATGAAAACCCAACGTGTGTGTGTGTGTGTGTGTTAAGGGGAGGGTTGGGGAAAGACCAGTTGATCTACCCCGGAAAAATCATTGGCAAGAAAATTCATGAACAGTCTCTCGCAAATGGCAATACGGATACGACTGAAATGGTTAATAAATGAATGAATATACTATTGTAGAATTTATACATATTTTGAAATGGCATTTATTTTTTTTAGTTTTAGTAAATTCATTATGTTGTTTTTAAATTATTTATATTTTGCTTGCATTTTTATATCAGTTTTAGTATTTTTAGTACTTCAATTTAAACTTGTTTTCTTTAAGTTAGTTTGCAACATTAAATTTTTTTTTTTCATCTAATATTTAGATTTAATTATTTTTCAGCAAAAAGTTTTAGTTAACAATAACAACACTGGTCAGAATAAGCGTTCTGTCACAATCCCGACTCGGAGAGTGTTGTCAGATGCTATCTGAAATGTTTCTTGTGTATCACACAGCTAAATGTCGCTACGCTCTGGGGATGGAAGACGGCACCATACCTGACTCTGACATCACCGCATCCAGCGCCTGGTCCGACTCAACCGAGGCTAAACATGGCAGGTAAGCACGAGCACATGCTTTCATTTCACACATCTTTTGCTCGTTGCATGCATAATAAAATATTCTCACTCTCATTTTGTGTTTGTGATTTGTGGTTGGTTGTTTGTGTTCATGGGCTTTGTGAGGCTCATGAGAGGACGTGATTAGGTTACATGAGATGTCAGTAATGGAGCGTATCCTGATATAGAGCATTAGGTAATGACATTACAGCACTGTCTGTCTGGACCAGACTCACATGCTGCTGAATACAAGCCAGTACCACACACACACACACACAGTAGCAGATGCAACACACACACACATGTTAAGATTCCATGTTTTATGGGGACATTCCATAGACATAATGATTTTTATACTGTACAAACTGTATATTCTATCCCCTAAACCTAAACCTACTAATCACAGAAAACTTTCTGCATTTTTACATTTTCAAAAAAACATCACTTAATATGATTTATAAGCTTTTCCTCATGGGGACCAAAATGTACCCACAAGGATTTCAGATATTGCCATATTTGTGGGGACAATTTGTCCCCATAATGTAGGGTTTACCTGAACCACACACACAAACACAAAAGACCTAAAAACAAGCTCTGAGGTTAGCATGACCATCCCATCCTGACACAAACAGAAGTGTGTGTGTGTGTGTGCGCGCCAGGGGTTTCTGTCTTTTGGCAACACACAGATCATGTGGTTGTTATTAAGTCCACATTCTGTGTAAGACAGCAGGGGGATTTTGAACAGCGGGGAGAGGAGCTTACAGGGGAAAATGAAGCAAGGGAGAGGGGGATATAGCCTTAGACGGAGAAGGGGAATAAAGGGGAAAGAGGGAGGTTTATAGGAATGATGGGGTGCTGAGAGGTGCTGAAGATGGGATTTATGATGGGGATACAGTGCTTTAGGGGTGTGTGTGCGATGTTTGTATATTTGGGAGGGTTCTCACACACATCTCAAGAGAAACAGCTGTGTGACAGCATGCTGAAGAAATACAGTGAGAGAAAGACAGAATGAAGAAAGGCTGCAACTAACAAGTATATAGTAATTGATTAATTTGTTGATTATTCCTTCAATTAATTAATTTCACAATTTAAAAAAGATTATTCCACATGTGGTGAAAATTAATTGTTGTAATGTACTTTTGTTGTACTTGCGATTTCTGAAATTGGGTCTGGAACAACATTGATAATTTTACATGACAGTCTTTTAACTAAATAGCCAAAATTGTTCACACACTGAAAAACAGTTAGACCACAGCAATGGTATATCAAATTATATCTTTATTTTAACATTTGCCAAGTGAAAAAACTGCGTTGAAGAAAGCATGGGCTAAAACGTCTGCTCTTTGGTCTGTTTTTAAGACACTTTTCACTTATTTGCACTTTTTTCACTTGGCAAATGTTAAATTAAAGATATATTTTGTTAGACCTTTGCTTTGGTCTAATTGTATGTTTTTCACTGTGTGGACAATTTTGGCTATTTACTTGACAACTGTTTTGTTAAACGCACCTGAGAACAGACTGGTTATTTCCTTCTTTTTTGAGCGCATACAATATCCTTTTTGTCACATGACAGTATTCTGACAGTCTCTTTTCCATTAATTGTCCTATTCTTGGCTAGAAGAACATTTCAAAATGAACTAGACTTCATTATGCTTTTGAAAGGGTCTGTGAGACTGATGCTTGTGTCTTAATGGCTCTGAGGTCATGGTGAAGATTCAAGGGTGAATCTGAAATGTCTCAGACTGGTCTCAGTTTCTCGATCTCAGCTGTGTCACAATGAGGTCTCAGTGAGGTGACAATATCCACACTTCACTGGAATATCTTATTTCAGGTGCATTTCTCTTTGTGTTTGAGTGTTTGTGGTCTCGGCTGCCTGTCATCAGTGTCTTGTCACCTATGTGATAGCAGTAGCTGAATGCAGAGACATTCAGTGTTGTTCTTTCTTCTATGAGTGAGTAAAGGTTAGTGTACTGATACTGAGCCAGTGGATCACTCAGGCTATTATGCGTGTCTGTGAGTGAAGAAAGTGTGCTAGGAAGTTTAAGAGGAAACAGCTTAAATGTCATACAGGTGTGAGTGTGAGTGTGTGTGAGAGAGAGAGAGAGAGAGAGAGAGAGACCATAAGATTTACCCATTTAAAAGTATGAAATGTATTTGTCAATTTTTAATTCATATATATATATATATATATATATATAAGGAAGTAATTAGGGAAACAAAGTAGTAATAGGACATGCCACACATCTGCCACTCACATGAGCACCAAGGCTCTAACATGTACATAATGCTTGTGTTTGTCTCCTGTTCCAGGTTGAGTACTGGAGAGGGGGACGGGGCGTGGTGCCCGGCTGGTCCGGTGTTTCCCAGCGGCTCAGAGTACCTGCAGGTGGACCTGCACAAGCTTTATTTCCTGTCTCTGGTGGGCACGCAGGGACGGCATGCAGACGGGCTGGGGAGGGAGTTTGCACGTAGTTACCGGCTGCGTTACTCTCGTGATGGACGACACTGGATGACTTGGAAGGACCGCTGGGGACAGGAGGTTTCAAACCCTTAAATTAACTAGCATAACAAATTTAGATCTTTTGTATGTTACAGTTCTTTCTTTTTTTGTCTCAGGTGGTATCAGGGAACGAGAACACATATGATGTGGTCCTGAAGGACCTGGGACCGCCCATCATAGCACGCATGGTCCGCTTCTACCCACTGGCGGACCGTGTGATGAGCGTGTGTTTAAGAGTTGAACTCTATGGCTGTGTCTGGAAAGGTGAGTCCCACGCATCATCCTGATCACACACACTCATCTACATTACATTCACTGCAGGCATTTTCTGCAATGGAATGGTGTTTACCATTGAGTGATGTGCTTCTTCTCTGTTAGACGGACTGAAGGCATACATCGCTCCTGTGGGTCATGTCATGAACCTGTCAGGCTCGCCTGTCTACCTTAATGACTCCATCTATGATGGCAGTAAAGAGGCAGGGTAATACACACACAACTTCTTTCTTCAAATGTATTCTTTTAAAGAATGTAATTTCATACTTCCTGCTAGTTTTCCATGCCTGCATGAAAATGCTACATGTGTCCCAGCAAGCAATTTTGCGTTTAAAAGACGTCTAATAGCCGTCCAAACACAGCCCTGATGTCTAGGCTGAAAGAAGGCAAAATTTGGGCTGTCTAACCAAAGAAATGAAACCAAACACCTTGTAATCACTGTTGACTTTTCTTACATGATGGAATATCATACATCTCGGCAAAACGACATGTTATTTTGGCAAAAATGACATGTAACCAAATTCAAGGTTATTTTGGCTAGAAGTGGGTTACTCATAGCCAGACTATACTGAGTCTATAGTTAACCGAGACGGTTAAATCACTGCTATTGCTTGCTGGGGTGCTACACATATTGGTAACCAAAATAATGTAGAAACCAAAAATCAAATAGCATTTTAAAGGTGCAGTAAGCAATTTCTGAGAATAGCTGTTGCAAGTGGATCGGACTAAGCGCCACAACACACTTAAGGGAGCCAATCAGCAGTAAGGGGGCGTATACACTTATGATGGGGGAGGAGAGAGTGAGCGAGAGGGAGATTTGAAGAAAGACTGTAGAAAGAGATATAGCTGAGAGACATTACAAAAGAGAAAAGATCAGAGAAATATCAATAGAAAAAGAAGGGTTAGGATCAGGCAAGAGCTTTAAGACCTGCGTTAATATTAGAAAAGCTTTCCAGTGCTGGAGAGGAACGGACACAGAGGTTGCATTGTTTCTGCTCCATACGTGAGCAACACTGCTTTTGCTGTTTCACAAAACCAATATATGCTTTTGTTGTAATGTTAGCTATATTAACAGGATACTGGACAATTTTGAAATAATTTTAAAATAGGTTGGATGTGTTTAATTCCCTTAAAGAACTGGCTCATAAGAGTCATTTGTTTGAAAAGTGTTTAGACTACACTGGTTGCTTGTAAGTTTTTGATTTGCTAAAAAGTACCAGCTCAGAGTTGTTTGGAATCAAGACTACACAATCTTAGAACTGTAGAAGAATGCACATTGTAGAACCGATAATGAAACAAGACATTTGATTCAAATATTGTAAAGAATACCACGCAAAAAGAACCGTTTCTCTGTTCCCAACCCTAGTTTCATGCTGTGTGTCAGAAACAAGCAATTGAGAACATGCTGAGTTAACCTTCTCAAATCTCACCTGGTCCTGTCGTACTTCATTTTCTGTGATGAATGTTAGTCCAGACCCCTTTCTCATGTATGTATGTGTATCTGTCAGGTCGGGTTGACGGATATTATGTAGAAACATTCCCAGATGTGTTTTAATGGAGCAGAAATGTTTGCAATAGCTAAGCTAACGTTTGACACTAGCCAGATGTGTGTATGCATGGAAAATTCCAACATGTATGTGAGTACATGCATCTGTGTGTATGTGTGTGCACATGCCTAATGACTTCACATCTGTAATGTCTCTCTCTTCTCCGTAGGGTGATGTTCGGAGGATTGGGCCAGTTGTGTGATGGTGTTTTAGGTGGAAATGATTTCATGGAGAGTAAAGAGCTGAGAGTGTGGCCAGGATATGATTATGTGGGCTGGAATCGAGATTTCTTGGGCCAGCCCACTGTTGACATTGAGTTTCACTTTGAGAAAACACGGGTCTTTCACACTATGCAGGTTAGTATGAATGCAAACAGCCCAAAATATGTTTAGTCACACTTAAAATGTCTTGATGACATTGCTTTAGATACAAAAAAAAATCACAGCAAGTGGCAAACTAATGAGACTTGACCTTTTTCTCAGAAGTAATTTTACTTTTAAAGGGGTCATGAACTGGCTTTTTTAATTTTTTTATACTGCTGTCTGAGGTCAACGTATGACGTTCGCGTGGTTTTTACATTCAAAAACATCATAATGAATAAGTAATAGGCTATTTTCTGCCCTGGTTTTGAGGCTCTCTCAAGAAACGCTCGGTTTTTATGGGTGTGCCGCACTGAAGACTTGGAAGTAAACGCCCACGGCTATGATTGGATAAGATTTGCATATTTAATGAGCTTCAGCTCCCCTGTCAGTACATGTGGGAATTGTTTTGAAAGCGTGTGGGGAAACGGCAACCGGAATGATTCGCTCACAGGGCTCGCAAAATGTCTTTTATCAAACAAACACAATGATTCATCTCTCATCCACCCACATTTGATTGGAATGTTATTTTTTTATTACTTGGCCCGCCCGATCGGTGAATGTAACCGCGAACCGTGCGCGCGCACCCTTCAAATATCAAGTCAAGAGAGTGAACAACGCACATCAAGAAAGGAATGTTATTTCACTATTTAAGATAGCCCGTCGGCAGGCCGGGCTTACGTTTTGGTAGCCTGTCTGGAAAACACATAGCCCCGATCTGTACAATGCAATACTATCACATATAAAAAACGTTTTACTCACATAAGTGTGTTGCACCATTCCTGTCGGATCCAATATAGAAGGCACAGCATTGTGTTTTAATCTCAATCTGACTGCAAATCCAATATCGACCTGTGTCTTGTTTTCAAACGATTCCGCGGTGAAATGAAGCGAGCAAACGCGCAATGACTTCCCCACGTGAGCTGGAACTTCATTAAAAATAAAGTTCAACCACTCATTTCTAATATTAGAATCCAAAGGAAGCTTATGCAGCGACTGTGTTCTTCCACAACCAGGCACAACGCAATATATTGCTGTCTTCGGCATGTTTACAGCTCGGTAGTGTGATCAGTTTAGTTCCACGAGTCGGTGGGCGGGGCTACAGAAGCAGGCGGACATATTTATCTGTAGAGGCGGCGTTTCCCCCTTCTATTACGTCATAGATCAGTATATATTTGAGAGCTCGCGTTTTCTGGGTGTCTATAAAAGCTTTTCTTTGACTAACTAGGAAGTTTTCAGCTCTGAAACTTACAGGATATTCTTATATTACCATGACCTTTTATATATCAAAAGCTCAAGGGAAAGTTGATTTCTCAATTCATCACCCCTTTAAATAATAACAGGTCTCAAGGTGATTTTTAGTCAAGACTTTCAAATGTTTTTGCATACATGTTTTAAGTGTTTAAAAATGTTTTAAATACATTTCAGGAATTTCTCATGACTTTCCAAACCTGTATGACTTACTTTCTTCTGTGGAACACAAAAGAACGGTATTCGTTCGTGCAATGAAAGTCAGTGGGGTCCAAAATAACATTGGACTCACTCACTGACACTGGACAAAACAAACATTTGTCAAAATATCTTCTTTTGTGTTCCGCAGAAGAAAGAAAGTCATACAGATTTGGAACGGCATGAGGGTGAGTAAATGATCTGCTGTTCATCAACTCAAATGAACTTCCCACTATGGTAGATGGCAAAAGCTATCCCAGAATTCATCTCAGTCAGTTAGTGGGGCAGTATTGAAGCTCTGCCTCAGTAAATCTGCCCAGTAAATCACCCTCAGGAGTCTGTTATTATCATTCAACCCTTTAATGAACATTTTATTTGTTTTTATTTGTCTTTTTGCCTGTGGCTTTGCATTTGTGGTTGTGTGTGATTCTGAGAGGCATCCGAGTGTTTTGTTTTCCAATTTGCGGCACCGTAATTATTTATGTTATGTGTTTGTTTTGTATATTGTCAGTTTTTAAGGGACTTTCTGGCCAGGAATGCATTTTCAGGGCATTTTCTTCATTCCTTTATCTCTGACATAACACAATTCATAAGCGCCATCATCATCCCATGTTGCCTTTTTTTGTTCCTGCGGCTTCCCACAGTTTCGAAAACTTCCTCTCATACTCGCTCGCTTCCTTTAAATCTCGCAGCAGATTCCCAAAAGAAACATGAGAAATAGGACCAGAGGCTCCATTAAAACATTTCTCATAACAACAAGCACTTCATCTATGTGTGCTATCTAAGTTCACGTGCCTTTGTGAGATGATTTATGTCGCTTCCCTCTGCTCGCAATCCCAGACTTTTGTTTAGAGTATTTCCGGCTGTATTCCTGCAGTTTTAGGATACCGCCAGCCTCACTGGCAGTTTTCCTCTACAAATCATCTCCCCCCCATTGATTCAGGAACTCCAACGCAAAGTTTACCACACACTGAGGAAAATGGTGTAGGATTTACTTTTAAACAGTTCTCACTCAGAATTTGCCAGTAAATTTCACAAATACTTACAAAGAAATGGCAAGAAACGTATTGAATCAAACATGAAATTATAGAGTAGAAAGAAAAAGTGTAAAGCATACTCCAGTAATATTTGTTTTATTTACAACTTTGAAAAATATGTTTTACAGTGCAGTCCACCAAAGGGTGCTTACTTGTGAATTGTGTGTGTGTGTGTGTGTGTGTCTACTTAACCATATTTTGGGAACATATTTGTACCCAGAAGTGTGCAAAACCTGACAAAATCTCCAAAAACCTCCCTTTTGGGGATGCCCTCATTTGTAAAACTGAAGTATAAAAATGAAGTAATTTAAGTATTCTTAAAAATGCAGAACATTTTCTATGATGGGTAGGTATAGGGTGTGTGTTAGGGTTAGGTTATAAAATGTACAGTTATCTGTATAAAAACAAGTCTATGCAATGTCTCCATTTAGATAGCTAAGTTATAGTCCTGGTAAACCCTAAATTATAGGGACAAAATGTCCCCACAAAGATGGCAATATCCAAATTCCTTGTCCATGTCCATTTTTTTGGTCCCCATGAGGAAAACAGTTTATAAGTCATACACAAAGATGTTTTTTGAAAATCTAAAAATTCAGAAAGTTTTCTGTGATGGATAGGTTTAGGGCCAGGGTTAGGGGATTAGAATATACAGTTTGTACAGTATAAAAATCATTATGTCTATGGAAAGTCCGTATAAAACATACACAACGTGTATGTGTGTGGCTCAGGTAAACCCTATGTTATGAGAATGTCCCCACAAAGATGGCAATATCCAAAATCCTTGTCCGTGTGGGGAATTTTTTGGTCCGCATAAGGAAAACAGCTTATAAATCAGACTAAATTATGTTTTTTGAAAATGTAAAAATGCAGAAAGTTTTCTGTGATGGGTAGGTTTACGGTTAGGGGATAGAATATACAGTTTGTACAGTATAAAAATCAAATCATGTCTATGGAAAGTCCCCATAAAACATGAACTTTGTGTGTGTGTGTGTGTGTGTGTGTGTGTGTGTGTTTATGTGATTTATGAGGACACAAATTTGTATAATGACATGGGTATTACACTGGTATTACAACGTAAATGTGGTTTATGAGGACATTTCCTGTGTCCTCATAATAAAAATAGCTTTAAAAACATACTAAACAATGTTTTATTAAAAATGTAAAAATGCAGAATGTTTCTGTGATGGGTAGGTTTAGGGGTAGTGTAGGGGGATAGAATGTACAGTTTGTACAGTATAAAAACCATTACGTCTATGGAATGTTCTCATAATGATAGGTGCACCAACGTGTGTGTGTCTGTGATGTCTGAGGTGTCACCATGATAGCTTCGGCTACACTTTAACCTCTGCTTTTGTACTGGTTTGTTTTGAAACATGTTTTGTGTGTCAGTGAGCGTTTGCACACATGTGCGCAGTTAGATGTTGACCTAACAGCACCATTAATGTCTAACCTGTCACATTATATATGTTCTTGCCCTCCACCTTTCATTCCCTCCGTTTCTTTTCTTTTCCTTCTCTTCTCCCATTTGTGGAGTAATGACTCCCTGATGCCCTTTATTTACATATTTTATATTTTTGTTCCCAGCAGTCTTGTAGTGTCTTATTGCAGATTGTTGTTTTTTAAATGTCTCTGTTTCAGGTGCACAGTAATAACAGACACACTCAAGATGTACGGGTGTTCAGTGAGGTGATGTGTGAGTTTAAGGCCAGTCTGTTGAGCCCGTGGGCGGAGCCTGCGCTCAGCCTTCAAGTGCCGCTCTCCGACCTACACGACCCTTCGTCCCGCACCATTTCACTGCCACTCGGAGGACAACCGGCCCAGATTCTCCGCTGCCGCTTTGCTTTCAGTGATCGTTGGCTCCTCATCAGCGAGATAAGCTTCTACTCGGGTATGAACACACACCTGACCTTTCGCAGCAATGTACACTGACTTATTACCATTAAAGTTAAAAAACAGCTGCTTCTTCCATGTATATTAATAGTAATTTATGCATTACTATGAAACATATTAAATGGCTGTTTATAAAATGGATAAATAAAAATATAAAATATAGATTTTTTTTAAAGTGAGAAGAAAGAGTGTTGCACAGCTTTGTAGAAAATTGTTCTAATATATAGTTTGGCGGTCATTATATAAAAATATTTGACCACAGTGAGATGTGATTTGACCAATCAGACAGTTTTTCATAGTCATGTAGAAACCCTGCTAATGTGGGGGTCTAAGCAGGTCTAGTTTGTCTCCCAGCAGTTGTCTAGTTGTCTTGCCAGGCTAAAAAAAATCCCCAAACCGCTCAAAATCCAGCTGAAACTACTTGTTTTGGGTGGATTAAGCATGTTTTTCAGCAGAAAATGAATGGAATTTATGATCTTTTGCCACAAAGCAAATATTCCCACATCATTCGAAACATAAAACGTGTCGACTGCTTTTGTTTTGTACTCATCCTCATGGGCTTCTTTTTCTGACCTGCATGTTAATGAAATTTAGCTCCAGTGTGCCAAAGTAACTAAGTACTGACACTTAGTGACACTTCAGTGTCTTGAACACTGTGTTCAATTTCGAGAGAAAGTGAGACTTTGTGCTCACACTTGTTGGGTTTGTAGATAAGATAGAGAGCCTAAATGATGAATATTCATGCTTCATCAGAGATAAAGCCTTCTTATCTAATTCTTTCTCTGTCTTGTCTCCAGTGCCGTTTGAGGATGGATCTGTCCTTCCTCCTCTCCCTTCCTCCAGCACTCGTCCTGTCAATGCCACTTCTCCTCACACCCCTAGCTCTGCAAACGGAACCAGCAGCCCCACCGGTGAGTCAGACGCATGTCAACCTCACCGCAGTATGAGTGTGTATGCAACGCACTGCTGTGTGAAGTTTGCATTTTAGTATTTAGTACTAGTAGACGTTAGTAGACGTTTGATTGTTAGTAATGAAACAGAAGAGTTGAATGTTTTCAGTTCATTAATGATTCTCCTAACAATCCTTTTATTTTTAAGGATGTACCCCACCCTAATAACTGGTCCAAAATATATAGTAATACATACATACAAAAGCAATGGCACTTCAAATATTTTAATATTTTCGTGGTATATATGTATATATGCATGCACATACATAAATGTATGTATTATTATTATTATTATTATTATTATTATTGCTATTTTTTACGTATTTAGCCCTTGGTCCAGAGTATAATTGTAATAAATGGTACTTTTAGGCTATTATTATTAGTCATATATTTACATTATTATTAATTTACCACACACACACACACACGTGTTTATTTATTCATGAGGTTCATTGAGAGAATTGGGAAAATGCATTTTTATCACAGACTGAAAAGGCCTAATTTCACCCCATCTTCACAGTCTGACCTCGCTCATCTTTCAGCACTTTCATGTCTCTCTGCCCCTCAGTCACCTACCCCACCTCTCTATTTCTCCCTCTTCTGACCTGTCCATCCTCATTTTTCCAGACCTCTTCATGAACATTACTTCACTGCTGCCCAGCAGCATTCCAACAGGTGAGAGAGAGAGAAAGAGAGAAGGACAAGGGGAAGAAAAGAGTATAATCTCCATGCTTATTACACTGCAGATTTTTACGGCATGTTTTCTAGCACATAGGCCTTTTATAATGTTTCCCTCTAAATGTCTTTACATTTACAAACTCTGTCCTCACATACTGTAAAATGCCTTGGGAATGTGGTTGGTGGTTTTGTGTCTGCATGAGTATCCATCTTGAAGCCTGGAGCAAACGTTTTTTTGCATGATTTGGTTGATAATGCAGTATTGTTATAAGGTCATGTTTTATATAGCCAAGCTTATAAAGGATCTTTATTGTGAATTTGCTCCAGCTGTCCTTCTTCTGTCCCTCTTGAATTAACTTCAGTTCCCTCAGTTTTAGGACTGTGCCCACTCTCACAACTCATTTACTCCCATCAAAGCTTATTACTGCCCCCCAAAACAACAGCTGCCTCCTAAATTTACCGTAGTAAGCACACAAACACACACACACACACACACACACACACACACACACACAGTGTATAAGAAAGCAAGTCAAATTACAAAAAGTGTGACCATGAAAGCCTTTACAGCACTGAGATTAAAAGGTGGCTGTAATGGACAGATAAGCTTTGGTTTTACCCTCTAAACACTCTGTAGACAATTAATGTCTTGTTTATGGTGTTTGTGTTCGTTTAAATGTCAGGGTAACATACTCACATAATCATAAATCTGTCTTGTTTCTTATTAACAGAGTTCTCTGCCATCACTCTGAGGGCAGGGTTACCTGTGGCCAAAGATGACAGCAGCAACACGGCCATCCTGATTGGCTGCCTGGTTGGAATTATCCTGCTCCTATTGGCTATTATAGCCGTCATACTGTGGAGGCAGTACTGGAAGAAGCTACTTGGCAAGGTGTTTTTCATTACTGTGTTGTACAGTGTATTTCTTTTTTCCCCATGTTGACATGTTTCCTATAATTATATCCGTTTGTTCCGGCCCTTGAATCTGATCTGAAATCGCATACTTCCCTACTATATAGTTTACTATTTACTATCCCATGAGGCCAAAGATCCTGATTAATTTATCAACGAATCAAGAAACTCTTTATGAATGAATCATTGAATCATTCAGTTTACAGATTTGTTCAAAAACAATGCTGTGTGTTGCTCTGAGACATACAATGGTTGATTCTGCTTTGGCTTTTTTTTAATTGGTGGAGCAAAAATAGACAAAGAAACTGGCAATATTGTGTATAAAACAAAATACTCCGCATAAACGTTTATTTGTATTTTACACTGTAGTAGAAAAGAAAAATATTTTTGTAATTTATCTTTTTGATTCATTTTCTCTAGAGAAAACTATACCTTTTATATGCATTTATCTGTTAGAACATTTAGGAGCAGACATGGACGAAATGCTACAAAACTCCAAATTTGATTTCATGGCTCTTTAATTTTATGTTTTTACGTATCCAGGCCCAAGGCAGCCTCTCTAGCGACGAGCTGCGGGTTCATCTTTCGGTTCCATCGGACAATGTGGTGATCAACAACACTAACACGCACACATACTCCAGCCGCTACCAGCGCATACACACCTTCCCTGATGACAGGGACCGAGAGGGAGAATACCAGGAGCCCAGCACTGTACTGCGGCCCCGAGAGCAGCGAGACAGCACAGGTGACACACACAAAACACACTGAAGCATTCATATACCTCTGTCAGTAAGTGCACAGGAAACCCGGGTCACCACGGAGAATGAACAGCCAAAACGACATCAGAAAAAGTACTTTAGGACAAGCCAGACACAAAGAGCCACTGTCCTATCTGACAGAGAGGAGGGAGATTTTATTTCACTCAAACTCCACTTGTATACTCACTCGAAAGTTTATATTTCGTGATAAATACTTCATTTTTTAATCATTGTGTGATTGTTTTCATATATGAATTAACATAAATGAATGCCTCAGAACAGACTGACCAATGAAAAAATAATTAACAGCTTGCGTCATTATGGATGATAACACTGCCTGCTGTGTTTGTGCATCTCACATGTAACTGGTTTGCTCTGTCACCCCTTAACGGCCCTGTTGTTTATGTTTTGTTGTTGTGTCGTCTCGTGTTGTGATGCGTCTGTGTTGTGGTTTGGTTGTGGCGTTTTGTGTCGTTTTTGTCATGTGGTGACCGCTCACACTGTCGTACTCTTCGTGGACTCGTGTGTCCGTGGGATTTGTGTATGTGTCCTCCTAGCACTGCTGTTAAACAACCCAGCATATCATCTCCTCCTGTCTGACCTGACACATGGCCCCAACAGGCTGACAATCTGCCACAGCCAGCAAGAAAAACCCCAAAACCTGTCCCAGGGTAAGAGAGAGAGGGTTCATGTTGCCCTAAGAAAGGGGCAAGGGGTGGTGTCCTCCCCAGGGAACTCTTCCCCTGTCCCCTGAACTCTTAAAAGGTAACAGTTAGTGTGATATAATGGCCCCAGAACAGCACAGAGGGTATAATTAAACATTCATAAAACGGTGTTTCTGGGACTTTTATATCTCAGGGGTTGATTTATTTTATTAAAAGGTTTAAACGTATCTTTTGTTATAGGAAGGTCACATTTAAAACTGTCTTGGAAACTTAAAGTGCCCATAGTTGAAGAAAGAATATTGTTTTGTCAGGGATGAGGTACTGTAGAGAGTGTGTTAGTGTTTTCATACTGTCTTCTGACAGCAGTCTAAAGCCATACATATCACAGTATGCATGTAATGTCTCATCTCCAGTGTATGTGAGTGTTTTAGTGCATGTGTGCAGTTCATAATTACTTATTATAATGTAATATGGCTGATTAGCGCTTTACTATAAGTTTTTCTTTTGTACCTTTTTTTTCTCTCAGCATGTGCTATTGACATGGTTGATAAAGGCCTACCCATTCAGGAGGGACCGCCTCCTTACCCTGGAGCTCCACCCCCTGGTTTATCAGGGGCTCATTATGGAGAAGCATCAGGAGGCGGGGGGAGTGTTCCTCATTATGCAGAAGCTGACATCATCAGTCTGCAAGGTGTTAGTGGTAACAATACATATGCAGTTCCTGCCCTCTCAGCCACGCCCACCGATTGCCCACCATTGCCTGAGTTGCCACGGGAACGACTTATATTCAAAGAAAAGCTGGGAGAAGGACAATTTGGAGAGGTACAACTTTGGATTGCTAAACATTGCAAAAGTTCTTTTAGCTTTATGAGATTCTTCATCCATAAACCTTATTATTTGGCCAAAAGTAGACTTTTAATAGTATTGTTCCCTTTATACCAGTCTATTTATTGTCTGCTTCCTTGTTAGGTTCACTTGTGTGAGATTGAAAACCCCCAGGACCTTGCAAACCTTGAGTTCCCGTTTAATGTCAGGAAAGGGCGCCCTCTTCTGGTGGCTGTGAAGATTTTACGGCCAGATGCCTCTAAAAATGCCAGGTAACTGTACACATTGTGAAAGTACACTTAATCATACACTTTATTTTACAGTGTTTGTTACATGTTGCATGTAGTTACTATAAATTGTGCATAATTACATGCAACTAACCCCAAACAACACCATAATCTTAACCCTAAACCTATAGTAAGTACATGTAGTTAATTATTATTACTCAGTACTTAAATATATAATTACACTGTAACATGGATGCCTTAAAGTGTAAAATATATTTGAAAAATGTAATATTTTAAATACAAAGATTATATATTTTTTCTTAATGTTACTTAATTTGACCTTAACAAAGCAAGGCATTTCTAAACTTTTTTTGTAATTGTATGCTTCAAATAATTTATATATATATATTGATTGCAATTGCAATTTTCCTCAAACTGTTCTCAGATATTTAAAAAATAATATAGTTATTTTCTGATACCTGAATTAATTGCCATTTGAGCAATTAAAAAATTGACCTAGGCTACTGTGTATATAAAAAAAAAAAAAGATAATTACAATTGGATAGTACTATTGGATAGTACATATTTTTGTGGCAAATAATCAGAGTTGGTTGGAATAAATCTTTAGCTGTAAAACAAAAACTGTTGTTGTGTATTTTGTGTAATAAACTCAAATTCAAATTCAAAAGTTACTCTCTCATTCTTTTCATGCTCTTCTTTCAACAGGAATGATTTTCTGAAGGAGGTGAAGATCTTATCTCGCCTGAAGGATCCAAACATAATCCGCCTGCTGGGTGTGTGTGTAAGCAGCGACCCATTGTGTATGGTCACAGAGTACATGGAGAGCGGAGACCTCAATCAGTACCTCTCCCATAGAGTGTTGCTGGACAAGACTGGACCTTCACATAATACACCAACCATCAGGTACACACACAGAACAGTATGACGACAATATCAAGTAATGATGCATCTAGGCTAAATCTCTGTCTCTGTTTCAGCTACCCAGCTTTGATCTCCATGGCGAGTCAGATCGCATCAGGAATGAAGTTCTTGTCGTCTCTGAACTTTGTGCACCGAGACCTGGCCACGCGGAACTGCCTGGTGGGTGGAGAGAGGGGTGAGGGGGAGGACAGCGGCGGAGAGCGTCCGATAAAGATAGCTGATTTTGGCATGAGCAGGAACCTCTATGCTGGCGATTATTACAGGATACAAGGACGAGCTGTGCTGCCTATTCGCTGGATGGCATGGGAGTGCATCCTCATGGTAAGAACACACACAACTGTAACTTAGCTATAATAGATAAATGAAAATACTGGAATATTAGTGACAAACATTTTTATTGATTAGTTTGATTCATCCATGTTACTATAATGAAGATAATATATTTATTACTTAATTTATATTTATTTATTAATATTTACTATAAGCTTTCATATTTGATATCTTATAATAATATAATATAATATTATATATAAAATGTAAAGTTTTTTTTATTTATTAATAAATAAAAATACAAAATGTATAATGTATAATGTATAATGGGGTCCAAAAAGTCTGCAACCACTAGTGAAAATGCTTCATTTTTTCTGCATTACCATAATAAAGATATATTTATTTACTTAATTTGTAGTTATTCATTATATTATCAGACGTAATATGTATTATCTTCTATGTATTATCTATTAAACTTTATATTAATAATATAATAATTGTAATCTATTAAATGGGGTCCAAAAATATATTAATTTATTAAATGTTAATTTAATAAAAGTTATATTTATTATCAGACTTAATATTTATTATCATATAATAACAAAATACATTATTATATTACAATAACATTTTGTAAATGGTTTTTATTTATTAATTAATAAAAATTATATATATATATATATATGGGGGCCAAAAAGACGGTGACCACTAGTGAAAATACTTCATTTTTTCTTGCATTAGACATTTAATTACTTTATTTATTATTTATCAAGTTATATCTTTGATAGTTTATTATCAGACTTTTGTTGGATATAAAATGTACATTAACATTTATTTGTCTGTACAAAGGAGCTCACATGCTTAGTGTAACAAATCTTAAATATCATTTTATCATGTTTCTTTTTTGGACCCCACTATACAGATGAAACTCAAAAAATTAGAATATCGTGCAAAAGGTCATTTATTTTAGTAATTCAACTTAAAAGGTGAAACTAGTATATTATATAGACTCATTACATGCAAAGTGAGATATTTCAAGCCTTTATTTGTTATAATTTTGATGATTATGGCTTACAACTTATGAAAACCCCAAATTCAAAATCTCAGAAAATTAGAATATTACATGAAATCAATAAAAAAAAGGATTTTAAATACAGAAATGTCGGCCCTCTGAAAAGTTTAATCATGCATATGTACTCAGTACTTGGTTTGGGCCCCCTTTGCATGAATTACTGCCTCAATGCGGCGTGACATGGATGCTATCAGCCTGTGGCACTGCTGAGGTGTTATGGAAGACCAGGATGCTTCAATAGCGGCCTTCAGCTCTTCTGCATTGTTCGGTCTCATGTCTCATCGTTCTCTTGGCAATGCCCCATAGATTCTCTATGGAGTTCAGGTCAGGCGAGTTTGCTGGCCAATCAAGCACAGTAATCCCATGGTCATTAAACCAGGTTTTGGTACTTTTGGCAGTATGGGCAGGTGCCAAGTCCTGCTGGAAAATGAAGACAGCATCTCCATAAAGCTTGTCTGCTGAAGGAAGCATGAAGTGCTCTAAAATGTCCTGGTAGACGGCTGCACTGACTCTGGACTTATTAAAGCACAGTGGACCAACACCAGCCGATGACATGGCTCCCCAAACCAACACAGACTGTGGAAACTTCACACTGGACTTCAAGCATCTTGGATTGTGTGCCTCTCTATTCTTCCTCCAGACTCTGGGTCCTTGGTTTCCAAATGAGATGCAAAATTTGCTCTCATCAGAAGAGAGGACTTTAGCCCAGGTAAGACGCTTCTGACGACATTTGAAGCCCATGTCCAGGATCCATCTGTGTGTGGTGGCTCTTGATTCAATAACTCCAGCCTCGGGTCCACTCCTTGTGAAGCTCCCCCACACATTTGAATGGCCTTTTCCTGACAATCCTCTCCAGGCTGCGGTCATCCCTGCTGCTTGTGCACCTTTTTCTTCCACTTAACTTTCTATTAATGTGCTTTGATATAGCACTTTGAGAACATCCAACTTCTTTTGCAATTACCTTTTGAGGCTTTCCCTCCTTGTGGAGGGTGTCAATGATGGTTTTCTGCAGAACTGTCAGGTCAGCAGTCTTCCCTATGATTGTGAATTCTACTGAACCAGACTGAGAGACCATTTAAAGGCTCCGGAACCCTTTGCAGGTGTTTTGGATTAATTAGCTGATTAGAGTGTGACACTTTGAGCCTACAATAATGAACCTTTTCACAATATTCTTGAATTTGGGGTTTCATAAGTTGTAAGCCACAATCATCAGAATTATAACAAATAAAGGCTTGAAATATGAGTCTATATAATATATTAGTTTCACCTTTTAAGTTGAATTACTGAAATAAATGAACTTTTGCACGATATTCAAATTTTTTGAGTTTCACTTGTATATAATATGTGTGTGTGTGTGTGTAGGGGAAGTTCACCACGGCGAGTGATGTGTGGGCATTTGGCGTGACACTGTGGGAGATGTTGAGTGTGTGTCAGGAGCAACCGTACAGTCACATGACGGATGAACAGGTCATTGACAACGCAGGGGAGTTTTTCAGAGACCAGGGAAGACAGGTATGTGTGTATTTCCTAACACTTATTAATGCTTATTAAAAAAAACATAAGTGTAGCCTCACTCTCTCTCTCTCTTCATCAGGTGTACCTGTCTCGCCCGGCTGTTTGCCCACAGGGTTTGTATGAGCTGATGCTTAGCTGCTGGAACAGAGACTGTAAACTACGGCCTTCCTTTGCGTACATTCACTCCTTCCTTACCGAAGACGCCATGAACATGGTTTAGAGAGTGACAGATGAAGAGAGGAGGAATGTAAGAAAGTGTGTGTGTGGACCACAGACTGGTGGTGTGTTTTTAAGCAGAAACGGCTAAGCACTCTTATGTAAATTAGTGTCTTTTTTGATCAGTGGGTTGGGGCGAACAAAAGCCGCAGGTTCGGTGCCTCTAAATTACCCGCTTCTCATCCCTTATCCCTTATCCTGAACTCTTCAAGCATCATTTTATCCCTAACTCATTTAGGCTCACTGTTCCCCCACTATTCATACTTGTCACATCACTATTCCACAGTATTTAGTTTCACAGAGCTCACATTTCCCAGAATGCACCACAGAAATGGCTTTACTCTGCCTTATATTTTCTTTAAGAACCTGAGAAAGAAACCTCTGTGTAAATGTTTCTTGCTGTGGAACTAAAGTCTTTTGTGTTCTGTGAGGTGCAGTACTGAATACTAAGCTCTGACAATGGGCTAACAGGAATAATATGAAATAGAATTTGGGATAAAATGCTGCTTGGCAGGTCCTAAAACATGCATCAAAACTGTCTCTTCATTCCCTGAACACTGAATAGATCTCAAAACATAATCATAGGAACTGGTGGAGGGTTTTTATAGCTAGATGACAGGCAGCACAAAAGCACACGGCTCTACAAACTGTCTATTTAGTCGTAGTTCTCTTCAGGCAGCATTTGACAATTTACTGATTATGTATATTAAAACATACTATAGAAGAAATACAGACATACATTTTTCTACTTGCATTTTAAGTAATAATAGTGAATAATATGTTAACAGTCTAACTTTGCTACCATTCATGGTCATGTAGAAAATCCGAGGACGTATCAGCCAGTTTTTCATGTCTTTTTTTGTGGTGGAGGGTAATTCATCATCACTAAACATTAACATTGAGTGGGACATTTTCTTCTAAATGATATGAAATGAGGTTTTGTTAAATCATTGTAATGGTGGAATCCCATACAGAGTCACTGAACTTGTTCAAGTTCAGTGAATGTCAAAAACAAACGTTGAAGAGCTTCCAGTGTTTTCAAATATAATACAAGGTACTATAATTATGCACAACAATTGTTGATGTGTAAAACAGGCTTATGACATGATATTGTCAAATTGCGGTGAATTAGAGAATAAATATATATGGTCTGCACATAAATGGTCCCTTTAGGCTCATCCACACCAATGACTATAACATATATACACACATTTATAATCGTTCTAATCTATGAAAATAAGGAAGTCCACACCAGAGCTCGAATTATGACAACAGAGAAACGATATTGGTGGAATTACTTTTTTTTCCAGCTGATGAATGATTTTAATACTGGATTGTGATTGGCTGTTAAAGAGCTTGAGCATTTAAAGTGGCAGATGCTTATAATAAACAGAACATTATTGTGTATTGGTGTGGACTGGACACTAATAGTTATTGTTATAGTTATCATTCTTGGTGTGAATGGGCCTTTGCTCAGCTATCTCAATGTTTACAGTCACTTCTCCTTTCATTAACTGTAAAGGGCCGTTCACACCAGAAACAATGACCATAAAGATAACTATATTAGCGTCTACACCAACGGAACATACGATTATGTTTATAACCGCACAGTGGTTTTGTCATCTATTGCTTTAAATGCACAATCTCTTTAAGGCAAGAGGATGGCTGTCAATGTTTGTATCTTTCATCAGCTTGAAAATTGATTCCAACAATATTGTTCATGGCCCGTCCACATTCAGGAAGATAACCATAACTATAAAGTTTTAATATTCATTCTAATTCTGTGAGAATAGGGAAGTCCACACCACAACAATAACAGCACAGAGGAATCACTTTTGAACACAACTGATAAAAGCCCATCAGAATCCACACAAATTTAAAGAGCTTGAGCAGACGTGACTGCATCGCACGCAACATGAAGTTATCATCTGTTGGTGTGGACACCAATATAGTTATCGTTATAATTGTTGTGAAACTGGCCTTAAGTGTGAATGTGATTTATTGGAGTCATTTTTGATGGCACAGAAAATGACTAGAGAGTTTTGTATTTGACCTGCCATTACGTGGACTGACTTGAACTAAGCGGAACGCGGATCATGAACTTGTTGGTACCAGTGTGTGCTGGGTTAAACTAGACATTTGGAATTCAAAAGCTCTTTTGGATGGGATGTATGGCAATGTACTACCAATGCACTATTTGAAAGGACTCAATATGAGCCTGGACATGCCAGAAATTTAAACGAATGGGCCTGGAAAGTACATAGTGAGAGAAAGAGAAGAAAAAAACAAGCGGAATGGCCACAGAAATGTAAATTTATACCAGTAGGAAATTTATTGTTTATAAAGAGAAATAGAAATAAACTAAGAAAATAGAAAAATAACCAAAGCATTTGTCCTGAATTTACTATGTAAACCTGTGGGACACTTGCAGAGAAACTCTCTTAAAGCTACAGTACGTAATTGCATTTAATCTCAGTGGTGGTTTCAGTAACTGCAGACTGTACATTTAACTTGAAACTGGTGTGGTGACGCCACCTCATCCTCATTTAAGAGGAAGACTGTGTGTGTAGGTTGGGTAGAGAGAGCAACATATGTAACATTTACTGTAATATACACAGAAGAATGTGATTCCCAAATGGTTATGTTGCCTTGCCTGATTATGCTAACTGAATGACCGTTAACCTTTTTTTGGTACACTGAGGCCTGAACTTCTGTTGTATTTTTATAAATATAGTTTTGGGCATGTTCTGTCCTCAGCTATTCATGTTTCTTAAATAATGAAAATGTAAATAATTCATGGGACATAATTTTCTTCATTAATATTGCTATCTGTTATTAATCGGTTCTGTCTGTCTCCGTTTTAGACTCCCTGCCTGTGTTGGTCAGTGTCATTGCCTGTGTTGTCTATTTTTGTAGGTGTTTTAATAAAGTAACCTTTTCCAATAAAGTAAAATCTGATCCTCTTTTTCATTTACAATTTGTTAAGTTTGAGTTGTTCCGGTATGTGATTTCACAATAGCATTCATATTCAAAACAGTAGATTTGTGCAAACATACACTTCCACAAGTTATAAACTACAGCACATACTAAAAGTTTATTGTTCATTTTAAACGGTACATACTTATATAATATGTATAAATCTCAGCCTGGATATATAGATCTACAGTTGAAGGTGAAATATCTACATCATCACTGAACACACAGTAAGTCAAATATTAGGATAGTTTGTTAAATATATAAACAATGAGGCTTTAAGCCAATGAAAACAAACTAATGCCAAAAAAATGTAATTATTCTGAATGAAATTAGTCATTAAGGCCAGGAAGTATCACATGACATGTCACAGTTATGTTCCTGATGCTGAAACACTAGAGACCAGAGCAGGCTGCTGTCAGTTTGATTCACTGAAGAAGTTAAAAGGTTGCTTTGAGGCACTTTGAAGGCGTAAACTGGAGATGCATAGGTTTAACATTACTCTGGTAATGTTGAGTTGATTTTAGTGTGAAGTACACAACAGCATGGTAAAACCAAAACACTAACTTTTTTTTTGCAACCATTGGAAAATGATACGAGAAATGAAAACAGCCTTTACTTGAGTTTCTGTGGGCACAAAGACATGCTTGTGGCCTGCGTTAAAAACCTAACGCGTTTCCTGTTTGTTCATCAACTTCAAAAATCACGTTTTTTTTTCTTCACTCACTTCCCATCCCCTCTTACTTTTCATCTTGCTGTAAAAATCCTTTTAACAAGCACAATCTTTGCCACTGTTTAAAAGAAAAAGTCTTAAACCATTGGACAATATATTCTCAGAACACAAGTCAAAAAGAGGCAAGAATAAAGCAACATATTTTAGTGTCTGGATACGGAAGGCATTATGCATGTGGACTATGGCTTCAATAATGCACTTGAGGTGAATTTACATGCATTGGTCTAGAATGCACTTTGGTTTTTGAAAGGAACTGAACCAGAATCAACATGAGTGTGGCTCTAACAGACAGAAACGATAAAGAAATAAAAGATCAGCCCTGCTTCCCTGAATTTTCACTTTTAACAGAGGCTCTAGAGTAGATGTAGTTCACCTTATAAATGTATAAAATTATAATATGTGATAAAATCTTGTAATTCACAAAATATAATATAAAAACTGAATGTTACAAATGGTGGATTACAAAAAAAAAAAATGACCTCAATGTTCTAAGTTACAAACACAGGCATGCACACACACAGGAAGCGCTGAGATCCACAATCAGAACTGATCAGACTTGATTCCTTCTTCATGAACTCCATTAGCCCATTCGGGTTAAACCAGCCTGGCCAAAGAAAAAAAAAGCATTTAGTGTGTCTGGAGTGAAAACCAGGTGTTTTACAGCAATGTAATAAAGTATTTAATGTGATCTTAAAAGGGCATTCACACAGAAAGATTTCAATTAGATTTACTGCAAAGATTTAAATGTGCTATTTATTTAAGCATTATGTTTAATATACATTTATTACCATCTCTGATTTAAACGTTAGCCAAAACATTGAGAGAGTTGTTAAGTTTGATACATATCCCTGAATGAGATCAAATTGCAATTGTAAATGTCAATGAACAGATTTAATACTTTGATGTAAGGATTAGCTTGTGTCATCACTCAAAAATGTCCCCATGTGACATTTTTTATGTATTAAAATGTTTCAGTAAAAAATACTGGTAAACACTGCTGTTTGTTATTATGTATTGTCATACAGGTGCATATGAATATAAATAATTAATATAAATGTAAATAATTCTTTATTACATCAACATTATTATATATATAATACAATTACAATCTAAAAAATGTATATATGCAGGGTGCAATTTTTGAAAAAAGCGGGGGGGAAAGTTTTGGAAAGTTTTTTTTATTCATGAAAATAAATCATGCAGCTATTAAACTAAAGTAACATTTATAGAATAATTATGAACTTTAATGAAACGATATCGGAACATTTTGACCATTTTTTTAATCCATTTTTACATTTTAATTCAGAGCGATTTAAATTAATTTAGAGGGAGACTTTCACTCTTATGCATTGTCCTTTCTTCATTGGGAAGTGCTTGGGATACACATTATAAACATCTACGTTTGAGCAGATTACCTCTGTACCTCTCGTTGGTTTCATACGGATTACATAATCAGAGAATATTTGTTCACATTTCAGGCTTTCTATACACATATTTCTTGTGCATTTTTGTAAGATGCAAGATGAGATAAAGCGCATGTTTGTTTTCTTTATTTTACAAAAGGCCTTTTACAGGTTCAAATGTTTTACTTTTATCTGTATGACCCAAAATATTTTAAAGTATTTTAAAGTTCTTTCAGCTGTTATGAGAGAAAAAAAAAATCTAAGTGAATGCGCTGGCACATTCGTCGAGTGCTAATTCAACATGCCAGAATAAAACCCGATTTTAGAACAATGCATTGCACCACTCAGCATGGTGTGCCAAAACACTTGTTTATAAACTTTAATATTTCATACAAAACAATCACAAAACACATTGTGACATTTTGAAAAGACGTGCATGGTTTAAGGCCACTGGAACCAGGAGCATATAACTTAACGCGCACGTGTCATCTTTCATCACAGGAGTGGAAGCGCTAGTTCTGATTTTATTGTTTGATGTTTAAACATGCGTGTTGCATATCTTTATTTTATATATTTTATATGGTGTATTGGTGAAGTAACATTGATTACTGTTGAGGGGGGGGATACATTTTATCCCCACCAGGGATAAAAATAATTCAGCAGAAGCAGGGATATTTAGACCAGATGGGGGAAATCCCCACCCCGGCAAATCACACTCTGTATATATGATTATAATTATATTACATTGATTATATTAAAGTATTCATGTTAATATCATCTTTTTGCTATATTACCTAGCTATACTTTCGATGAGAGTTGGTCATAGCGGTGACATAAGTGAAAAAGAACGCTGATGATGCAACTGAAAATTATGCCAACTACCAATAGGAATGCAGATATTGATACTACAGACAAAAAGGAATGCCTATTGACTACCAGCACTACAGTGCATAGATATGTATACGTAGATGCCACAGACTCACCTCCAACTTGCGCTATAACGTGTAAAGTTCATTTTCACACTGTCTCCATGACTTCATCTAAACATTTTCCTTCTTTCCCCCCCCCGCCGAGATTTCGTGTGTTCACAGGCAGGACTTATTGGACTTATTATACATGTTATTTGTGAATGGAATCTGTTTGTGTGTGGTGTGCTTTCCTGGTCACATCGCCGCACTCCACACACTAGAGGAACAAAACGGTTAAATCTATGATTTCTTATCGTCATGTTTGTGGTCTCTCACATTTTGAAACTCTTATAAGAGTTTAAAAAACGTTTTGTGTGTACCCAGCTGACTCCTTCGTCTTGTTGTATTGTGTTAGTTAAGCAAAATCATCTGCTGAAGCCTATTGCAGATATAGATATTCATACATGCGTCAAACTACGTTTGCAGATGCTAAGTCAACTTGCTCTCAAGCATTCACAGATTGATGTTTTGACCGTTCCAATATGGCAGACAGCTTACATATAGCGGCCCATAGAAACAGCCACTAATGAGGCATCTGTTTATACATCTATGGTGAATAGCCAATTAGCTAGACGTGCGTGTGGTCACCTGTGAGATCTTCACTCCAGTCAGTTTCTCCACTGCGCTCGGCAGGCGAGTCATGATGTCCAGAACTTCTCCTGTAAGCTTAGCAACGCCCACTTCTGACCCACCGCTGGACACCATGGTGATCTTCTGAGCTTCACAGAGTGGCCTGCTGATCTCTTCTGCCATCTAGAGGAGAGGAGGACAAATGGGATTTTAACATTATTGAGTGATCTTTATCATTGAACTTATTTAAGGACATTTACAAGTTCAGCACTAACCAGTGGGAGTTTCTCCAGCAGCATGTCCACCATGGCTCCCTCTTTGTACTGTTTAAAAGCTTCCGCCTTTTTGGACATCTGCTCGGCTTCAGCCCGACCCTTTGCCTCCATTGCAAAGGCTTCTGCCTCTCCTCTCATCTGAAACAGAGACAGAAAAAGATGAAGAATACTCACGGCAAAGTTATTTTTCATTCTTCGCTTAGAGGTAAAAAGAAGTTCGAAATACAAAGCGGCTCTCCAATGTGTTAGTTTTTACTTGTGTCATGACCTCAACGGACTGAACAGAAGAAATTAACTTCCAATATAAAAGTTAATCGTGATATAAGAATATCCTGTACGTTTCGGAGCTGAAAACTTCCTTGTTAGTCAAAGAAAAGCTTTTATTGACACCATGCCCAGCAAACGCTCGATCTCAGAATATGCCAACCCTTGACGTCATCGTGTGGTTAACCGGCGCCTCAATAAGTATGCCTGATTCTGTAGCCCCGCCCACCGACTCGTGGAGCAAAAGGGATCGCGCTACCGAGTAATAAACATGCCGAAGATATTGCGCTGTGCCTGGTTGTGGAAGAACACAGTTGCTGCATAAGCTTCCTTTGGATTCTAATATTAGGAATGTGTGGTTGAACTTTATTTTTAATGAAGTTCCAGCTCACGTGGGGAAGACATTGCACGTTTGTTTGCTTCATTTCACAGTGGAATCATTTGTAAACAAGAGACAGGTCGAGACTGGATTTGCAGACAGAATGAGATTAAAACAATGCTGTGCCTTCTATATTGGATCCGACAGGAATGGTACAACACAACAAAAATATTTTTATATGTGATAGTATTGCATTGTTACATATCGTTTGATTACTACTGATTATGTTGCAGAAGTTTTGAACATACTGATTTGTCTGCAGTGAAGTTTTCCTGATGCACGTACTTGGCTTGTGTGTGTGTGTGTGTTAGTGATGCGCGGTTCACGGATATATCCAACGATCGGGCGGGCCAAGTAATTAAAAATAATATTCATATTAATCGCGGGTGGATGAGAGATAAATAAATGCGTTTTGCGAGCCCTGTGGGCGGATCATTCCGGATGCCGTTTCTCCACATTGGAAGTTTTCAAAACAATTCCCCACATGTACTGACGGGGGAGTCGAAACTCATTATTTTGCAAAACTGTTATCCCATCATAGCAGTGGGCATTTACTTCCAAGCCTCCAGTGCAGCACGCCCATAATAACCGAGCGTTCCAGGAGAGAGCCTCAAAACCAGGGTAGAAAATAGCCTATTACTTATTCATTATGATGTTTTTGAATGTAAAAACCACGCAAACGTAATAGGTTTACCTCAGACAACAGTATAAAAAAAATTTAAAAGCCAGTTCATGACACCTTTAAATACATCGGGGCCTTAAAGGTGAATATCGTGTAAGGTGTGTCTTATGCAAACAGTAATGCTCGTTGTCACTGATGGAAAAACAAGTGTGTAGAGAGATTCATGAACTCACTCTGATGGACTCTGCCTCAGCTTCTGCCTCCATGATCAACTGAAGCCTGTTAGAGGAGAGAAGATGAAATGGTTTTTCGAGATTATGATACCAATCTATCAGTTTTTTTTCTTTAGATTTGCTTCCAGCAAAGCACAAATGTGTGTTAAAGTAGACAAAAAGCAAAACCTTTGGATCTTGATGTTTGTGTATCACTGCATCAGTTCCTCACCGTTCTGCCTCAGCGATCTTCTCAATACGGTATCTCTCAGCCTCGGCAGGTTTCCGGACCTTGGCCTCCAGTTCCTTCTCCCTGCGGGTGATCTCCTGCTCCTGTAAAGTGATCTGCTGCGTACGCTCCACAACCTGAACCTGCATCTTCTCCTCCTCTATACGCTGCTTTGTCTTGGCCACCTAATTCAAATGACAGTGGATGTCAGCAGACGTGACTTAAGCCCAAAGTATATTTCGATTTTTACTTTTATACTTTGGACCCTCACTTACAGTGAGTGTGACGCAAATTTCGTCACCAGAATAGTACAGGTGTACTGTACGCACACTGCCCGTTTTTTGTTACTGCGCATATTGTATGCAATGTTCCAATGCATTACTTTACTATGAGTAACTTGCCCCAACACTGGTGGTGAAAAAGGATTTACAAAATGACTTTTGGATTGATCCCTTCTTGTACACTCAGGGATGTGGATTCGGATGGCAAGTAAATTATTACAGAGTCTGTAAAAAAAAGTAGTTAATTCGGCTGGGAATTTCACATGTGATAGATATTTTGGATGTGGACCTCAATAAAATAACCAACTATCCCATGTAATCACTGTACGTCCCCATGAAAAACAATTACCATCCAACTAGGGCGTTTTTCTAGAAATTCCTAAAAATATTAATTGATGTAAAGTGGCAATCCTCATTCTACCAGCTGTAAACCAAGTTAAATATCATTTGGTACCTGAAGCTGATAGGCCATTTCAGACTCTGCCTTCTTGGTGTTGACCTCATAGTCATAGGATGCTTTCTTCAGCTCATAGTCTCTTTGCGCTTTAGCCATCTGAATTTCATTTATATACTGAGCAGAGACCTTCTCCTGCATGGCGTGAGCCTCCTACACACAAACACAAACAAACACATTTAGTTTTATCCAACACCATTTAATGACAAAAGGAATATGAAAAGTCTCACCTTGATAACGGCATCTCTCTTGAACTGAGCTTCACCGATACGAGCATCTTTTTGCACCTGAGCAGTACGAGCTTTACCCAGCGAGATTAGATAACCCTGTGAGAGAGTCCGGATGAGTTTCATACTAAGGTGTATGTATTATTACAAATATACACTACTCTTTAAAAAGTTAGGGGTCAGTAAGATTTCTTTGGCAAAAAGAATATACTTTTATTTAGCAAGGACTAATTAAATTGATCAAAAGTGACAGTAAAGATTTCAAATAATGCTGTTCTTTTGAACTTTCTATTGACCAAAGAATCCTGAAAAACTTTTGAACAATGGTGTTTATTAGGTTGTGAGGTGCATAACATCACCTGATCGTCATGCACATCTTTGAGTGTGTAGCTGACAACACCGATCCCCATGTTGACCAGGTCAGAGGAAGCCACCTTAAACACCTGCTCTGAGAACTTTTTACGGTCCTGATAGATCTCCTACAGAGAGAAAGAATGAGAGATTGCATAATAAATAACAAATAGCACACCACATGTCTCAGTCACCAGCGGTTGCTTGTTTATTTCAGCACTAAAACCCTCCAGTCCTCTTTGAAATGTTCTTATAAAAAGCTTGTTTCTTCCATTCTGTGTGTGTTTGATACAGAATACAAACAGCTCTTTAAGCATCTCACAGTACCTCCACAGTCAGGTGTGCGATAATGGCTCTCTGATGTCCCTCAAGGGTCTCCAGGGCAATCTCAGCAATCTCAGTCTCGGACTTCCCCATGAACATCTGACAGGCTGCAGCCAGCATTTCTTTATTCTGACCCTGGATCTTCACCTGCAGAACACACAAATAGCAGCATTCACAGACTGTAAAACTGATGTAACAGATGACTATTACATGTGTGTGTGTCTCTAACCTGGGCAATGCCAGTCACTGAGACCGGTACTCCATGCCTGGTGTAGACCTTTTCACTCTTTACATTCAGAGTCAAAGTATTGAGAGAGATCCTAGGAGAAAAGAAAAACAGTCATAAAGCATTTTTTAAGTCAGCATAAAGCAGATCTTCCCAATTGTGACGTATATCCAAATGAAACAGCTTCTAGAACAAAAAACAAATGTAAGGCAGGACTTGATTTTGTCCATCGGGAATTGATTGGATGGTTTACTGGTGTGAGGGCAAACCAGTGAGATCTCACATGAGATCACATCAATAGCAAAGATCAATGTTGAGAATGCTTTCTATGCGCAAAAGAAAAAAAAAATCTTTAACATCATTCTCCTACGCTGTTCACGTAGTAAAACAGTGCATCGCTTCCACGTTCTACGTCAGAATGAACAGCGTTGAAGAGAAGAGATTGTTGAATAAAGTCATTATTTTTGTTTTGTTTTTTGCACACAAAAAGTATTCTCGTCGCTTCAATAAGGTTGAACCAATGTAGTCACATGGAATATTTTAACGATGTCTTTATTACCTTTCTGGGCCTTGAAAGTTGCAATGACGTTGCTGCCTATGGCTGGTTCAGAGACCTTTCAGATTTCATTAAAAATATCTTAATTTGTATTCCGAAGAATTCAGTAATTAATGACAGAATTTTCATTTTTGGGTGAACTAACCCTTTAATAGGGCAGAGTCCATCAGCAGTTATGGGCGGGGCCTAAGCATTTGTGATGTCACACTGCTAGAATCTGCAAATGGCTTGTTCTGAGACACCGCTTAAGAATTATGGGGATTAAAAAAAGAGTGGGTGGATTTTTTCCATTATAAGGTGGTTGTGTACACACACTGCTGACACACATTTATGTTCAAACACCATGTAAAAGTACATTTTGCATAATAGGTCCCCTTTAATACCAGGTGTAAACAGGGCCACAGAATGTTGATGTACAGTAGGCTAATCAGATTATGGACAGACTAGTGCAAATTCATCCACAAACTACTGCAGTGATCTGTAGCGATCTACAAAACGGGACGAAGGTATTCTCTGAGGAACGAGTGATTCATTTATTTTCTCCATGTATATGTGAAGAGGAATGTAAACGCATGTTTCTACTGCACACAGAGCCGCCTCTTGTTTTTAATCCCATCATTCATGATACCCGGAAGTCCCAGTCTCTTCTTAAATCACATTAGAGACTCGCACTGCAGCACCTGCTTAAACAGAATGGTTCCGATGCATGCGTGTTCAGGCACTAACATGTTCTAATAATCAGTCTCCTATTGCAATGCAATACATACCGCTGGATTTGCTGAATGCAGGGAAAAACAAACACTCTTCCACCAGCAATCATCAGAGGAGGAGAGCGACCACATCCTGAAAGAGATGAGAGTTTTGTTTGCTGGTATAAAGTGTCAATACTTGACTAAAAGCATACTTGGAGTGGGGCTACGTGTGGGAGGTATGTCCAAAATCTTACATTATGTTAGGAGTACTTTTATATCACAGAAACGGCAGTGGTGGAATGTAACAAAGTACATTTTTCAATTATTATACTTTCTACTCCACTACATTTCTACAACGTTCTGTTACATTTTCTGATCAGTTTTCCCCCTGCAAAAACATCTTCCTGACCGTCCGTCACACGTTTGTCTAACCAGCGCCTGCACAGTGAAATGAACGTGAAAAAAATACCTACCTCACCAGACCATGTGAGCGGAGCTCCAATCATGAACAGATCACCGGTAAAACGATGTGCGGTCAAATCCCGCACCGACATGAAATTTCTCTGCACTGTAGCCTACTATAGGCTACTTGTAGCCATTAAAACAAATATTTAGTTTCATGTTTAAATATTATAATGTTATTTTTTTTTGAAAAGTGAACAGGACACATCATAAGAAGCGCAATATGTCAGAAGACATGGGGGACAGAAATGATTTTGACCACTTCATTAAGTTTTGTTTTGTTGAAAGCCTTTCTTTAAAGATAGTTTCGTTTTGTATAAATTGTATCTTAATTTTAATCAATGTTTTATCAACCAATTGCCTGGATTTAATAAATAATAAGCAAATATAGCAGACAATGACATGGAGGTGCCGGCGCCGCGTGAACAACGGCTTAAATGAACAACTACTAGAAAAAAAAAAAAAAGAAAAAAAAAGAAAACTTTAGTTGGGGCAGCCCTTGCTACTTATTTCAGATAGGCCTATATTCGAACCAGCATGTGTCACAACGGGCATTCTGGGTTGAGCCTGAGCGGAATGAGCTTTAGAAATGAACGGAATCTTCAGAAAGGTGCTCTCCACTCCGGAAGAAATATTACCGCTCTTTCTACGCAAACTGGCCGACAGATGGTAAGCACAATTACATTAACCCAAAACAAACTGCCAAAAGTACAATTAAAATCAGGTACTTTTTACTTAAGTAGGGTTGTCATTGTGGTACTTCTACTTTTACTAAAGTAAATATGTCTCTGGTTATTTGTACTTTTACTTAAGTACTGAGATTCAGTAACGGTATATATCACAACAGGGATGCTCCGATATTAAAAGTCTGGAAAATACAGATGAGTCAATAATTATTGTATGTTATGGCTGATAACTGATAAATGGTAAATAATAAAATTGAATACTATTTTGTCTAAATAAATTAAAAATAAAACATTAAAAACAAAAGTCAATCATTTTTAAATGCAAATTTAGCCTACAACAACATAATATTAATGAAGTATGAAAATGTAATTTATTTTAAGATTTGCAGACATTTTATATTTAACAGTGTTATTAAATTAAAAAATAAATAAGTGTCATCTAAAGGTGAAAATAGAGGTAAATGCACAATTAAATAACCAGTATTATAATGCATCCCTATAGATACACAATATAGTTATTTGGGCTACAGGCCATACATATTTATTATCAGTTATGAAAGTTTGGGGTCAGTAAGAAAACAAATTATTTCAAAATCAATGCTTTTGAACTTTCTATTCATCAAAAAAAAAATCCATGCATAAAAATGCATAAAGGTTTCCACAAAAAAATATTGAACAGCACAAAAATATAATCCTAAGGAATGTTTCTTGAGATCTAAATCAAAATATTAAGAATTTAGATTTGCCATAATAGGAATAAATTGCATTTTAAAATATATTCAAGTAGAAAACAGTTATTTTAAATTGTAATAATATTTACAAAATAATTGTTTTACTGCATTTTTGATCAAATGTATACAAAATATTTGTTCAAAAGTTTGGGATTTTTTATCACTGTACGAATGATTCACTTTTACTATCAGGACACATTTCATAACATTACATTGCTGGAAATTCTCCAGTTTAACAAATCATGGTACAAAATGTATCTCCCTTTAAAAAGCAATGTCAATCCCTTGCATGATTTCCACCATTAACAAAGACACTCATGAGCACGCTTCCTGTCATTGCATGTCTCCAGCAGCCTGTCAACTGTTTACAGAGAGAACAAGGGCGACAGAGACATAATGGAGCTGGTGACTTATTTTCTGCCCCTCTGTACAGTGCGGTTTGACTACATTAACCTTGTTATAGTAAATGTGAGCCTGCTGGGGTTTTTCCTCCTGAGCATTAAAGTCATCTTAATGTGTAACCACTGACATTTATCTACACAACATATCACAACCATTAGTGAACTTTGTGTATGTTTTGACCTGTGAATGAAAGTCACATGAATATCTGAAACCAGTTCTGCATTGGCCATTGTTTTTAAAAGAATGCAGTTTGCACATCATTGATCCGTACAATCACTACAGAACTCTAGGGGTTATTGCTAAAGTCTGATTGCTGTCAATCCTTAGGTCACAGCTGCTTTTAATTTTCAGTTCTTATATATATATATATATATATATATATATATATATATATATATATATATATATATATATATATATACACACACACACTGTATATACTGTATATACAGTATAATTAGTCTAGCCTTCAAGGAGAACTATTGCTTATTTATATACATAACTGACGTGTAATAAAGCTCAACAGATGCAGCATACCTGAGATCACCATAGCCTCATTGGGACCACAGGTGTAAAACATCTTGAATTAGATCTGAGGAAAGAAAACAGCCACTAGATCAACACATGCTGGGAGTATTTTAGATATGACATCTGAGTAAACACAGACAACACTAGTTAATCTCGAGGGTTCAGTAGAATGTGAGTCTGGTCTTCCCATTGCCTTTTTTTTTTTTATTTTTTTAGATCACAGTAGATCTGCAGAATAACACTATGCAACAGGTTAGTTTACGTTACAAAATAAAGTATACAGGTGCTGGTCATATAATTAGAATATCATCAAAAAGTTGATTTATTTCACTAATTCCATTCAAAAAGTGAAACTTGTATATTATATTCATTCATTACACACAGACTGATATATTTCAAATGTTTATTTCTTTTCATTTTGATGATTATAACAAATCCCAAATTCCGTATCTCAGAAAATTAGAATATTGTGAAAAGGTTCAATATTGAAGACACCTGGTGCCACATTCTAATCAGCTAATTAACTCAAAACGCCTGCAAATGCCTTTAAATGGTCTCTCAGTCTAGTTCTGTAGGCTACACAATCATGGGGAAGACTGCTGACTTGACAGTTGTCCAAAAGACGACCATTGACACCTTGCACAAGGAGGGCAAGACACAAAAGGTTATTGCAAAATAGGCTGGCTGTTCACAGAGCTCTGTGTCGAAGCACATTAATAGAGAGGCGAAGGGAAGAAAAAGATGTGGTAGAAAAAAAGTGTACAAGCAATAGGGATAACCGCACCCTGGAGAGGATTGTGAAACAAAACCCATTCAAAAATGTGGGGGAGATTCACAAAGAGTGGACTGCAGCTGGAGTCAGTGCTTCAAGAACCACTACGTACAGACCTATGCAAGACATGGGTTTCAGCTGTCGCATTCCTTGTGTCAAGCCACTCTTGAACAACAGACAGCGTCAGAAGCGTCTCGCCTGGGCTAAAGACAAAAAGGACTGGACTGCTGCTGAGTGGTCCAAAGTTATGTTCTCTGATGAAAGTAAATTTTGCATTTCCTTTGGAAATCAGGGTCCCAGAGTCTGGAGGAAGAGAGGAGAGGCACACAATCCACGATGCTTGAGGTCCAGTGTAAAGTTTCCACAGTCAGTGATGGTTTGGGGTGCCATGTCATCTGCTGGTGTTGGTCCACTGTGTTTTCTGAGGTCCAAGGTCAACGCAGCCGTATACCAGGAAGTTTTAGAGCACTGACCAACTTTATGGAGATGCAGATTTCATTTTCCAACAGGACTTGGCACCTGCACACAGTGCCAAAGCAACCAGTACCTGGTTTAAGGACCATGGTATCCCTGTTCTTAAGTGGCCAGCAAACTCGCCTGACCTTAACCCTATAGAAAATCTATGGGGTATTGTGAAGAGGAAGATGCGATATGCCAGACCCATGAATGCAGAAGAGCTGAAGGCCACTATCAGAGCAACCTGGGCTCTCATAACACCTGAGCAGTGCCACAGACTGATCGACTCCATGCCACGCCGCATTGCTGCAGTAATTCAGGCAAAAGGAGCCCCAACTAAGTATTGAGTGCTGTACATACATACTTTTCAGTTGGCCAAGATTTCTAAAAATCCTTTCTTTGTATTGGTCTTAAGTAATATTCTAATTTTCTGAGATACTGAATTTGTGATTTTCCTTAGTTGTCAGTTATAATCATCAAAATTAAAATAAATAAACACTTGAAATATATCAGTCTGTGTGTAATGAATGAATATAATATACAAGTTTCACTTTTTGAATGGAATTAGTGAAATAAATCAACTTTTTGATGATATTCTAATTATATGACCAGCACCTGTATACTTTAGAACTAACATTTAACTTTATTATACCATAATGTATAAATAGTTCCCATATCATTCATATAATACACTTATATGATCTGTTTCTAAACATCAATAATCCAAAACGAAAGCACAATCACTAGCAAAACAGGTGCGAATATTATAATGAACAACGTGTAAGGTTACGCGTTTAGAAGCTCTAATGCATTTTGCGACAGAACAGGAAATGCATGGCTAACGTTACTGCTTAGCGGTGGCTATGCTGCATTTCACGCGACTAAAGTTTACTTTGGTGTTGATTATCGCAAGTCCAGACACTTTGTAATATTTAGACAACCATATGTTCTTACCGATTGCTGATATTTCGGTAAAAAACGAAGTATATGTGGTCCGGATTGTCTCTCTTGTGTCGATTGCAAAAGCTCGTCGAAATCACGCAGTCTTGGCCACGCCCATTCAAAAACACTCAGGCTGTGTTTTAACTAGTAAGCTCCCTACCGTGACTACAGTTTTGAGCCTTCGAGATGCGTAAAATGCAGACTAGGTAAGTGTAGTTCACTATGTTTTGCGATGGTCATGGAGTAGTGGGTAGACTGCTCTCTGCTGTGAAGTGAGGAAAAGACACCCTCATTTACTTGGTAGTAGATATCTGAACATTATGAAAGCTTTCAAAATCATGCTTTGGTAAATAATTTATGATATAAAAAGTCATAATTGTGTCAAAATGTCGAATTTATGAGATACTAAATCATAATTATGAGTTGAAAATGTATGTACAAAATTAATTAAATTATAAAATTACATTCTAAATCCTAATTTATGAGATAAATCAAAATTATGACAGCCTATTAAGTCATAATTATGACAAAAGGCCATAATAATTATAACAAAAAGTTTAAATACTATATCATAAGTATGACAATTGCATAGGCTATATCTAAAATTAATCTCTCATTTAAACACTTTTTTATTAGTAGTATTAATATATTATTATTGCAGATGTGAGAAGTCAAAAGTAGGCTATAGCCTATTATGGAACATGTTTACCATTTATACCCACCTGTGTTCCAGATAACCACACTACGTTTTTTTTATATTGTAGCCTTGGCCTGCATTTAAAACACGTATAGGCTATACATTAATTCGTCAAAAACCAAAGATAAATGGTAAGTCTGACCTTTTTTCAGTTTTTCCATATTTCTTTATTCTTTTCATGATCTATTTTGACTTACAGTATATATTAACTTAATATATATATATATATATATATATATATATATATATATATATATATATATACATATATATATCTCACACACACACACACACACACAATGAAAATAATGTTAGTGGGTAAACTTAACGAAATAAAGTTAAACGAATGTACAACATAGCCTACATATTTATACAACATCATAACAATTAATAACAAACAATCAATCTCGCTAATAAGGGCATTTTCATATTCAAAACAAAATAGTTTATTTTTGGCAATTGTAGCGATACAGATCAAACTGATGTAAAACATGAGGTCGGTGATTTGTTTTAAAAATGTTACCAAAACATCTTAAAAAGAAAAGCACAACTGGATACAACCAGCAGACTTTTCTCTCCTTTTCTACATGCAATTCTTGTCTTGTTGGCACTCCCTATATACTTCCGGTCTTCCAAATCCCGTCACTAAAATGTGTCTTGCACCAATCAGGTTTCTCAACATCCAGCAGTGCCCCGCCCACTACAATCCCAGCCTCGTTCTGGAGACAGTCCAGGAATATAAAGCCTTTGTCCGGCTTTTCCAAATTATATCTGAGCCACGCCGTTACTTCCCAGATTTATTTGAGAACTTCTCGCACAATTTGTAACAATGAGGGAGATTGTTCACATCCAGGCCGGTCAGTGCGGAAACCAAATCGGTGCCAAGGTAAGAACAGTTTTTCGGAGTATAAAGTGAGTCATTTATATTTTGCAGCAACGACAAAAAAAAACTGTGCAGGGGTCTCAGAATGCAACAATAAAGCCATTATATGTAAAGAACGCCAGTGTTATTCTATTCCAATGCTTTTACCTAATCTAAAACAGAAAGATTGTGTCTTAATTTTGTTTCTGAACATTAGAAGGCGTACTATTATGCAGAACGTAGACCTATTTTTGCATTGCACATCTTACCAAATGTTATTAATAATGCATTACACTATAGCAACACGTTGGGCAGTTTTATAGACCCACATTATGTACAAGAATGTTTTCCATTACACTGCTTTGTCCTTTGTTAAGCCCCTTTATTCACGGCCAGAAATATGCGGAGCCCACTCTTCATTCATTCTCACTATTTCTAATGGTCTGTATAGCTATTTCTCTAAATAAACGATTCTAATGATTCTAACCATAAATCTCTTTGTCTGTAAATCAAAGATGTGGGTGAAGGGATTGACTGAGGGAAAGGGGGGTCTGTCCTCTTTCTTTCTTTCATTCATTCTTTTCAATGCACCGGGTGTGGCAGATCTGATGTGAACAGCAGCGCTCTCAGTAATTATACTAGGCTACCCGTTATCAGTGTCACGAGCCCTTTAAACAGCTGTCAGGACCAGCTCGCGAGCCATGACACATGATGCCACTAATATTACTACCGCATACTTTAACATAATTTCCACGCGAAATTATTTTAGCAAGTATTTTCTGCCTTTGAACTAAATTCTTCATTTTATGTGCAGATATTGACCGCTTTGATTCAATAGTCAAGCGGAGGATGATGGGAAGGGTGGGGCGATGGAGAAAAACAATGAACAATTTTAATAGTAGGCTAACAATTAAAGAAGGTGAAATTATGAACTCTTAATCAGTTAAATCAAGTTCATTTAGTGCTTTTTGTTTGAGTCATTGTTTAATTTAGCCTAAAATTAGCTTCCTTTTTACTGTAATTGTTCTCATAAAGGATTACCCACGTCAATGCATTTAAAATATCCAATGAATCCGATTCTGTACCACATCAACACAGAGATTAAAGCTGCCAAAAAAGAACATATTCACACCCATGACCCTATTAAAGATGCATATTTTTGTTAAAAGATGGCCCATGAGATGTTGCCTGTCTTCTGTGGCATCAGACATTAGGTTAAATCGTCCTCATCCTTTATAAGACTTTAACGTGCCTTTCAAATGATGAGATTGTGAGTGTCTGTTGAACCCATCTAAGGTCAGGGCGGGACGAGGAGGCATCCACAAAATGACTTAATGGCTCTAACAGCTGCTGCCCATCCCCTCTACAGTACAGATATAAATGAAATATGAATAATTAATGAGTGAATTACATATTAATGGAAACCTTTGATTTGGTGGAATGAATAATTGGCAAAATTAAATGTATTCAGTAGTGATGGGATAATTGTCTTACTGGCAAAAATGTACAATATGTAAAGCCAAATTATTTAAATGTGTCAGCATGGTATTTTATGATGATATCATGTGATGGCAGCAGAAATCTAGGTTGCCTGAGTAACAGGTTTTTGATAGGCGAGAGTGTCAGAACAGGGTCACAGTAGGGTGGTGTCAGTCAGCGCTGTCCAGTTTATTGGCCTCATTCTTTCAAAACAATTATTTTCAATATATCCCAAGAACAATCTTTTCTTTCTTCATTCACGTTCACTTGCTGCCTTAAGTCCATCTTGACCCCTCTCTTCCTGCTTATTTCTCAGATTAAGGTAACTTGGACAGTAACATAGAATTAATGATTTAAACATCAATAAAGCCTCTTTCTGAGCTTAAACCCAATTCCAGATTAGTGATTAGTTGATACTGTTTCTCAATATTTCAGTGTTTAATAAGATAGAATTGATGTAGAATTTACTGAATTGCATGCAAGTGCAATGAGGGAGATGTTTAAATTGCTGTGTGTTGTTTGCAGTTCTGGGAGGTCATTAGTGATGAACATGGAATCGACCCAACAGGAACCTATCATGGAGACAGTGACCTGCAGCTGGACAGAATTAGTGTCTACTACAATGAAGCTACAGGTACTTTACTAAGACATACATATGGGGCAAGATGGGGAAGATGCCCCCTTTAGTAACAGTGTGTCCCCATCAAAGTTCTTTAAGTGTATTGTAAATGATTTATCTGTGCACATCATTTTAAAAAAATACTCGTAATCTTTCATCAAAAACATTAATGTCCCTCCCCCTCACTACGACATTCCTTCTGTTCTCTGATAATGTGTTCATCAACAAGGCAGAACAATAATCCCCCCTCCTGCAACCTGTCACTCACATGAAATGAATGCAGCTATTAGCAAATCACAGAGATTCAATCAAAATTGCCCTGCATTTTTTTCTCATTCGAATTGGAAATGTCACAATAGAGACGAAAAGACAGTCACACTTTTCGTTTCATGCTGACTTTTAGGGAAATAAATGGAAACAACTGAAGTTGTGAAAATACTATAAAATAATGTGAAATACTTTGTAAGCAATGGATATTCTATGCAAATATATGCATTTTGACAATATAGTTATAATTAGATTTATATAATTAGAGAAATTATTAAATATTAACTAACGCACCAATTCTGAGGGTCTGTTTTTAATTTTTCAATTCAATATTAAAACAGTATTTTTACTCCACAAATCTAAAATAATTACTGCATACTTCTGTAATTCAACATTTATTAAAGCATAGCAATTCAATAAATGTGTTGAGATGAGACCTGGTGACATCTAAAATTCTATCCAAAATTTGAAATAATTTACCCTGGCTTCAGAAAGTTAAACAATAGTACACAACTTCAATATTTATTAGGTGAAAAAAAGAGATTGTATCTTACTAATGGCAAAATATATTGATGCCATCACAAAAAGAGGGAGGAGTCGACCAATCAGTGATGCACTCACAAACTCACACACACACACACACAGCACACTGAATTCAAAATTGTTCATAGTATTCTAAAATGTTTATTGTTTATATATAAATACAGCGATTTAATTTGTTTAATCTGTTCTAGAATCACTGTAAACATTAGAAATGCTTTGGCAATACATTGTAACAATTGTCATTCCAGTAAAGCACATTTGAATTGAATTGACATCTAGAGGTCAAGAAAAAATGGCATCTTACCCCATCTTACCCTTCATGTTAGAAAGCCTTAAATCTGAATTTTGGTATTAAAATACCTTTTTCGATATGTTTAATTTTTTCATGTGTACTGAGCTGGTCTGCTTTTTTCCCCATGTCCCTGTATCTCTCTCTCTTGTGGAGGAGGTAAATATGTGCCAAGAGCTATTCTAGTGGATCTTGAGCCTGGCACCATGGACTCTGTGCGTTCAGGACCCTTCGGACAGATCTTCAGACCAGACAACTTTGTATTTGGTGAGTGACTGGCAAAAGGAAATATGTTAAAAGTATCAAATAAAAGTAGCAAAAGCAAATTAATATAAAAACAGATGTAAAATGTCTCAGCTTGCACATTCTGATGTGCGCTTCCTCCCTGTCAACTCACAGGACAGAGCGGCGCTGGTAATAACTGGGCCAAGGGCCACTACACAGAGGGAGCGGAGCTTGTGGATTCCGTTCTGGATGTGGTCCGTAAGGAGTCTGAGAGCTGTGACTGCCTGCAGGGCTTCCAGCTCACTCACTCCCTGGGCGGAGGAACCGGCTCCGGCATGGGCACCCTATTGATCAGCAAAATCCGTGAAGAGTACCCGGACCGCATCATGAACACATTCAGCGTGGTGCCTTCCCCAAAAGTCTCTGACACCGTAGTGGAGCCTTACAACGCCACACTGTCAGTCCATCAGCTGGTGGAGAACACAGATGAAACATACTGCATAGACAATGAAGCCTTATACGATATCTGCTTCCGCACCCTCAAACTCACCACTCCCACATACGGCGATCTCAACCATCTGGTCTCTGCCACCATGAGTGGCGTCACCACCTGCCTGCGCTTCCCCGGCCAGCTAAATGCTGATCTGCGGAAATTAGCTGTCAACATGGTGCCCTTCCCCCGCCTGCACTTCTTCATGCCTGGTTTCGCCCCTCTGACCAGCCGAGGCAGCCAGCAGTACCGTGCCCTCACCGTGCCTGAGCTCACGCAGCAAGTGTTCGACGCCAAGAACATGATGGCAGCCTGCGATCCCAGACACGGGCGCTACCTGACCGTCGCCGCCGTGTTCCGTGGCCGCATGTCCATGAAGGAAGTCGACGAGCAGATGCTGAACGTCCAGAACAAGAACAGCAGCTACTTCGTGGAATGGATCCCCAACAACGTCAAAACCGCTGTGTGCGACATTCCACCTAGGGGTCTGAAAATGGCTGTCACCTTCATCGGCAACAGCACGGCCATCCAAGAGCTGTTCAAGCGCATCTCCGAGCAGTTCACAGCCATGTTCAGGCGTAAGGCTTTCCTGCACTGGTACACAGGAGAAGGGATGGATGAGATGGAGTTCACAGAGGCGGAGAGCAACATGAATGATCTGGTGTCTGAGTACCAGCAGTACCAGGACGCCACTGCCGAAGAAGAGGGCGAGTTTGAGGAAGAGGCAGAAGACGATGCTTAAGAAGGAAATTAAAGGGTGTTTTGGGTGAGGCGATAGTGTGTTCAAGTTTGAGAAAATGTAGCAAAACATATATGGAAACAACTGTTAGTGTCTCAGTCAGATGAAGTAGAAATTAGCACTAGACAAATGGGGCCAAAAATAACCAGAGGAAGGCAGAAAGAATGTGAAAGTGTTTACAATTACAAATTGGTCACTTTTTTTTGTATTTCTTTACTTTTCTAATGGTCAGCTGGTCTCTGTACAGAACAGGGGAGAAAAAAGGGCAAACATCCAGTTGGAATCAATGCTATAAATGAATAGATGATGGGGTCAGGGAGGACAGCAACATCTCAATTTTCTTTAATTTTAACATTTGCTTCTTTTTGTCTGCAAATAACTCGAGTAAAAATATTATTATGGTGTTTTTTTTGTGTTTTCCTTTGTTACTATTGCACTAGAACACTCTGTGAGATAATGGCACTTCAACGTGACCTCAATGGGTCTGATCGCAGTATTTAGAGAAATGTTTCGAAGAGAAAAGTATGTTGTGTGAAAGATGAAGGAAAAGAAAAGGACTGAAAGAAAGACAGAATCGCAGATTCAGAGTAACAGGGTTATTTATCCTTAACCTCACTTGGACGCCAGCCAACGTCTACAGGAGAACATGGATTAATAATATGGACGATACAGGAAAGTATTTTAGATTATGCAGAGGGAAAGACAGGAATTTTAGCATGTTGAATTGATTGTTGGTGCAAATTTTAAATTCATGGACTCTGTTATGTCTCATTTCTGAGCCCATACTTTTAAGTGTTACTGCATATTGTTAATTAAATATTTTAAATGGTTTGATGTTCATTGATTGTCCCTGTGTGGAAAAAACTGAGCCTCTGGAGAAAACCAAAATAAAAATGAAAACAATTTCGTTAAGAATCAAGTCTTTGCTGTTTTTTAGCTTTTTATCGGGGGGGCATGGTACCTTTAATGATTCATAGTACAGTAAAGTACAGCACTATAATACATATGATATGCGAGTATATGCTTATGAGGCCTACTCATTATACAACATACTATTGTATTCGTTGTTTTTAATATATTATTTTGAAATAGATTTGAATAATTTAACCTTGAATAGTCGCGAGGTTCAGACATAAAGAAAAGTAAGAAATATCTAAATGATTGCTTCTCAAAAAATCCTAATGAAGAAAAACACTTTCAAACACGCCCCATCTGCAGAGAGCGCGGAAAACTTTGGACAAAGGCAAATGCTATTTCTCAGATGACCAATCCAGCCGCAGTGACGCATTTTCACCCAATCAGTGTAGGTTCGGTCTCTGACTGATAGCTTGACTAGCGAATCAGTAGTCTTCGTTGAAAGGGCGGGCCTTAGTTTTCAGGAAATGGATTCCGAGTGTTCTGCATGTTAAGGTAAGTGTACATTTTTATTAAATGCAGTGGATCATGCACGATATACCAGCACAAACGTAAACAGTGGTCATTTCTTGCATATTTACCTTAGCATTATGAAGGGAAGCATTATTTCGGATTCGGTTTTCCTAGTAGTGCATACATTTCTCTAGCCAATTAATAACACTTCTTCCAGTGTGGCAGGAAAACTTATTTGATCACAAAATAAAAATAAAAAAAGTTATAACATCCTATAATATCATGTCAAATGTGTTAAGTACACTTGTATCACACATATACATCGCCATTAATCAGAAAAAATGAGCATGATGATATTAGCAATGTTGTTTATGTATGTAATCCATACATTCGGTCTTAAAACATCTTTATTTACATTGTGAATGGTATCCCCGACAACCATATTTCTGTTGTAACATCACTCTTGATCATTTAGCCAGAGAGGAAAATGGATGCCACTCAGCAGATTGAGGATCCTTTCTCTGAAGAAGAAGATCAGGAAGAAGGGGAGAAAGAAAAAGGACCAGAAAGAGAACAGTTAGCAACACTGAAGGTGTTTAAAAATGATCACATACCGGAGACAGGTGAGACAATCAACCTGTTCTTATAGACTACCTTTATGTGATATTGTATGAGTAATATTTCCTGAACATTATTGAAATGATGACATTAATTCCCCCTTTTTTCTCTCTTCACATATTCAATCAGAATTCCCTCTCTATGTCGGAGAGAATGTCTTGGGTCGTGATCCTGCTGCCTGTTCTGTCCTGCTTCCGGCCCGATCTGTGTCCGGTCAGCATGCTGTCATCTCTATCTCTGTGTTCCGCTCTAGCAGCAGCCACTCCGGTAACGGTGATGCTGTGGAAGCACTTTTATGGGACATGGGCAGTTTGAATGGAACCAGAAAAGGCAGATTTAAGCTGACGCCTCAGGTACGATACGCTTTGACCGAGAGAGAGAGTGTGGTGATCGCTGACGTGCCATGCGAGTACATTGGCCTGAACATCTCGAAGAGAGATACACATGAAACTCCTGAGAAAGGAGTGTCTAAAAAGGAGAAAAAGGAAAGTTCGCCGCTATCAAGCAGTGACTCAGAGTCAAAGTTGAGGAAAGGCGTGCAGAATGGGTTAAATGAGAAAGAGAGGAGTGCCTTGCCTCCTGTGCCTTTATGGAGCCATGAGGATGAAGAACCCAAAACGTGTTCACCACAGCCAGCTCACAAACATCCTGAGATCACCCTGGTACCTGAATCAGACTCCGGTTCAGATGGAGAGGATGCTACGGATGAGAGGAAAGATTTTGGTAAGGAAAGTGAGACCTAAAGAATCTTAATGAAAGATATGGTAACACACTATTTTCATGCTTTCTTTTTTCTCTTTTGTTATAGTTTCAGACTCAGCGTCCTCCTCTCATCTGTGTAGTTCCACAAATTCATCATTCCTGACCCCTGCAAAAAAAGTAATTCCAGAGAGGTAGGTTGAGTGTTTCTTGAATGTTTTTTTTTTTATGTTCCCTTTTAACTTTACCCAAACTAGTCTAAAATTACATCATAACTTGATTACATAATGTTGATGTCTTACTGCATAAAGCAGGGTAACTAATATTACAAATATACTTAAAGGGATAGTTTACCCATCACTTTCCTAACTTTTATGACTTTCTTTGTTCTGCAAAACACAAAAGAAGATATTTGAAGTCAACGGGATAAGTGTACATAAAAGTGGCATGAAGTTAATCCATATACGACTCAGCTGGTATATTCAGTTCTGTCGACACAATCGTGTTGTATGATAGAAATGTAAGCCATTATTCCATCTCAAATCAATTAAAAACATTTACACAGATTACATCTAATGTGGCGACACAAACATCAAACATCATCACATTTGGTCATGCAATGTGCAAAAACCATTAAGGTTTGACATTAGTTGACATTTCAGGTTCTTATTGCCATATTTGTTGTAGTTTTTGCATATTATGTTTAAAAAATATGATTTAAAAGCACATTAAGGCTTGAATGCTGTTCTGTTCAAGTGTCACCTCAGAGCACTGATAATATACCAGTCAAGTCATATAGATTAATTTCACTCTTGAGCTTGAAAGTTTCAATGAGTCCCATCAATCTTTATAATATAGACAAAAACAAAAAATGTGTTCAGCAGAGAAAACATAAATTACAGTACAAGCAGTTTTAAAATAGAAAAGTTATTTTAATTCCACAGTATTACAGTTTTTACTGTATTTTTGATCAAATAAATGCAGACTTGGTGAGCAAAAGAGACTTCTAAATCTTACAGACACCATAGTATTGAATGGTAGTGTATAAATTAGTTTTGATCAACATGAGGGTGAGTAAATGATAACATATTTTAAATTTTTGGGTGAAATATCGCTTTAAGACCTGTTTCACATGTGTAAGCAGCACATAGGTTTGTTGAACATTGAAATTGCACTATTAACCTATTTAGTCTTTTATATCAGTCTTTTGCAAAATAGGTCTTTATGAAGCAACTTAAAATAATGGAGTGGATGAAAAAGATGGATGTCTGGCTTGATGCAAATTCATGCAGTGACAGGCACACAGACAGCACTTTCTTTTCAGTAAATGAGTTCAGACACGTTGAGGTTTGGGTTCTGTTCTTAGATTAATTACCATTTGGATGTAAATGTGCGTCTTCTCATGCAATTTAAAATTCTCACCTCAATGCTTTAAACTGTGCAATACACCTATGGGATTCCCATCTCCCAATATATTGTACAAATAAATAGAGCTGCATGATTCATAGATTAACACAAACATAGATTTGAATGTTCCGGTGTGATTTTGTCAAAGGTTTAATAGACACACAGGGGAATTTTTGCCTTTTAGGAATGAGATCATGTGGGTGTTTAAATCGAGATTGCGATCTTTTAATGATTAACCGTGCAGCTATACAAATATCCTTAGTTTTCTTGTGCTTAAAATAAACACCATTTTCTTTCTTTTTTTCTTCTCAGTGAGGATGAGAGCTCCATCACTCCATCTTCAGCCTCAATTGACAGATTCAGACTGAGGGAAACCTCTGGTGAACCCTGTTCAAACTCATCTAAGCCTGGTCTGCTAGCTCTCAACTTGGACAGTGACACTGATTTTGAGGAAGCGGACATGGAGAAAAGCAAGTCTGAACCAGAGGTCCAGCCTGAATTAGCTGCAAAGGTGGAACCAGTACCTTCAGCTGAATTTGATATAGACAGTGATACTGATGTTGAGGAAGAGGCACTGGAGACAAGTAAGGCTAAACCAGAGGCTCAGGAAGCAGTAACTCTAGAGAAATCTGTATCTTCAGTTGGTCTTCATATGGACAGTGATACTGATGTTGAAGAAGAAGAAGAGAAAAGTAAAACTGAACCAAAGGCTCAGATTGAACAAGCTCTAAAAGTGGAACCAGTATCTTCAGCTGAATTTCATATGGACAGTGATACTGATGTTGAGGAAGAAGAGCCAGAGGCAAATAAGGCTAAACCAGAAGCTCAAAATGCAGTAACTCTTGATAAATCTGTATCCTCAGTTGGACTTCATATGGACAGTGATACTGATGTTGAAGAAGAGGAAGAGAAAAGCAAGACTGAACCAAAGGCTCAGATTGAAGAAGCTTCAAAGGAGAAATCAGTAATTTCAGCAGATCTTCATATGGACAGTGATACTGATGTAGAGGAGAATGAGGCTCCTATAACTGAAAATGTCTCCAAAAAGAAGGCAGAAGTTTTAGCAGCTACAGAAAATACTTCATCAGCACCACCACATACAGAATTCAACTTGGACAGTGACACTGATGTTGAAGATGACAATATCATGAAGGTTTCACATCCCATTGGAGAGGGAATACCTATACCAACTCCAGGGACAGGGCTCCACATGGACACTGACACAAATGTAGATAAAGAGAATGAAGACAAGGAGAAGGTGAAGGCCAGAGATCTTCTTTCAAACAGTGAAACAGATGATGAGGATCCTTTTAAACCTGTACCAGGCAAAGCTGTTAAGGTTGCAGCGAGTCAAAAAGCTTCTGTGGGTGGTAAAGCAAAGCAGTCAAAAGAGAGCACCCATAAAAAGCAAGACCATCATTCTCAAGTAAAGACTTGTCTTGAGGAACCAACCCAAGATTTTGGTCACTTGGAAGACTGGGACCTACAGCCCACACAAGCATACGGTAACCATCCCATTCACTTCCTACCTATTAATCTCATTCTTTTTTTATTATCATATTCACAAAACAGTAAATGCCTAAAATTGGTCAATTTTAAGTTAACTGTGAAACTGCTGCTAATGGTACATTTTTGAATTTTCTTAATGTCTTGGAGACTGTCATTAGGAATATTCTGGATTCAATACAAGTTAAACTCAATCAACAGCAATTGTAGCACAATCTTAATTAGCATAATATTTTCAATAAAAAATGCCAATTCATGAACATTTAAGTATTCAATTTCAAAATTATAGCCACAAGATGTAAACAGTATGCATGTTGATTTTAGTGTGAAAAAAATGCTTAATAATTTCTGTCTAAAGTTATGTCCAGTTTTATAACTTTGTTATCATGACAACAAAACACAACATAATAGTTTTAACAGAAAATGAATGAAAATTACATTACAGTTTCAAAAATGTTCTACTTTTACATCCTCTAAAAATTGGCCTTATTTACTTCCATTGTAAGTGCCTCACCTTTTTCTTTCTTTTGTTTAGTTGAATGAGAACTTCTATTGAACGCATACATTGTCTTTAATGTCAAATCCAGGAGCTGCTGGGGCCAGTGCTGGGTTCAAGCCAAAGCAGCTAGATCTTGAGGCTACGCAGGCTTATGGAACAGGGACGGACAGAGAGGAAGACCAGGAGGAGCCACTGAGCCATACCCAACCCTACTCCAACCTCTCCACTGCTGAAACTCAGCTCATTCCTGTAGCAAAGGCTAATAATGATGATGATGTGGAGGAGGATGAAGAGATGCCTGATGACTCACACCTTTCCACAGCAGACACTATAATCATTGCCAGCACCCCAAGACGAGAAGAGCAGACACAGCCCTTTTCTCTCTTCACAGCTCAAACACAACTCATCTGGGAGGGAGAAGACAAAGAGTTTTATCAGAGTGAGCCCACCCAGCTCATGGAGGCAGACACCATCAATGAAACCCAAGAGGGTGAGGAGGAGAACATGCAACAGGGTAGGCAAATCCATGGTGGAGGAAAAGTATATAAAGGTAAAAACTCCAGCTCCTATTTTATCATTGCTGAAACTCAGCCCATGTGTGAGGAAGAAGAAGCAACAGATGCAGATCTGAGCGGGGACAGCTTTCTAAAACCAAGTACAAGACAACAGGCTGAGAAATGTGATTTTGCGCATCTTGAGGAAAACAACTCCAGCTCCCATGTCACCATAACTGAAACACAACCAATGGGTGATGATGAACAAGCACCAGATCAGGACAATGTGGTCAGCAGTACTCATACAGAAAAACCTACAAGGTCCCATATCACCATTGCTGAAACGCAACCAATGGTTGAGGAAGCCCAAGAGGATGATCTAAATGAGGTCAGCAGAAGACAACCCAACAAAGATGAACCCTTACAACAAACTGAAAAAGCCTCCACTTCCAATCTTGCCATCCTTGAAAAACAACATGATGATGAAGATGATGAGCGACAGGAAAAAGAGCTCAGCAGCAAGATGCCTAGCAGAAGATCATGCAGGGGTAGACCCAAAAAAGAAAAGGAAGCCCCACAACCTGCTGAGAATGTTGTCCATCACACTATCATAGAAACGCAACTGATGTGTGAAGAGGAACGAGCATCTAATGAAGATCTGAAGAATGAGATCAACACCGGGGTATCAAGTACAGGACAACAAACAGATGAATTCAGATCTCCAGAGCTTGCTGAAACAGGCTTAAAATCCTGTGTCACTATCGCTGAAACTCAACCTATGTGTGAAGAAGAGGCACCATGTGAAGATCTGACTAATACAGTCAGCACCAGCCAGATAGATGAACACAGCTCCACAGAACTCCCAAAACCCTCCAGCTCCGATTTCATTATAGCTGAAACACAGCCTATGCATGAGGAAGATGAAGGACAGGAGAAAAACCTCAGCAGTAAAACGTCAAGTAGAAGATCACGCCGGGGAAAACCAAAGATAGACAACGAGGTTCCACAAACTTCTGAGGTTGTTCATCACACTATGACAGAAACCCAACCAGTTCCTGAGGAAGTGATTGAAAGAGATGAGGATATGATCATTGGGATCAAATCCAGGAGATCCCGCAGGGGAAGACCGATAAAAGAGGACTGCATTCCACAACCTGCTGAAGCAGCCGTCAGTTCCCTTTCCACTATCACAGAAACACAGCCTGTTTGTGAGGATGGAACTGGAAGGGATGAAAATCTGAGTATCATCAGATCCAACAGATCTCACAGAAGAAGGCAAGAAGATGAAGGTGAACCTTCACAGTCTGTTGGACCAAACTCTGATCTCATGATTGTTGAAACACAGCCCATGTGTGAGGAAAACGCTCAAGAACCTAGTTGCAGAAGTAGCAGGAGACATAGGAAAGACAAGACTGAGGTGGAGGGTGAGACACTTGCATCTGGTAAAGTCCAAGGTAAAACCAGAAAAGGGCAGGAAGGGAAAAGAAAGAGGGGGAAAGCATTGTCTGAGGACGAGGGAGAGAGTGAAGAGGAAAAAAACACAAGGAGAGGAACCAGAAGAGCAGGTTTGAAACAGAAGTGTAGCGAAAAGGAAAAAGAGGACAGATTGGAGGAGACTGCCCAAGCAGAGAAAGAAAGGATGGAGAAAGAGCTCCAAGAACAGGAGGAGCGAGAGAGGGTAGAGAGGGAAGAAAATGAGAGACTGGAGCGTGAGCGAAAGGAACAAGAAAAGAGGGAGAAGGCTGAAACCGAAATGAGACGACAACTGGAAAGAGAGCAGCAAGAATTAGAGGAAAAAGAACGACTGAAAATGGAAGAAGAGGAAAAAATAAGAAAAGAACATGAGAGAATACAGAGGGAAAAAGAGGAAAAGGATCGTTTAGAAAGAGAAGAGAAGGAAAGGTTGGAGAGAGAGAGTAGAGAACGAGAAGAACAAAGACAAAAAGAAGAGGAAAGAATTCAAATGGAGAAGGAACAAAAAGAGAAGAAAAGATTAGCGGCAGAGAGAGAACGATTAGAAAAGGAGAAACAAGAAAATGAGGAGCTTCAGATGACAGCAAGAGAACAAAAAGAGACAGAGGATAGGAACCACCAGGAAGCAAAAAAGAATGAGCAGCTGGAGGAGGACAAAACAGAATTAGAAACTCCTCTTGTTCCTCCAGCCAGACGATCACGGCGTTGTTCAAGCTCCTCTATGAACTCGGAACAATCTGTATCCTCACAACAGGAGCCATCCAGCCAGAGGGGCAGAGGGCGGGGCAGAGGGCGGGGCAGGGGACGGGGCCGGGGCCGAGGGAGACAGACAACTAATGAGCAACCAGTCAGTGCTAGACAGTCTAGCTGCAGAGGACTAGCTATTGAAGTCGAAGACACAGAGCAGGACCCCAATTCAGCAACCCGTTCCAGATCCCGCTCCAGTTCTAGAAGTTCTGAGAGATCTTCTAATAGTGTTGTAACGTTAAACCAAGGGACGAGAGGAAGAGGCAGAGGCAGGAAGAGTGTGAAACTACCAGAACCGCAGAATGTTTCCCAAGCTAAAACTTCCGGAAAAGGCAGGGGGAGAGGAGGCAGGCATTCTGCTGTGGAGAATGTAAATGTCGGAATGAGCAATGAGCGTGAACAAGATGCAGAGATAGTAAATGACACTGCTGTACCCCAAACCAACAGCAGAGGTCGCAAGAGAACAGCCAACACTAGCACATCCACAGAAGAGGCTCCCTCACCCACACCCAAGACTCCAAGGCGCTCTGTTTCCAGTCAGGCACACAAGGTCACACACACCCTCAGATACAGACATTAACAAGCAAGTTTTATCACCGTGTGGATGACACCAGTCTGTCCTCTTCTCTTTTAGGTGTTATTCACTGGGCTGTCGGATGAAGATGGAGAAAGAGCGGTCTCCCGGTTGGGAGGAAGTCTGGCAAGAGGGGTGAACGATATGACTCACCTGGTGACTGATAAGGCAAGACGCACTGTTAAGTTTTTGTGTGCTGTTGCCAGAGGGGTGCCGATCGTGACTCCTGATTGGCTAAAGAAGGTGAGGGAGTGATTATTACAGAAATGTTCCTGATTCAAACCAAGCCAAACCTAAAACCCAGAAGACTTTTCTCCTATACAATGCATATGTTTGATGTATCTTTTTAAATGCATTGTGAGGTGTTCTGTAGGTGACAATATACCAAAAAGTGTACAACAGGGCCATAGACAATCTCTGTTAGTAATGCTTTAATAACCCTACACATTAAACACACATACACTGAGTCTATTATGTTTACCAAGGCTGCATTTATTTGATCAAAAACACATTAAAATTGTAATATGAAATATTACTACCAGTTTTGTAAAATCAAGAAAAATCACATTTACAGTAGTAAGCATTGAAATCATTTTTCTGAACTGAAAATGTCAATGTATGATTTCCTGGTTAAGAATGGTTTCTTATGATATTGCTGATTTGAGGGTTTCTAGCTGTATAATTAAAGAAGTCTAATTAGTACATAATACTGACGTGACAACATCCCCTCTTTCTCCCCCAGTGTGGAAAAGCTGGTCATTTCCTTTCTTGTGAAGAATATATATTGAAAGACGTCGAGCAGGAGAAGAAATTTAGTTTCAGCCTACAGAAGACAATGCAAACTGCTCAAAGTCAACCTCTTTTAAAGGTATTAGTCCCTCACAAGCACTTCCGCCTTTGTGTATCAAGTACTATAAACTACTTTTCCATCACATATATTCTCTCCTCTAATTTTGCTTTTATAGGGTTATGAGATTCACGTAACCCCATCTGTAATGCCAGAACCATCTCAAATGAAAGAAATAATCACCTGCTGCGGAGCACGTTTCCTCCCTAAAATGCCTTCTGCTCACAAGGTACCCTGAAGCAATTCTCTTATTTTAATGCACATCTTATTCCCATATTTTATTGTGGTTTCTCCCTCTCTATTCAGGAGCACACTGTGGTGGTGTCATGTGAACAGGACAGGGCACTTTGTCAGAAGGCAGCGAGTATGTCATTGCCCGTGGTCAGCACAGAATTCCTATTGACTGGCATTCTGCAGCAGAAAGTTGACCTGCAGGCCTATTCTCTCACTTCCTCTCTCGACACATCCAATCAGCCTGCAGCCCCTAAAGCTGCTGCCAGGGGCCGTAGGAAGTAGTGACAATGACATAGGAAAGGACTTTTCTTTGTGCTGAAGACAGAATCTGATTTATGCATGGACGTTTAAGATGAAAATGTGACGCATAACATCCCAGTTTTATGAAGACAGAAATTAATTAGATGAGATGCTGCTAGGCTTGTAACCACACACCCACCGATTCATGTGAATTTGAGAGATGGAGAGAGTGTGAGGTGGCTGTCAATGAATGAGTTTGTTAGTGAAGGGAGAATGGATGTCTATGATTTTTTTAAAATATTACTTCAATAAATGCTCTCAGATCCCCAAAAATATATATTGTGGATTTTTGCCCTTTAGTGCTTAAAAACTGTTGATAAATAGACACAAAATGCAGATAAAAACAGCAAAATGGTCTAGTGCACATTTTTATTCATAAGGGCGTTGGTCTCGGTGATGGATCGATCTGAAGAACACCTTAAAGACCTTCACGTCGGTTCTGCAAAGGTTGGCTGAGTGTGTTCGGGTCCGTTGACACGCCCATAAGGGGTTGAAGCGCCGGGCTTTACCGACCGCACTCGAGACGCTGCGAGATACCGGACGGATTCCTACGGTGCATCTTAGTCCTTAAGTGATTTTCGAGGTGGAAAGGAAGCAGAAAGGGACGAATAACGGAATTCCCCCCTTTTCCAGTCTATAATTTGTGGACCATATTGGAGGTGAGCTGTGAACACGGTAAGGGAGAATATCAATTTTGCGGCAGAGATGTCATAAACGGGCAGCTGGCATTGGTTTGCAGGAATTGAAGGGTTAAATTCTGCAGTTTTTGCTTCGTCTGGTACTTTTCCGATTGAATAAAGTTGCTGTTTGCTGTTGGAACGCAAATACAATAAGGCGTAAGATGCTTATTTAGAGGTTTAAAAGAGCATTTAGGCTTGTTGAAGAGATTTGCGCTCGGTTCTGCATAGCATCTCATTAAATGCCCCATCAGCTCTCGAGCTTAACATATCAAATGTTTCCATTAAAATGTGCTTTGAGGTGGGATGACGTGAAAATTAACATGAAAAAAAGCAAATATGATAATTAGACCTGTTTGTCGAGATGAGCTCGAAAAATGTCAGTTTTATAATAACATTAATAATCTAGATTTTATATAATTCTTATTTGAGGCTAATTTTTCCGGTTGACTACTGTGGTTCAATAGGGATGTTGCACCGTAATAACCCGAACATGTGTGGGCGATCTTTCTCATCGTGTGACCGAGAGAAAATTTGTTTGACTGGCAAATAGTTTTATGATTGGGAGGGGATAAGATCATTTGAAGGTTTTCGTCAGAAATAGAGGGGAGATGCTTACCGGAAAGCTTCCGCCGCCCCCGCTTCTCTTAACACATACGACCCTGTCTCAAAATGCTTATCCATATGCTTATCTATACAACGTATTTTTACCCATAATGATTCCCCAAAATGGTGCCTAGGTAGGCAGCTCACTAGGTTGTGAGACACAGCCATGATCTCATCGCCTTTCATGTCATACATCAGTATGCAATATCGCCTTTTGAATTGATCGTCTGGTTCAAGGCTTTAAAATACATTATGGTCCAGGACATAGTATAGTAAATTAGTGTGAATGGAATGATCTGGAAGTCATTTCCAGATGCCCATTCCTGGTCTCTTAGCATATGACCTGCTTCTAACATCAATAACCACATTATGAATTTGCTACCAAGCACCTTTCTAAAGGTTGAGCTTGATTTCCCTGAGCCCCTATTTATATTGTATTATTTCACTGGTTTACACAGCCTGCTTCTGGCAAAATGTACCAATATATAATATTGCAGTTCACATAGGGCCTGGCTATCTGCAGCAGGTTGATTTGAGCTCTGATTCATCGTTTGCATTGCACTCAGGAGAACAACATCTTATGTTGTATATGAGCACCCGGTCTGCATTTCTGCCTCCATGTTGCCTGTATGCTGTCTTATAAGAGAGGAACTGTAAGGGTTGCTGAGAGAGAGAGAGAGAGAGAGAGAGAGAGAGAGAGAGAGAGAGAGAGAAAGAGAGAAAGAGAAAAAAATTGTTTGATTGGCAAATAGTTTTATGATTGGGAGGGGATAAGATCATTTGAAGGTTTTCGTCAGAAATAGAGGGGAGATGCTTACCAGAAAGCTTCCGCCGCCCCCGCTGCTCTTAACACATATGGACCCTGTCTCAAAACCTATCCATATGAGAGAGAGCGAGAGAGAGAAAACAAGCATGCAAGTGGACCAGGTGGCACTGTCCATATGAAACTAAAAAAGTGCCTATGCATTAAGCACATGTGTCTCATGGTCCAGAGAGAGAAAAATATATATACTATAGAGAGAGAGAGGGAGAGAGAGAGAAAGAGAGAGAGAGAAAACAAGCATGCAAGTGGACCAGGTGGCACTGTCCATATGAAACTAAAAAAGTGCCTATGCATTAAGCACATGTGTCTCATGTTCCAGAGAGAGAAAAATATATATACCCTACTCATTTTCTTTTCTTTTTTCTTTTTTTCTTTCTTTCTTTCTTTTTTCTTTTTTCTTTTTTTGTTTAGTTTTTTTTTTTGCAACTGAATGTCAATGAAATGTTCATATGCAATATTCTGAGCAGAAATCTGTTATGAAACCATTGAATGGCCTAAATGCATCTGCTGTTCTGGATGCATGCCTTGCTGTCCAATGTCTGGCCTGGCAAAGGTTTTCTTATGAATCTTGCTATGTCATTATGTGTGAAGTGCCAGCTTTTTTCAGACTGTTAATGAATGTGTTTGTCCTGATATTTCCACATTACAGATCATCACACATAATACCTATATGATGCCACCTTGATAAAATTAAATATAATTTAAATATTATGTTAATTATTTAAGTATTACGTTAATTATAAAGTCCTGTTGTGCATCAAAATATTTTTCCACAGTCACCAAATGCAAAACAAATCAAAACGCCAACCAGTAAAGAGAGATTTTTGTCGAACAATTAGGCTAACAGATATTCTCATTTAATTTCCTCTCACATTTTTAATGTCTTCAGTCATTAAATATCATACTGTCCTGATTATGAAGATAATGAGCCACCCAAATGATGTCATGTTTCTCATTCCATGTGCATTTATACAGACACAAACTCACAGAGAGCACTGTATCTAAAAGCATAATTTCTCATGAAATAGCTTGACCAAGGTAATTTATTGGTGGTAAACCCTAACTGGGAATCTCAATAAATTGTATGTTCTTACTATTCATTATAAATCTCCTCTGAGATACCAGATCAATGTCAGTTAGATAAGCAATACACAAGTCAAGCCAGTAAACCCACAATTACTGACACGTCCAAATAGCTCTTTAAAGAGAGGCTCATTTGTCAACACAGCCCTTTTAGATCCATGGCCTGATGATCAGAGCTCCCACGTCTCCCATAAAGATGAAAAACATAGATGTCTGTCTGACATTAACATAAACTGATTTGTTTTATAGTCACACCCTATATTCATAGGTCCACATCAAAGCACTCAATCGACCCGTGTCCATTTGCCAACACTTCCATTTTGATCATTGTCCTTTTACTCTAGCAGGAATGTGAGTGCAAGTGAGCAATGTACCATGAAACTTATACAATTACAATGTCAGTGTTAAGAATTTAAATCCTCTTTGAATGTAAATTTATTTTCATGTGTAAATGTTTTCAGAGCCAATATGCAGAATCTGACACTGCTCGTCTTAAGCATGCTGTTCTGCTCAGGTAAGAAAGAGTGCTTGTGAATCTTTTGAGAGGGTGATCTTCTGTATCATTATTATCACTATACAAAATGTTGTTTCTTGTGTGGAAATGTTAAGGACAGTGGCTCTGACATGTTAATAGCTATTGTAGTTCTTTAATTACAGTACTGATCCACAATGTATCTTCTACAAGTGCTGTAATGTTCTTACAAATGGCAATTGAGTACTGAATGTACCAGCTTGCAAAGACTGTATACTGTACATAGCTTTTAGTTATATAATGAATATCTGACCCTATGTGACAAGTAATATTAAATGTGCATCTATAATGGATGTATATTATAATATTTTCTATAACAAAGTGTGTAGTTTTTATACATACTAAATTATGTATTGGGTCCCTAAGCTCAAATTTTTAATTTAGTTAATATTTTTTTCTGAAGAAAGACAAACATAAGTAGTGATGAAAGCCAAAATATTAAATTATAATTATTAATATTAAAAATGTCCATTGTCATGGATGTTTTTTTACACAGAGATTGGTAAGTCTATTAGTAAAATCTGTTAACTTTCACCATAGTTGTTGCATTATATGCCTACGATGACAGTTCAAAAATGGGAAAAAGCATTTCTTGTGTTTTTCGCATGAAGTCTGTTTGTCTGTAACTCAATAACTCTTAAAGATATCTTAATGTCCTTTTAGATTCTGGTAGTTAACAAACCTTTTTTTTTGTATAAGAATCTTAATTTTTAAGGCTCAATATGGTTCATTTACAGAGAAATGTGGATTTCAATGTGGCTCTATGAGTAAATTGACCATTTGTACACATTTTCAGTGGTCAAAAACTAAATGTGGGTCACATACAGCTGATACTTTTTCTTTTAAAGAGGAATATCTGAAGGACAAATAGTGTTGAAACCAATTTTTTTTCTATCAACACAATTACATAGAACCTGTCTGAGTGCCATAAATATTGCGTGCCTGTAACTCAAGAAGTATTAAAGGTGTCTTAATATCCTTAGAATCTCATTCTGCATAAACTTAATACATTTCTAGTTTCAACATTATTTATTCTTCAGACATTCTTCTTAAAATGCTATAAGTATCAGCTGTTTGAAAAGTTACCCATATGTGGCTTTTGTCTATTGAAAATGGGTCAAATTCAACAATTTGAACATGGAGCAACATTGAAATACACATATCTATGGGACTGAACCATATAGGGCCTTAAAAATAAAGATTACAAAAGAAAAGCTTATTAAGAATGAGAATCTAGAAGGATATTAAGATATCTTTAATACTTTTAGAATTACAAACTAGTCATGCAAACTTTAGGAAAATACTGTAATGTGTGGCCCTCAGACAGGTATGTTCTATGCAACTGTTTTAATAGAAAAAAAAGATACAAGATACATTTCTAGCTTCAATATTATTTGTTCTTCAAATATTTTTCTTTAAAAGAAAAAATATCAGCTGTATGCAAAGTGACCCACATTTGGTTTTTAACCACTGAAAATGTGTACAATTTACTGATGAAGCCACAATGAAATCCCCATATCTCTCAAAATGAACCATATTGGGCCTTTAAAAATAAGATACTAAAAGAAAAGTTCATTAAGAACCAGAATCTAAAAGCATATTAAGGTATATTTAATACTTCTTGAGTTACAGGCATGCAAACTTCATGCAAAAAACAAGTGCTTATTCCCATTTTTGTCATCCCAACATTGGCACTAAATCTTAGGTCATTTTGACCCCCTCAACAAAATAGTAGATTACTCAGTAAATATACTTTACATCCATGACATTTAATATTTTGGCTTTCATCCATACTTGTGTCTTTCTTCAGAAAAAATATGAACAAAATCAAAAAATTTTAGCTGGAGAAGTTTTTGAAATGTTCTTGATTTGACACGGAATGACCCTATTGGAATATCACCATTGGAACCATAACTCAAAGTAGTTAATTAGTTCTTGTGCTTTGAAATTATTAGATGTGCATTTTATGGAAAAAATTGAATTTGTCCACTAAAATATTATTTAAATATTTTCTTTCTAATATTCCAAAAATCAAAACCAAAAAAAAATGTCATTTCATATGAATTGTCATATTAATAAATTACAAAATGTCAGACAGTATGACATGCTGTATGGCATGAACAGATGTTTAATCAATGTTTCATTCCTTAATTTGATATTCAAATACAAAAGAAAAAAAATGTAATTAAAATGAATATTGCATAAATTGAAAATATATTCTCTGTATGATTTGACTAGTAGATGTCACATTATGCTGCTAATGAATGTGTTTGTTATTCTACACACTGGTGCTTTTCTTTTGGGATTTTTAGCATTCTCTGCAACTCTGAAAGGTAAAAGCAACAAGTCACTGTTTATTATTTGCATGATTTATTAATAATAAAAAAAAACAGTTTAACACAAAATTTCTCTCTATTTTTGTGGTTCTTGTAGCCCAAGAAGTGTCCCAGACTCTGTTTTTTGGGGAAGACTTCCACATCCCCATGCCGGCAGGTAAAGCTGACGTGTCGTTCAGGCCTTCGATTGTTCCAGGACATGAGAAGTCGCTGATGAGTTCTGGTGAAGTGGTTGATCTTCGTGCCAAACTCAACATTGCTTTGACCCACCTGATCTTGGAGAATGTTGGCGAAAGTGATGAAGGAGTCTACACCATCACATCTGACCAAACCGTAGAGGATGTTACACGCATCACACTCTATGTTAGAGGTACTGCATCATTTTCATGTCATAATACCAAATAACGTTTCGCTCACTTTGAACAGTAGCTTGTACACTAAATGGGATGCACACATTAACACTAGAATAGCTCTGAGTGACTTCCATTATTATAGGAAGTCATGTGGTGAACAGTAAGGGAGGTTTAATGACCTCCTGCAGTAATTGTAGCTCTGTCAAGACACACTGGTTGCCTTCCGTTCTTCTCTCTCTAAAGATCCTTCTTTCTCTATACCCAACTATCTATTTCTCCCATTATTAGTGGTGCTGGCTAACACTTTCCTTGTAAGCGGCACAAAATATGGCCTTTTTTCTTTCAATAATAGGTCAGCGTAAGGAAGAGTTCAGAAAAGTCAAACTGAGCTGTTAATATGAGCTGTTTTATTTTCTATTTATTTTGAGTGGGGTTTGCAATTATGTCTACATTTTCAACAAAAACAATTTAATAATAAATACTGAAATACAGAATTTTTACCAAATGTAGGTTTGCACTTATTGAATTTTATTTCTTACAATAATGTGTGTAACAGGATTGAAGGTTCAACTTGACACATGCAGTCAACGGGAACTGAGAAAGTAGAATGAAATCACTTGTCTTTTCACCATGCTGTAGAAAATATGCAAAAGATTACAGTTAATTTTGGCTTTTGTAATTAGGATATATATCTGGATTTTCAAATGTAATAATTAAAATGTGTTTTACTACAATGAATTGAATATTAATTCAATAGACAATATCAAAATGATATACACTCACCTAAAGGATTATTAGGAACACCTGTTCAATTTCTCATTAATGCAATTATCTAATCAACCAATCACATGGCAGTTGCTTCAATGCATTTAGGGGTGTGGTCCTGGTCAAGACAATCTCCTGAACTCCAAACTGAATGTCAGAATGGGAAAGAAAGGTGATTTAAGCAATTTTGAGCGTGGCATGGTTGTTGGTGCCAGACGGGCCGGTCTGAGTATTTCACAATCTGCTCAGTTACTGGGATTTTCACACACAACCATTTCTAGAGTTTACAAAGAATGGTGTGAAAAGGGAAAAACATCCAGTATGCGGCAGTCCTGTGGGCGAAAATGCCTTGTTGATGCTAGAGGTCAGAGGAGAATGGGCCGACTGATTCAAGCTGATAGAAGAGCAACTTTGACTGAAATAACCACTCGTTACAACCGAGGTATGCAGCAAAGCATTTGTGAAGCCACAACACGCACAACCTTGAGGCGGATGGGCTACAACAGCAGAAGACCCCACCGGGTACCACTCATCTCCACTACAAATAGGAAAAAGAGGCTACAATTTGCACGAGCTCACCGAAATTGGACAGTTGAAGACTGGAAAAATGTTGCCTGGTCTGATGAGTCTCGATTTCTGTTGAGACATTCAGATGGTAGAGTCAGAATTTGGCGTAAACAGAATGAGAACATGGATCCATCATGCCTTGTTACCACTGTGCAGGCTGGTGGTGGTGGTGTAATGGTGTGGGGGATGTTTTCTTGGCACACTTTAGGCCCCTTAGTGCCAATTGGGCATCGTTTAAATGCCACGGCCTACCTGAGCATTGTTTTATGACCATGTCCATCCCTTTATGACCACCATGTACCCATCCTCTGATGGCTACTTCCAGCAGGTTAATGCACCATGTCACAAAGCTCGAATCATTTCAAATTGGTTTCTTGAACATGACAATGAGTTCACTGTACTAAAATGGCCCCCACAGTCACCAGATCTCAACCCAATAGAACATCTTTGGGATGTGGTGGAACGGCAGCTTCGTGCCCTGGATGTGCATCCCACAAATCTCCATCAACTGCAAGATGCTATCCTATCAATATGGGCCAACATTTCTAAAGAATGCTTTCAGCACCTTGTTGAATCAATGCCACGTAGAATTAAGGCAGTTCTGAAGGCGAAAGGGGGTCAAACACAGTATTAGTATGGTGTTCCTAATAATCCTTTAGGTGAGTGTATGATTTTGTTGGATACAGTTGAGAACGTCTAAATGTCTACTTCTGATATGGGACAGGACATAATACACACTTTATTGGGGAACAGACATTTGATCTGTTTAGAACTAGCAGTTTTTCATCCTAGTTTAATGTTATGATAGATAATAGTTTATCTAATAGTTCTTACAACACATTTTTAACATGCAATTCTAATGCATGGCAAGCACAACTTCTTCAGAAAATGTAAAAATCTAATGGATTCCTTTTCTTTTCTCTCTCTCTTACTTTTCCAGATTGCTCTAGTGAGCTCATTGTTAAGTATGGTTCAGATTTTCATGTTTCGCTCAATGATATCGAAGAGCCGGTGCGTGTGGGCTTTCGCCACAGCTCAGTGGAGGCCAATCAGACTTCCCTACCGGCCGTGGACCTGCTGAAAGATGATGGAACGCCCAAGGAGAATTACCAGGAGCGCATTGAGATCACTCCTCAAAAGTTCACTCTGCATGCTGTTACAGGGGCTGATGAAGGCAGTTACACCTTCAGTGATTCCAATGGGAAAGTCAAGAAGAAGATCTGCCTGAATGTTAAAGGTGAGAGCAGGAAGCACATTTTCAAGGGTTTATGACACAATAATATTATTTAAAAAACATGTTAATGTCCTAATCCTGACCTTCTGAATGAAGCAAGTACAGCAATTATTTACACTACATGGTAATTGAGATAACATAATAATATATGAGTAGCTATGGAAAACATTTTAAAGGAGAAATGAAATAGGATAATAAAGTCAAGTCTGCCAGTCCTTAAAATAAACATTGAGAAGGTGACTAGGACCACAATGTGAAGTGGAAGGGTATCATCCTGAAGGGATTTATTTAGTTCTAATAACCGAATAGCTGAACATTTTACCGCACATTACATGGCTATAAATAAATGGAAATATTGATTTGTGGTGAAATTGTTTGATTATGAGAAAAGAAAGTGGCCACAGAGTGATATAAGATATGTGAAACTAGTGGAGAAGATTGTTTGCCGGGGACAATGGTCAAATAAACAGTTTTAGAGGTCAGTATACAAAAACTCCAACTGACCAATCAGAATCAAGAGGATAAAAACTGAGGTGTGAAATATAAGACTGGAGGTTGTTTTTATGGAATATACAAAGCTAAAAAATAAAGCTTCCAATGTGGTTTTTCGCAGTGATCCTATAGAAGAACTATTTTCCTAAAGAATCTTTCAGTGAACAGAACTTAAAAGAAACCAGTGTATTTCTTTGTGTAAAGAAAATTTTAATAATCAAAATATTTTTTTTTCACTATAAAGAGCCTTTCTTCATGGAACCATTGATGCCAATAAATAACCTTTATTTTTAAGAGTGTTGAGAACTCTTCAGGTACATCATAAAACAAAAAAGAAAGGATACTAGGATAATTACAAAGACAGGAAGAGAGACAGATGGAATGAAGTCTGTCATTCTCTGCCTGCAGCATTTATTCCCTAAAAAATGTATGCTTTCTCCTCCCTACAGACTCTTTTTCTTTTTTCTTCACTCTCATGACATCATCTTAGAAAATAGCTGAACACCTCGGCTTCAGTAACAGCTTTCTTTCCTTCTGTCCTTCTTTTTGTCTTTCTTCCAGCACATCAGATATTTGTAACACTTTTATACGGTAGCACTCTGAAGATAAACCTGCACCTAAATAGCTCCTTAGCTCGCCTGTTTTACACCCCGAAGTCTGATAACAATAAGTATTTGATTATGGAGAGCGGAGAGCTCAAACTGCCTCCTAACCTGGATCTCGAAGGTCGCTTCTCTTTGGAGGATTCTATGTGTCTTCTGACAGATGTGAAGGCCAGTGATGCCGGAGTTTTCAGTGTGACTGACCACCAGGAATTCCTGGTGTCTGATGTCCACCTGGAGATGGAAGGTAAGGAGATGTAAGATGACAAAGGGAAAAGAACAGTTTATTTATTTATTTTCATACTTTGCACTTAATGGTGTATCTCTTTCTCTCTCAGAATACAGACTTCCTAAACTCTACATTGCCATCCTCGCTCTGGTAGCATTATTGGTGTTGCTGCTTTTGGTGTGCTTGGTGTCATGTCTGGTGAAGATACGCCAACGTGCAGCAAAGGCCAGAGCCATTGAGGAGAAAGCCCAGAATGCAGGGAAAGTGGAGGGAGATACCTTCAGACAGGTATTTACCAACTATCTTATCAACTTTGTAAGCACCAAGGACAGAAAATAAAAAGTCAAATATATAATGGCCCTAAAAAGTATCTGAACTTAGGTCACACTTACAGATACATTAATGTCATTGCATTAGATACAAAATATCAATCCAATCAAATTAGACTAATTTCACTTTTCATTTTTTTTATTTATTAACATTTAAATGTATTTGTACCCAACACTATGAATGAGATATTTCTGTTAAAATTGTAGGGAACAAAAGTTCAAATTTACTTTTCATTTTAGAATAATTAATTCATATGGTAATTCATATGGTGATTTCCCCAAAAAGTCTACAAACTGTGGTCCTGTGGCACTATCAAAACAGAATCCTTACAAGCACAACAGAGCAACATCTGATCAACCAATGACGAAATTTGGAGGTTGGAGCTCTCTGTTTGACTAAGCAATGAAAAACAGGAAAATTATTTGGGGAACCCTGACTGAAAGCTTTGCAATTCCATTAGCAATTTGACACACCTAATCTTTGAAGAAGAAAGAAAATAGATATGTAAAGTACTATCATTTGCTTTATGTTTTACATTCTCATTTCATGTCTTCTACAACATGAAAGGAATAAGAAAAAAGATTGTCTTTCTGTGTTTATATAATGGAGTATAGTATAAGCCCTTTGCTCATATTTCTGCAGGTTGTGAAAGACGCCTGTACCCGTCAGAATGATGAAGCCCCGGCCCTATCACAGAAAGAAGACATCACTGAGAAATCACAGAGCACAGAGGTCAGCATTAAGGTAAGCACCAGGAAGCTGAAAGACATTTTAATCATTAGATCTATCTTTATATCTAAACCCCAAGCATTTGCTCAGTATAAAATGCTGTATTATGTTTAATGTTGTTGGAATGCTTTAAGAATGCTAAGTTCTGAGTATGTTCCTCAGGGTTTGGAGGTGTCTACTAAAGAGCCAAGCCTACAAGAGAGGAACATGGAGACCAGTGACTCTGGAGTGGGATTTAATACCACTGGGCTTCCGCTTGACAGTGACACTGATGCCCCAACAATAGCCATAGCAGATTCTGATGTATTGAGTTCCTCTGCTGCCCCTGATGTCAAAGCCATTCCCAACCAAATTCCAGAGCCAAAGACGGCCCCCTCACCTCCAAAACCAGCACCAACTTCAGATCTAAAACCAACAGATGTGGCCAAGTCGACGGCTCCTCCACCACCTTCTCCTGAACCCAAACCACCAGTAACACTAACACCTGAACCCAAACCTGCTGCTACACCTGAACCAAAAGTGACCATCTCACCACCTGAAACAAAACCAACTTTAAGCCCATCACCAGAACCCAAGCAACCTGTGACACCTGATCCGAAACCATTAAGTCCAGCACCTGAGGCCACGTCAACTGATGTTAAACCAATTCCAAGTCCAACCCCTGAATCTCCAAAAGCATTAATACTAGCTCCTGATGCGAAACCAGCCATTACTCCAGATGCCAAACCAGCAGTTTCACCTACTCCTGAACCCACACCAGCTAAAGTTGGCACCCCTGAACAGAAACCCGCCGTAAGCCCCACACCTGATCTCAAGACTCCGGATCCCAAACCGGTTTCTCCAATCCCTGAGCCTAAACCACCAGTCTCACCGATTCTTGATTCGAAACCAACTACAAATGGTACTCCCGAATCCAAGGAGCCAAGTGCACCTTTATCTCCTGGCCTGGATGTGAAGGGCACTACCCCTCCCAAAACCCCTGATACTGGGAAAAGCTCAGTCAAAACTCCTGAGCTCATCTCCAGTGGAGGTCTAGACTCAGCTTCTCCCAATGACAGTGCACCACCTTCAAGCACTGATGGAGCTGCCACCAACTAGATTAAAACCATAGCCTCGTTCCTGCCTCCTCCTATATTAACCACCACAGACAATCTAGGCACTTGTCTTAACAAAGAAGAGCTAAGTGACTTCCTAAGGGGGTGGGTTCCTCAGTCTTTTGAGTCTCACTTTTAATACGATTAACATGCATCAATGGAAAGATCCACTGTAAATCCACTCAGTTTACTAATATTTAATCAGCCCATAAAAGGGTTCGAATACAGAGATGAAGCACTTCAGACCTTACACCATTGGCTGATTTAATACAGAATGAGGGAGGCTATCTGGGGTATTCCAAGAAAGTGTACAAAGACAAATCTTCCATCACAGAAATAATACATCACTGCATGAAGATATTGAGAAAATAAACTCTATTACCCATTCCGTAATCCAAGATACTGTGGTTGAATTTGGAGAAAGGCACACAAGGGCATGGGACATTAATAATTTTCATTCTTTACAAGATCATTTCTGCTCCATTTTGACAAGTCGGAGAATCTAAATGGCAGGATTGATACTGAAAAAGCGGCGAGCCAACCTTCTGCTATCTGAGGACTGGAAAATGGAAAAAATCATGCAAGTCAACATGTCATTTTGACAAAGGGGATGAACAAGGAAACTACTAAAGTGCAGTGCAAAGCCAAAAAAAAGAAAAAGAAAAACCATTTGACCAACAACAAAAAAGTCACAAACCTCCATAGACTAATCTGTGACTCTGTACCTGGAGGACATTTTTGAGAATCTTCTTCTATCATTCTAACCTAAGACACTAGTCTCGCAGATGTTCTTATCCAGAGATATGACAGTGCACATTTCCTATTCATCTAGTAACAAAAATATTGCTGTTAAAGTCTCTTTCAGTTATTTCCGTAAGCAAGAACTTTAAAAAAAAAAAAATTCACTTCTGACAATGGTTGAAGGCAACAGTATATGTGAACAGGTACAAGTTTGGTTCTTAGATCTCAGTAGTGAGGCTGTTTCATTAGCAAGTGTTCTGGAGTATTGTGCTAAAAATGAGTTGACCCTACTAATAGTGCCAATACAATAGTGTGGTTCCCAAAAGGAAATATGCGAATCAGGTAATGATGCAAACAAACCCGAAAAATATCCACTGAGCGCAGGTCTCCATTTTGCTGCCAGGAAGTGAGTGCTCAGTTGTGGAGGATGCAGTAGACTACTGCAATAGGCCAGACTTTTACTGGCACCTTACAGCATTACTCCCAGATTGTGATCCAAACACTTGAATTGGCTAAAAAGTGTGTTTGATAGCACACCATTCACGGTCAGTTCTTCAGTGTTTGATGAATTGCTCCCATGATCCAAAATGTATTGAAAATATACGCAATGGTAAATAGCGCTGACTCTGAATCTATAATGATCCTAATTTACATAAAAAGAAGGCTTGTTTGTGCTGAAAAGAATGACAGTGATTACGCAAGAGCAGTGAATTAGCCCAAAAACATCATGTATGGTTAAATCTGCTGATTCTTGTTTGCTTGAGGAGCAAGTGGACATGGTTTATAGGAAGATCTAGATTGTTTGTGTTGCTTCTGGTTAATCTATAATGTTCCAAAAAAAGTAATTTTCGATTTAAAGTCATATAGTTGAAAGACAGTCTCACATATCAGTTTACATATATTCTAGGTGCCTCCGGTGGAGCCTGAACACCACTGCCTGTTAATGTTGTATCCGTCCAGGAACCTGCTCCTACCACACTATCTGTGGGAGCTAATGGTAAATTACAGTGAGTAGCGGATGGAAGCTAACTCGATATGCGTATTAAGAACTTGAAGCTTGGGCAGATTTGGAGGTTTGTGGGTAGATTTTCTAACTGAAGATGATCACTACCTCACATTTAATCCTGACTAAACTACTAAACCACTAACTAAACAACATTGTAACGTATGTGGACATTTAAAAAAAGATGCAGTTCTTTTGGCAAAGCACAAGGTTTGAAATACAATCAAAGGTTTACAAATCTCAATCAGATATTTGGCAATGCCTTCTCCACAATCGTTCCTTCTCAGCTGTCAACAGCTGTTTTAATATCAGTGCAAGGAAATTACACTCAGTGTCACATCTCATAATGTAAATATCACAAACCCTAGCTGTCATAACCCTATCTGCACTGTAGCATTCAAAATTATATATTCCATGACAAAACAGACTATAATGGATACATAGTAAGTAAATAGTAAGTAAGTGACTCGTCTTGTCGCACATCTAAACCATGGCTGAATCCGAAATCACCCCCTAAACCCTCATTCACTATTCCCTACGTTAGTCCACTAATACAGTTCACTTGAAGGAGAGAACGAAAACGAGTGAGTTAATTCGGACAGCCGTTGTGTGTACATCGGCTGTACACTCGTTATTGCGGTGCAATGTGGGATTGAATGAGTGCACTCAATAACATCCACTATGGTTTCTGACACCACTACAAATGGCTGTCCCCTCAAATAATGCCCTATTTGAGGGTATAGGGAGCGATTTCGGATTCAGCCCATGTTTTGAGATGTCAAAGATGCACTCAGTAATTTTTGTTTGTTGCGCTAGCCGACGGTGCTCTTGGACTTACACTGACACCTGGTGGTGTGGAGGCAGGGTTATGGAAAATCAATAGTTTTAGGTTACCCATACCACTGTAGAAAAACTCTGTTTGCTGTCAACCTTGATTAATGTATGCAGTGATTGAACGTGTCTGTTTATAGGTGGGCCTAGTATTCGGCTAGTTATGTGATTTCAACATGGCAACATGAGACGACCCACTCCATGTAAAATTACTCAAAATACTCAAAACAGCAATTAATTTTTTAATGATCCAATTTTAAATCAAATTACTGAGTCCACCTTAAAATGTAACCTCCTCACTCTGTTTGGAGAGAGAAAGAGAGCCAGTATTGAAGTAAGAACATCTAAGCAATATAAAAAAATGTGCAGATACACACACAATCGTGTACACATGCATAATAATAACTTGTATTCAATTGCATTGTGAGGTTCTGTAGTTTGTTCTACACTTTACAGATTCTTTAGTTTTCACAACCATTTACAGGCAGCCACAACAGGGTTTTTATCATCTTTTATAAAATACAAAACCTATGAACATAGTGTAGCATAGCTGTCACTCTCCCATTAGCTAATCCCATTGGCTGTTAAACCTCACATACCCTTACAATCTCCAGCAAATTATGTCACAGTTAAGTGCATTCCAGTAATGCACATCACACAGGTTTCCAGGCAAAATCAGTATTCTTCTGGTCACTCGCTGAATCATCACACTGTCTTAAAGCAGAAGATCATATTTAAGATATACGTTACCCTTCAGGACACTGCCACTGATAATAGTCTTGTATCATGACATGATTATTGTCTGTTTTTGTATTTTGTGTGTTGATGCTTGTGTTGTATGTATGGCATTTATGAGAGAGATTATAGATGTTATTCACAATTGGCAACATCAGGAGGCCTGTATGTGTTTGTACAAGTGCATGTGAGTATGTTTGTGTGTTAGTGGGTTAGCAACAATCTCCATTGGATAGCTGTCATTTCAATGCAATTAGCGATGTCCTTTTTCTCCCCGGCTGGCTGGTAATTACTGTTCCTTTTTAAGTGGTATTAAATGCAGAAGCAATTTAAGGAAGAGCACAGTGCGAGATTTATATCAGAATGCTGTTTAGTGGGACCTGACTATATCTGTTTTGATACCAAGATAGCCATGTACTACAGGTCAATTTGATTTAATTGATGCTCAAGACTATGCCAACGGAATAGTAATTTAGTTATATTGCACTTTTCCCTTGGTCAAGGTGCTTTACAAAATACAGACACTAAAGTAACGATGCATCGTCATTGCAGTCTGTCATTGCATGCTATAAAGTTACTCTCCCATAGTGTCTATCTGTGCTAGTGTGGTCATGCCTATTTAGTAGGTAGTGTGTAGACAGCTAAAAGAAGTACTCTGATCTTCATATATCGCACGGCTCTGCAGGTCTCTTTGTGTAAAACATCCCTTCCATGGATGTCACTCAAACTGTTGCAGTGTATGTTTCACCCTATATCTTTCCATTCCATTGGTTAGACCCGATTGGTCGATGACATTTTAAAGTGCATTAAAGGGACAGTTCACTCGGAAAAGAGAATTCTCTCATTGTTTACTCACCCTCATGTTGGTCTAAAGCTGTATGACTGGCTTAATTTCAAAATATTTTTTGTCCATACATTGTCGAGAGTTGTTTTGGACCCCATTGACTTTCATAACATGGACAAAACAGTTGAAATATTCTTCAAACTATCTTCTTTTGTGTCCCACAGAAGAAAGTTGCACAGGTTTAGAATGACATGCAGATGAGTAAACTAAAGAATTTTCATTTCTGGATGAACTATGCCTTTAAGTAAATATCCAGAATTCAATGGGTGTAGAATTATCTCTCAAGAGTGAGGAGAATGAGTGATGGGAATGTATAGAGCATGAGAAGTCCAAGTATCCTGTGGTGTTGTGCATCCTCCAAGTAAACTCAAAGTGCAGTTTTGTCCCACAGGTGCATGAGAGGTTTCTGCCTCTCTTTTCCTCTCCTTATTCCACCTGAGTGATGCTCTACATTTTATCAGTACCCGTTGTTCCTTTTTGCACAAACACAACACATAAACATTTTGTAAAGAAAAGATACTTCCTTTATTTCATGCCTAGAAATAATAATAAATGATTTTAAAATGCTTGTGAGAGTCGTTGTGTTATTTTTCCTCGTCACACCTGTGACACAGCAGTTATAAAGCCCCGCACACAGCACTCTGACATGGCTCTCCTGTGACTGCGAGAAAAAAGAAGGGCTTTCTGCCCTTGTAGTCAATCACACTCAAAGTCACTCAACTGTCTCTCTAGCTTTCTCTTCCCTTCTCCCTCGGCCTGTTGCTGGCAGGGTGCAGAGTGGCCCTCCCTCTTCATTTTTCTTTTCTGCCCCTCCAACAGCACATAGTTTCCAAAGTAGTTTCTGGGCATGGCTGAATGCAACAGACATGTCTGGCGTATTTATAGACAGGTAATGGTAAACAGTTTACTATTAATAGTCTGTCAACAGGCACAGAAATATAATACATTATTTTTTCATTGCTTTCCATTTTATTGTGCCAGTGCATGCACAAAGATGATTTGCATACAGTTTTGCATGATAAATTACAGATATTTTATTAATAAAGTGTATACAAATAAATCAAAATCACTCAAAAATAAAAATGTGGTCATTATTTACTCACCCTAATAAAATTCCAAACCAATTACCCTATGTAGGGCCACAGGGATGCTGGAGCCTACTCAGCATCCTGGGCCAAATGCAGGGAAACACCCTAGACAGATGGCCAGTCCATCACAGTGTTAACACACACATTCATGCATTTTACTGTCTCCCGTTTACCTATGTCTTACCTAAAGTCCTATGTCTTTTAGGGTAAGCCACAGCAACACAGAAAGAACATGCAAACTTCACACAGAAAGGCCTCCTGGCTCAGCTGGGCCTTGAACCAAGGACCTTTTTGCTGTGAGGCAACAGTGCTATCCATTGAGCCACCCAAGATAAAGCACTTGGTATTCCCAGGCAGTCTCCCATTCAAGTTCTAACTAAGCCAAACCCTGGTTAGCTTCTGACATTAGATGCTCATATAGCATAGCTCATATAATCGTAATACATTGATACAGTAGTTCAGCTGTCAAGCTAAAAAAAAAAGGACAAAAAGCCCCATAAATGTTGTCCATATGTCTGTGGCTCTCAAACCAAATAAAGTGCCTATGATGCAGGCTGGACGTCAATAAAATCAAAGCTCATTGGTTTTCGAGAGTCTTGTAACCAACACTGTGATGTCAAACCATATTTGCATACTGTTTCGGAACAAGTAAATAATGACAGAGTTAAGTGCAGTCATTCAATTCCATAATGTACCTCAATAACAAGTGTACAACTGATGTACACTCAATGGCTAGCCTCTACAGAATATTCATGCACTGTGAGCATTGCACCAAAATAATTCCACAGAAAATGATTGCATTCTTCGTCCGAATTCACTCACTCATTTTCTTTCACTCATTCAGTGGACTATATTAGTGTAGTACTGTAGGGAATAGTGATTGAGGGTACTGGGTTGTTAAACAGTTGATCCTAACAAAACTACACAGCAAAAACTGCTCTCTAGCTTTATAGGTATACAAGCTGCAAGGTGATCAGAATTCAGTATTTCAAACTGTGAAAAACCAAACATCTATCTCCTATTTCAATCCCTCAGAGTGATGGATGGAAGATGGAAAGAGGAGCGCAGTTCTTTCCTTCATCTGTGTCGCATGGGTTGAAGAATGGATAGAGTGGCACTAGAACAGTCCCCATGTAGAAGGAGAAGAGTGGTGTCATGGTGACAGCGTTGTAGAAAGACACCTCCTCATTATCACAGTCCAGGAAGATGCCGATGCGGATGGGGAGGGTGTACGAGATCACCTGTGTGGGCTTTGGGTGGGTGCAGGCCATGATCGAGCCATTTCTCAGGGATAGCGTCCACAGTCCGTTTAACGTGGAGGAAGAGTCCATCTCCCCACGGTGCACATCCGCTCTGGCCACACCCACTCGCCAGGCGGTCTTGCCCTTCACCTCCACCTCCCAGTAATGACTGCCATGAGTGAAGCCCTCTGAGCCCATCACACAGTAGTAGTAGTGGAAGCACTTTGGGTTCCTCTCATCTGGGTTCTCCTTGAGTAGCACCTTGTCCTCACTGTAGGTCACTGATGTCCTCTCTTCAGACAAGGTCAAGAGGGGATGCGCCGTTTCAGGGTCAAAAGTCAACATGGATATGTCTGTGTATGAAAATTAAGTAAAGTACAAACTTATCGAGAATTCAGTAATGGTAATCAGTGATATGTAGTACAATAAATGTATTTAATGTAACAAACATTGCATCTATTAGCCTAAAGTGGTGGTGTTTCCTTCATGAATGATTCAGTGTTTTGAACGAATCGTTCTTGTCCACTTCCATGACTGACTTATACTTTTTGTCTCTCCTTTTTAAAGTGTGTGAATGCTTTTCTACTTTCAAAGACTGACTATAGCATGGAATATCTTTCGAACATTTTATAGAAGCATTTCATTGGATGAACTAACTGAACAAGTCAGTGAGTTGAGTCTGAACAAGACTTGAACGAACACTCTGGCTGCTTCTGAAATAGCATACTACCTATAGAGTAGCCCTAGAGTAACATGTCGAATTCACAATACTCATAAAAGAGTAGGCAAAAAGTATGCGGGTGACCTACTACGTCCGATGAGATTCTTAAGTGTACATATGATGGACACTTTACTATCCCATGAGGCAACAGGAGAGGATCTGTGAATGGCAGTGAAGCAACGTAACTGACGCTGGTAGGTCACATGATAATGTCAACACGGCGAAGGTACTATTTCCGGATTACATTGATACTACACACATTATATGAACTTACCTTTTTAGTGGTCGCAAAATAATTACTTATTCAAAATAAGTACCTACTCAGATAGTATGCGATTGCGGACACAGCCAATGTTTTAACGAATCACCTGAAAAAATTATATCAGTATCAATCATAACACATTGACTCACCTGTCGCCACCTACTGGCAATGTAACTGAACTAATCATTTTAGTGAACGGATTCAAACGATTCAAGTCACTGGGATGAATCAAAATCCCCACCACTATAGTGAGATGATTAGCTCTTAAGTAAAGGAAATTAAAATATTGTAGTTTAGTAAAATATTTCATTTAGTATGTAATATAATAATATAATATTATTTAATATTTAGTCTCAGTACTTGGGTAGAGGGATGCTTTCATGTGTTTCCAGATCCGGTACTGAATGGGCCCCACAAACTGACCAGAGAGGATTTCACTTTCTACTGGGGCAGGGCGAATGAAATTCACCTCACATCTAATAAAGAAAAATAATGACAGATAAACAAGAAAGGAGGTAGATGATGATCAGTTTGCCATAATGAGAAAAGTTACAACAATGATTATGATAACGTGAATTAGAGACCAAGAGAATAGAAATAGAAAAGACACTTGCCTTTTCAGAAGTTCTTTGATTTCCTAAATGGATAAAAAATATAGTGCTTAGAGTATGAACCTTCATATTCAAAGTCATGCCTGAATGTCAGCACTTCAGATTCCTCACTCTTTCAATCATGTGATTGTTATTGGCACTTGATCTGAACAGTGTCAAATGGCATCTAGCATGTTCTGTGGGTGTCTATTGTACTGCATGAACTAACTATGAAAGTAATTCTGTCATCATTTTACAGTAAATATGTGATGTGGTAAACGTAGATGATGTCAAAACAGTTCAATAAAATAAACTTTAAATTAGGCAATCCATAGAGGATAAGGACTTATTTCCTTGCCTGTGCAGGTCACACCAAACTATTTAAAGCTTAAAGATAAAGTCTTTCACTGCTTAGGCTGTCAGTTCATGCCATTTAAAATGGAAATCCACCTTCAGAAGTTTGGGACTGTCATCTTCCCGCAGTTTGCAATTCAGCCGCTCAATGGCTTTCTCTAGATCTCTACCCTGCATGGCAATCTTTTTCTCTCTCTCTTTTAAGATCTTCACTCGTCTCTCCCTTTCCTTCTTCAGTCGTTCCAGGTCCGTCTCCTCCTCCTCATCTAGGAAACGATGGAGGTTTTGGAACTCTGCTCGGATTTCACGCTCTATATCTTCAAATCTGTTCTGTGAGAGAGCGGAAAAGAGAGACATTAATGACTTAATGAGAAACACAGGAAGAGAGACTAATAATTTAAACGGCTAATAACTCTGGAGAAATGAGCAGGATGACATTAGCTTACTAATGAAGTTAGTACTCAAACTTAATGCGGAAGATTTTAGAGAAAATAAAAAGTAATAAATAAATAATGTGCTTAGACTTGTCAAAAATCATGAAATAAATCACATGACAGCCAGAGTTAGGCTATGTTTTCCCTTAGGTTTATAACAGTAATGGTTAATAGTGGATTGAAAAAAAAGTGTCATATTAATAGAAAGTAAATAATGTATAATATACATATTTATAATATCTTTAATTTTTACAGCTTAAACAGATCTTTATACATGAGAATATATAGCTTGTACATATGTTTGGAAGGGGTGCGTTTATATTATGATAATGACCTTTCTCATACTTGCATATTTTGTGAGTTATCTTTCCATGTGTTAATACTCATTCAGTCACACATAAGTATTACAAAAGTAAATCAATCAATACCTCGACCTCCAGTGCATCCACAAAGGCGTCTTTCTCAGCTTCATAACATTCATCAATTTCATGTTTAATTTTTTTAATCGCCTGAATAAGCTTCTCCTGAAACACAAACACAGGCACAAACACAAAGCCACTTTGTAAATACACTAATTAGATTGATACAGTTTCTGAATTAACTATAAATGTAATCCATACTTCTTAAACAACAGATTTTCAATTTATTTTTCTCAGAAAGTCCAAATAACACACTTAAGCCGTTGTTCCACTTGGAATCTTCCAGAAATTCACACTGTGTATTTCACCTTGCTATGACATATGAAGGTGACATTTTATTCTTACCTTTTGGGCGCCAAGGAGGGAGTTGTTAAAGTGGTTGTTTGTGTCCTTCATGTGACTTGTGTGCATTCCAGTTTTCCTTGTCAGAACAAAGACAGAACCCTAGGATCTCATACGTGAGAGAGAGGGGGTTAAATCAAACTGAGTGATAGGTGTGTATGAGAGTTTTAGTGAGAGAGAGAGAGAAAGAGAGAGAGAGAGAGAGAGAGAGGGGAAGGACAATATGAGGGTAATATATCAAAGGAGGGTGACAGACTGATTGGTCAGAGACTGGATGTGACCAGCACAAGACTAACCTAATTCTGCAATAAATGATTTAAGTTAAAAATAAGTATAGTATAATACCTTTAATGGCTTGAGACACAATTTGACTTCACATAATAGAATGTTAACATGCATGAGAAGAAAGGCAGAGGGAGGTATGGGGTCCACAGCTGTCTCACTGCACCGCATGAGCAATTTATGGAAGTGAGGGAAGAGATTTTCTATTTCTGTCTGCAACAAGAGCCAACGTCAGAGAACAGAGGCAGACTATTACAGACAGCAAGACAGAGAGAAGGGCTACTGGGGGGCTTATGTTTCACGCTGTAAGGGTCTGACACAAGGATTTTGTCTGTGTGTATGCACAAATTATATATAATGGCAAACAAAGTGAGTGTGTGCCTGTGTTGTATGTGCAAACAGAGGAAGATTATGTTTCATAAAGAGCAGTCTGTCTGACAAAGATTTTTCAAATATTTCTGTGAAATAGTTGAGGGCAGAGCTGAATGACAAGAAACAAAACTCTTTGTGGTTTACGTCACCTCTCCTCTCTCTCTCTCTCTCTCTCTCTCTCTCTCTCTCTCTCTCTCTCTCTCTCTCTCTGTGTGTGTGTGTTTGTACACTGCTCAACCAAGGCAATGTATTATTCATGGACCTGCCCTGTGTGTGTGACTGCTGAGACTAAGATGCAGACTCAGTAAAAGGGGAGAGTTCAATCATTTAAAATGCACTGTCCACACAAGACACTTCAAAATTGTCAAATTACACAGGCTTTTTAGAACTTCATAATATTGGGCAGTGGCTCTCAGGAATCCCAAAGAGATTCCCTCATGCTAGGCTACTTCTATACTGCAATGATGTTGTCATACAGCTGTTTGTTGTCATACTTTTTTTTTTTGAGATAACAGAAACTAGGAGTGTCAATAGCTTAAATGTTATAAAATTGTGATATTTTACACTTTTAATTTATTTCAGTAGGCCTATTAATAAGTAAGCCTTAGTAATTGTATATATATAAATAATTGGGAAAAGAAAAAAGGATTATTATCGCATTTTATCTTATGTGTACGTAAAATTATTATATTACGGCTTATTTTTTCAATAATTTTTGGATGCGTAATGAGGCCCCCTAGTGGACACCAACAAAATTTGTTACATTTGTTACATTTGTCTAATGCATGAAATTAATTCATTTAATGCATTAATTTTGTAAATGTGAAATTAATTATTTTTATATTATATTATATTAGGCCTATATTATATTATATTATTTTACATTTTGGGTGTGCTCTAGTAAAGTATAGTCGAGAAAGGACACTGATACTCATGCGAACTTTAAAATCAGCGTTTGTTTAGATTTTTTTTTTTAATTGCATAATTATAAATCAATACAAAAAGAGATAATACAGAACGATGAACACGTGGGGATAAATTTCAATTTACCTAAAATGTGTTCTATAATACGGGATATTTGTTTAGAGACGTAAGAGATTTGCCTACATTACCCACTTCCTGTACGTATTACGTTGATAGCGGAAGTAAACAAAGAGCACGTCGCAGTTCGGCACTGTACCTGACTTGCGAGAAATAGGTCCTTTTTATCATTGTCAAATGTAAAATGTAATTTTGTTTGGCATAGTAGATTATTGCATTGTCATTGTCTTCGTCCATACCGTGTTTATTAGACTGTTTAATACATCATTTGTTAATTATGTATCTTGTTGGTTATGTAACTAGCGGTAGCGTGGCTAAGCAACAGTAGTTTATTTTAAATCGTTTTGAGTCTCTTAAATCTTTCTGGATAAACATAGACATTCATATTTGGACAATTTCGGTCTCGAATCAATATAAAGTAGCAAAACCATCTGAAAACGACGGTATATCTCCATTAAGACATCAAACATGAATGGACAAGCTGAAGTAGAGGTGGATTACAAGAGAAAATACAAAAATCTCAAACGCAAGTTGAAGTTTATAGTATATGTGAGTATATTTTTCTTCAGTGTTAGTTTTTTCTTTTGTCGTTTCGAAATGCTTGTTAATCCTCTTTATTTCTCTGTTCAGGAGCAAGAGTGTTTTCAGGAGGAGCTGAGAAGAGCTCAGAGAAAACTATTAAAAGTTTCCAGAGACAAAAGGTAGAACTCTTCTTATCAACGTTGTCAAATGCTTCACATTTGCTTGACCCACAGATTCATGCACATAATTGAACGCTTGTTTGCTTCAGTTTTCTGTTGGACAGGCTGTTGCAGTATGAAAGAGTGGATGAAGAGTCTTCTGGTAGGTCTCTAAAGAAAATGCTTATCTGATTACCTCTGAAACTTCCAGGTATTCTGTGTGCTGAGAGTGTTTTTGTTTTCAGACTCTGATGCGACAGTCTCCTCAGACAGCGATGGAGAGGGAGCCAGAGAGAGAGACAGGGATGCAGGGAAAAAGTGAGTCTACAGCAAGTGGATTGTGGTTTGGATCTCACAGATTACAACATTAGATATGTAACTGGTAAAGTTGAACGCTTTTATTTTTAACCTAAATAAAATGTATATAGATGTATAAGAAATAAATACTTTTATTCAACAAGGATGCAGTTGAGTAATTGATCAAAGTGCTGTTCTTATGAATTCTTTTATTAATCAAAGAATTCTGAAAAAAGCAGCACAACTGTTTTTAACATTGATAATAATAAGGCATGTTTCTTGAGCAGCAAGTCAGCATATTAGAATGATTTCTGATGGATCATGTGACACTGAAGACTGGAGTAATGATGCTGAAAATTCAGCTTTTCCATCACAGGAATAAATTACATTTCAAAATATATTTAAATAGAAAACATTTTATATTGTATTTCACCAGCCTAATTTAAATACTATTTCACCAGATTACAGTTTTACTGTATTTTTGGTCAAATAAATGCAGCTTTGGTGAGCATAAGAAACATTTTTAAAAATCTTACCGACCCCAAACCTAACCCTTTATGGGTTGTTGGCATTTTATGGATGTATGCCTTTAGAATTTTGCAACATTTAGAATTGCATGAGCACATTGCATTTGTAGTGCAAACACTAATATGTAGCTGCTTAAAAGAAATAACCATTAGATAGGAAAAGATTTGTAAAAACACATGAATGTATATTATGCATATCTGTAGTAACTCATAGGCAATGAAAGATAATTTGCTTTTGAATAGCTTTGAATAAATATAATTTGAAAAAATAAAATTCTACTAAATAAAAAATGTAAATTAAAATTACTTAAATACACCTGAAAATTATTTAAATTCACCTGAAATAACTCATTTGGGTGTGATTTAAATGTTTTTGTGCTATTCCTGATTTTATCAAGTTAACATGTTTTATGCATAAGCCACTTCTGTTGTTGTATATGTTTTAAACTTTTTGCAGTAGCTCTGTGTCTTCAATAGTTTTATTGATTTGTTTTTTTTTTCAGGAGGAGAAGTCCTGGAGTTCCTCCCGTCCCGTCGTCCTCGTCTCCTCATCTCTCACTCCTGTCCCGCTCTGGTGCGGTTCCTCTTCAGTCATCTGCTCCGGCACAGTACCTCAACACTGTGAGTACATCACACCTCCATGAGCACTCCACAGGTCTCATACATACTGCACTCATGCTTTTCAGTTACTTACATTAGCTATGTTTCCATCGAAAGTTGTGAATTGAACTACTGCACAAAATTTGGATATCACATGAAACATTACGAATAAAGTACCGTTTCCATCCCATTTGTTCAAGAGAACAAAATCTGTCACTTTCTGGGAAATTGGTGCAAAATATCTGTAATAAAAATGAAAGTTGCCGCAATTAGGGAACCCACTGTGGTTCTTTTTTGTAAATAATTTACTTGCGCCATGTTGTCTTGCATTCAGATGCTTTGCAATCATGTGAGACAGTTCTGGGAGGTAATTATACCCAACCATTTTGATGTCAGACTTTGGCTCAGGCGTTTCAAAATGCCCAAAACAAAATTTGAGATAGTGTGCAATAAAATTGGTCCGCTGGTTAGTCCAGTTATCCAATCACATCCTCTGTTGAGGATCAAGTCATGTCAGTTTTTTTTGTTGCGCATAAAGTGATTTATTCTGTAATTGTTTTTCCATCGTAGTTTGAGCATGTCTTCTTGATGGATAAAAAAATGATCTGCCTTAAATGAGTGCATACATTTTAGAATGTATGTGCATCTTTCCTGTTCCGTCCAGCATTTTTATGCAATATCCCAAAATTCACATAAAAATATGTGGATGGAAACTTAACTAGTGTTTTACATTATGTTTTTGTCACCTGTTATTTTGTCATTTTATTCATTTTCTTCTCTCTTTTTGTCTTTTATCACCTCACCTGGTTTATGTGGACTTCACACACATCTCTCTGGGCACTGTGTGTGTGTGTGGGAATGACTGTTATTCTTTGGTGCCTTGTGTGTGTGTGTGATTGGGGGTGAGCAGTTACCCTTCCCTCCTGAGTATTTGGCTCCCTCTGCTGAGCGTGTGAAGAAAGAGAGAAAAACAAATCTGGCCAAACACAGGAAAGACGGTTCAGGGAAGGTGAGAGAGGGACAGAGAGTTTGATGCTGGAAACACAATGGCCTAGATTCATGTGGCCATTATTGTTATGCTGTTTGTCATGTCTTTTAATAATCTTGAAGTTACAGTAATACATTTCTCTTCATGCATTTTAGTAACATTTTTCTGATAAACAGTCTAATAACAAACATTTCTCTGCTTCTCCCTCTCATTCAGGTAGTTGGCCCACTCACGTCCAGTTACCCTGCAGGCAGTGGTGCAGCTGGAGGTGCGAGTGGGCCGTTCAGCTGGGTCCCACAGCAGATGCTGAGTGAGGATGCAGTAGAGGAAGAGGGAGAAAGCGAGGGAGATAGTGACCAAGGAGAGGAGGAGAGAGGAGAGGGTGACGAGGCAGAGCTGGTCATTGACATACCCAATGAGTGAAGGTAATAGACAAATACAAGTCTCTGTGAGAATTTAGCAGCAACTACAACTACTGAAAAATCTTTCTCCATCTAGAGGACTTTTCATCATTATGGATTATATATTATTATTCAATTCATCTTAAAACTAGACCTTATCATCAGGCAGTATCATGCTAAATCTGGTATTAACTGTTGAAGAGATCTTGCAACAAATTGAATCCAAAACCAAGATGCTTTTACTGGGCTCAACAATAAGAATGGCATGATAATGTTATCTAGTTGGCTAACATACACTACTGTTTAAAAGTTTGGGTCTGATAATATTTTATTAATGTTTTTAAAAGAAGGCTGTATTTATTTAATCAAAAATATAGTTAAAACAGTAACAGTGTGAAATATTATTGCGATACAAAATAACTGTTTTCTATTTTAATATATAAATCTAATTTATTCCTGTGATGCAAAGCTTCATGTCACATGATCCTTCAGAAGTCATTCTAATATGATGATTTGTTGCTCAATAATTTTCTATTTATTATTATCAATGTTGAAAACAGTTGTGCTGCTTAATATTTTTGTGGAAACCATACATTTTTAGGATTATTTAATGAATAGATAGTTAAAAAAAACAGCATTTATTTTTTATAGAAATCCTGTGTAACAATGTAAAAGTCTTTGATTAAATGAATGCATCCTTGCTGAATAAGTTTCTTTAAAGTAAAACAATCTTACTGAACCTAAACATATGAACATATGTGGTTTTGTTAATTTGCAAAATTGTGTTTATGGATTTATGTAGTTAAATTATAACTGTAACATTTCTTTTTACATTTTTAATTGGAAATATAAATATTTCTAGAAAATATAAAAATTCATTGTTAAAAATAATAATTGATAATTTTTTTTGTGGTGGGGCCAATGAGAGTGCTGACAGGACAACCAGAATATTCGTTATTGATATTGCTGAGCCCCTTTTTCTGAACCTGTTCTACACCCCTTATATTGTTAGAGATAATTCAGATCTTTCCAGATTTATAGGTACCATATTTATCCCATATTTATGTGGGAATTGGAGAAGTTACCCGGATTTTGTGATGCGCCATTAAGAAATCTGGATCTGTGTTGTTAATGTTGGCGTTTGGTTGTGCCACAGATTGAGTTACCAAAAATCCCCTGACTCATCGTGGATACTGGATAGGCTCATTCTTTAAAGACTGCTGAGCTGCAATACATTACCTGTAAGCATGCAGTAAATGTAGAGTTGTGTGACAGAATTTAGACAAGAAGGGAGGGAAAGAGAGTGAGCAGAACAAAGAGAGGAAAAACAGAGATTGAGAGAGCCACACCCATTTTACCCAGGAGCACATCAACACTAGTCCAGGCAAGTTGCTATGGGATTATTAATCATGCACACACACCAGCTGAACATGAACTAGACACGGCAGTATCTCTAACAGTTTAACACAATTCTTTGTCTTTAATAAAAGATATTAAATTAATGCAATTCAATTCTCATTTTTTTCTTCACACAGGTGCCAAAGGAAACTGCAAGCCAAACATTTCTGTTTTTCAAAATCACTTTTTGTTTAATGTCCTTTTAATGTCCTCTGCTATTTTTTTATTAAATATTTAAAATCTGTTCCCCTGTTTCTGTCTATACTTTCTTTATGCTGAATACATTTTTTTGAGTCCGTACACCAGCACCTGTTTTCATACACCACCTCTGATTTGTGGGTACCAAATGAAATTTCAAATTTATGACTAAACATTTTTCCTGTTTGGCATGTAGACAATGTCAGATTGTTCTTTTGGCCATAAAAAAATGACTTTAACAGCAAAAATGGCATGTTTGCTAGTGTGAATGTTGGGGAATGCTGACACACAGGTAGTCATTAAGGCGTGTGAGAGGTGTGTGTACTGGTTTGTGTGCATTATAACAATACTAAGATGAGGTGTAGTCAGAAAGTGTGATTTAGAAAGGGAGGGATGGATGAAAGTGAGTGAGAGAGAAAGGGGGAGGGATGAAGAAGGTTAGATTGTGCCCAGACTCTTTCTGCATTGCCGGAGAGAGAGGGGGAGTCTAGCAGGATCTTGTTTTGTGTAGCTGCTAGTTCAGCACTGTTAGCTGCAGTCTCTGCTTCGCTGTACTAAGGGTTTTGGCCATGCTGTGTGCTCTGCCCAGACTCGCTGTGTTTATCTCTGCACTGCTGTTCAATGGTGTTGTAGTCTGGGCAAGTACACACACGGACCTTGATCCAGGGTTCCTCCAGTGTCAAGAGTGTTTCTTCAAAGGCACACCTCCACAATCACTGTCTGAGCTGGGTTTGGAGCAGAGGTGTCATACACATCTGACCGGACGGCCTTTTGCATCGCTCTATAACACCAATTGCCAGACCACCGTCTATACAGCCCTTCACCTCAGCCTGAATAATGGATGGGGCAGAGGAGAGCACAGCACGGTGAGACAGTGTTTTTCTCTTCCTTAGTCACTGGACCTTTGTACAGACTTGACTTGAGCATGCTTATCTGCTAAAAAGGCATTGTTGTGATTGTAGTGTTGGCTGTTATTATCTTACAGCCACAGATTTTGTACTAAATGAGTACTAAAGCACAGGTTATAGATGTCTGAGTTTTTGACCAGAGAGTCCTGCTAAACAACATTCATTACGGTTTCTGCTGACATGCAAATGTACAAGGCTGTCAAGTGGAAAAGAAAAATGGCACCATTTCAGGGATAATAGTAGGGTCAATCTGAAAATTAGAAACATGATTCTTATTTGTGTCCTTTCTGTAAATGTATTCAACACTTTAAAAAATGCAATTCATACACCCTGTGACTTGAATACAGTTCTTCTATGATGAGCATGTTTTTAATTTGTGTATTAAAAGTATTTTTATCTTTAATACACACATTAAAAACTCATCTTAGATGAGTAGTATTAAAGTCACTTTGTGAAGGAATTGTTTTTTTCTTTAGTATTTTTCTACCTAAATATACATATATATGTAAAATATTTTTATGTTTTATCACAATTGCTTCATTTGAAAAACATGTCTGCAAAATCAGTAATGTAGTGTAACCAACATGCAGAAAACAAACAGGAAGTGATGTCATAGAAGGATTTCTGCTATCGTTGTGTGTCAAAGCCAGTAATTCTCTTAAAATATCAGATAATTGGACCTTTTTATGACATGGCAGGGTTAATTTTGGCTGTAAAATGTTTTGCAACTACCCAAGCTACAATATGTAAAGTAACCCTTTAAGACAGTCTGATTGCATTTAATAAGGGCTATTCATTAAACTGATTCAGAACAGGTTGTTTCATTCCGTCACACCTCAAAACATCTCATTTGTCTTTGTCAACCATTAATCTCTCAATTTTTGTAAAATTATGTAATTATTTACTCAACCCCAAGATTTTCTTCTGCGGAACACAAATTTGGAAAAATGTCTCAATGTTTTTGTCTATACAATGAAGGACCCCACCATTCTTCAAAATATCTTCTTATGTTCTGCAGAAGAAAATACAGGTTTGGAATTACATTAAGTTGACTACTAAAAATGATGCAAATCGCGATTGTGCATTTTTGTTCGTTTATAGTGTGGAGAAATACATTGTATACTTTTGCAATTAAACAAGTAATTACATTGTACCTGTCTCTCTCAACACATCAGCAGGATGCCAAAGAAGAAATCAATGACGATTCCCATGTGGCCATCCCAGCTCTTTACAGAGGAACCACCAATATGACCCCATCACCCTCAAACTCCCCTCTCCTGAAATGGGATGCTCTGACAGCAGAGCTGATACGGAGCTCCATCGTGCCGAAGTGTTCAGAGACAAGCGGGGAAATTTATTTGCAGATTGGTGTAGGCGGGTTTAATGAGTGTGGGGGAAAATTATTGTGGTCAGCAGTGTGTTGTGCTGCTTCAGATGGAGATGGTAGTTTCAGTGTTGGGCTAGTGAAGGAGGGGGGTGTAAGAGTGCTCAGCATTAAGGCGTTAGAAGAGCTGATAGGAGTTACAAGCCTGTTTTCAGGAGGATGTGGTGAAATGGGACATCAGAAAGAAGAAGAACTTGCATTGCTCTTGAAAAAGCAGCTGAATGACATCAAAACACCCAACTCTGCACAAAGTGAAGAACACATTGGCGTACGTAACACTCAGGAAGCAGGAACATCAGATTCAGAAAACGAGGAAGTTTCAGAGCATGTTAATGACGAAGCCTCAAGTTACACATCTTCCTTTAGCTCAGACATGGACGTTGCGGAGAGCACCAATGAGACAGAGAGCTCAGGGTCTGCTCTTCTCTACATTTTGTCTTCCACCATCTCTCTCCTTTATGCCCCTTTTTCTCCTATCGTAAACAAGGTCACTAATTTTCCCTTCCAGCTCACCTACGTTCTTCAGGAAGATCTGGCTGTTCTGGCATCTGTGCCTGGTGACAGCTACACTTTGGTCAACAATTTGTGCTCAGGAGTGTCTTCTGGGGTTACATGCATGTTGAGCACCTTGTACCAGACAGGAGAAACAAGTGTGTGCACGGTTTACTCCTGTCTCAGTCCATTAGCCAGCAGCCTGGGCCAGGCATTCCAGGAGGGATTCACAGGGACGGGCACTCTGGCGTCGGATGCCTTAGGAATTGTGACGGGAACGGTGGGGAATGGGTTTAGGATCATCAAGATGGTTTTTGGGTCACTCTGTGATCAGATGGTAGATTACCTGTGTGCTGTATCCTCTGAAATGGGCCACCAGGTGTCAACAGTAGGTAGTGGGATTGGAAAACTTACCTGGAGAAGTGGAAGAGGGGTGGGCAACCTACTAAACATTGTTGCGTCCATCATGGGCAGAGTGGTGGAGAATACAATAACAAATGTTCAGGAAGCTTTCAGAGAGAGCTCAGGGGAATCGTCCGAATCGCAAATGCATAAATTGCTGACATCTGAAGTGGTCGGTGAATAGATTTAAATACGTGTATATGCCTGTGTTAGATACCTTATTTGCATATTACACTACAAATATAGTTCAACAGTTCCCACCCACTTTTTCAGCATAGTTGGTTTTGGAAGTATTTTTCCCATTCATTTCAAAAGGGATTTGTAAAAAGCAAACCAAACAAGGTAAATTACAAAATTAGATTTACAGCAAAAGTATTTGATAATCAAACAAAAAGACAACTTAACGGCTTTAATGAGAGAACTACAGTCCCAAGAATTGCATTGCGACACAATTGAAATTAATTGAAATTGACATATATATACGCACACACACACACACACACACACACACAAAGAAATATTTAGGAGTTTGAGAGTGTAAGGAAAGTGACTATTGTTCCTTAAGAGTTGGTGCAATTTGTTTGTTTCAATGCTCTGATTGGTGGAGATTTCTAGCAATATCATGGGTAATGTAGGTTTTAACACAAATTCAGCTAACAAACACAATTCTTTAAAAAATAAGTTGAAGTAATGCTGACTTAAGGCTTTTACAAAATACCATCGATAAGCAGACTCATAGCTCACAGTAGGTCTGTCTTAGTTATCGTTAAAAATCAATTCCCTGGTGAAATTGAATGGGATTTTTACTGCCATGAACCCAACTGTCACACTATAATGTCTTGTAGACTGGACAATGAATATTGACCATGGCATGTGGATATGAATCATGAAACCTCTATTTTACAGTCTGCTTTAAAAGGAGGAAGCGAATGGTGCACTGCAGGGTGATATGAACCCATTTCAAGGTTCTGAGCAATGTTTATTAAGTGACAAACAAGTGATGTAATTGTTGTGAGATGTTTATGTCATTGCATCTAATATAAAGGTCTTTGCTGTGTCATGGTTTATTTGCTGCAATAAAACCTCTTCTCTGTGAGTCATGCTCTCTGTCATTTATAGGCCAATCTATAGTAAAAGACCTTCGTCAAACCAGGAAATATACATACATGTGTCCATACTGGAATCTGAATAAGACTTTAAACAACAAAGGTGCATAGCTGAGGTACATATTTTAAGCTTTTTTTATATATATTTTATTAATATATTAATACTTATAAATCAGTGTATAATGGATTATGATCATGTGAATTGAAAAAGCAAATGCACTTATGATAAAAAAAAATACAAATGTAATTATAACTGTTCTTATAATGCAGTATAGGTCTTAATGAGTCTTACATATATTTGTAGAATAGTGATGCTCATAAATAAGTATAAATTGGGCTATAATTCATTATAGCATGGGCTTCATAGAAAGTGTAACCAATATTTTTAATGTACCATCACTTGTACCAATATTAGAACAGCACATGGCTGTACATAATCTTTTATAATGACCACTCATTATAAAGTAATTTAAAGTGGAAACTTTATGAAGTGATGTAAAAAATAAAAAAAATTAAATGGTATCTATATAAATATTTGTATAGATACTTTATATACACTCACCTAAAGGATTATTAGGAACACCTGTTCAATTTCTCATTAATGCAATTATCTAATCAACCAATCACATGGCAGTTGCTTCAATGCATTTAGGGGTGTGGTCCTGGTCAAGACAATCTCCTGAACTCCAAACTGAATGTGAGAATGGGAAAGAAAGGTGATTTAAGCAATTTTGAGCGTGGCATGGTTGTTGGTGCCAGACGGGCCGGTCTGAGTATTTCACAATCTGCTCAGTTACTGGGATTGTCACGCACAACCATTTCTAGAGTTTACAAAGAATGGTGTGAAAAGGGAAAAACATCCAGTATGCGGCAGTCCTGTGGGCGAAAATGCCTAGTTGATGCTAGAGGTCAGAGGAGAATGGGCCGACTGATTCAAGCTGATAGAAGAGCAACTTTGACTGAAATAACCACTCGTTACAACCGAGGTATGCAGCAAAGCATTTGTGAAGCCACAACACGCACAACCTTGAGGCGGATGGGCTACAACAGCAGAAGACCCCACCGGGTACCACTCATCTCCACTACAAATAGGAAAAAGAGGCTACAATTTGCACGAGCTCACCAAAATTGGACAGTTGAAGACTGGAAAAATGTTGCCTGGTCTGATGAGTCTCGATTTCTGTTGAGACATTCAGATGGTAGAGTCAGAATTTGGCGTAAACAGAATGAGAACATGGATCCATCATGCCTTGTTACCACTGTGCAGGCTGGTGGTGGTGGTGTAATGGTGTGGGGGATGTTTTCTTGGCACACTTTAGGCCCCTTAGTGCCAATTGGGCATTGTTTAAATGCCACGGCCTACCTGAGCATTGTTTCTGAACATGTCCATCCCTTTATGACCACCATGTACCCATCCTCTGATGGCTACTTCCAGCAGGATAATGCACCATGTCACAAAGCTCGAATCATTTCAAATTGGTTTCTTGAACATGACAATGAGTTCACTGTACTAAAATGGCCCCCACAGTCACCAGATCTCAACCCAATAGAGCATCTTTGGGATGTGGTGGAACGGGAGCTTCGTTCCCTGGATGTGCATCCCACAAATCTCCATCAACTGCAAGATGCTATCCTATCAATATGGGCCAACATGTCTAAAGAATGCTTTCAGCACCTTGTTGAATCAATGCCACGTAGAATTAAGGCAGTTCTGAAGGCGAAAGGGGGTCAAACACAGTATTAGTATGGTGTTCCTAATAATCCTTTAGGTGAGTGTATATATAAATGAATATTATAAAAATGACTAAAATATTTGGAAAATATATTGTTTCTATGAAGTTTTATTATTATGTTTTCTCTACTCATTATAATACTGTAGTGTTATATTTATTTATTCATTTATTTATTCTAATCTTATTTTTTTCATTTTTATTTTTATTTTTAAATTTTTACATTGTTTTTCTCTGAACTTTTCCATGGACCGCTAAGGCACTAATGCTTGTGGCGCCCTAGGAGTCTCTGGAGACCAGTTTGAAAACCCCTGATTTAAATTAATATATTAAATAGGCAAGATCATTAAAGATAAGATTAAAAAAAAACTTCCATCCTACATTTGTGAATATATAATTTGAACTTCAAAATGATAAAGTTTAAAATTATGTCAATACATATTGTTATATTCAAAATAACAAATAATGTCCTTAACAGGCAACATTACACTTAAGTTATTAAAACAAAATGATGCAATTTCCATAATTTTATTCGAAAACTGCCTATCAGTTCTTTTTTTCAGTGCCTTGCATCATAACGTTCAGTGTTTCATGTTATTGCAGTTCATTAGCGCCTCTATTGGGCACTGGTCTGTTTTACTCATTTATTGCGTCAGACGGATGCGCTTTACGACGGTTATTACAACTTTACGGCAGCGCCTGTGAAGCACCGGATTCTGTGCATGCTGGATTTAGGCTGACGTTTCCCCACTGCTGCCTACAGGTGAGTTATTACTGATCTTCAGTGAGACTTTATCAAATACAGATACTGCCGTATTTGTGCTCATCAATAAAACTAAAAGTGTGCTTTTCTTATATGTGATTTCTTGACTTTAGTAGGCATAGCTCTGCTGAAATGAACAGATCATGCGTTTAGCCAATTAGCTGGTCTATCTTTAGACTTTAAATTACTCAAGTTATTACTGAAGCATTACATTATAATATAAATACAAACGGTTACTGAGCAAAAGAGTTTATTGTGATCCTAATATGACTAAAAGTATTTATGGAAATCCAAAATCAAGATCATATTCTGAATATGATCTGACAGTATAGTCAAGTCCAGTTTATTTGTCATTTAAACAGTTTACACAAAAGTCAAATCACTCACAAATTAAATGTATATAAGAAAAGCAGAAAAGTGTGATATGCAATAACTGCAAATATAAAAAGTTTTGTTTATTGAATATTAACTACTGCATCTGATACTTTTGCTTTCATTTATGTATTAAAGGGCTGTAGTCGAACGATATGACGTTTTCAATGACATCTATCTATACAGTTTAATAATAGTCATTGCACCATACACAAAACTGTAGAAATTAAATACAATTTTAAATTCAACTTAAAGAGACACATTGCACATTATTTACTCATCTTCTGAAAATGTACAAAATGTTAATTATTAATTGACATGACTCATCATATCTCTCTGTCAGATGGACACTCTTTACATCTCTTCCCACCCTGATGACTTCAGGAGTTTGTTGCCCTTGATCGCTGCTGAATTCTGTCGATCTCCTCCACGAGTAGTTCATGAAGACCCTCCGTCTGAGGTGGCCAGATCTCGTCCTGCTCTAGTCTTAGAGGGTGTGGGCGGCACGGTACTCACTGGTGCCAATGCTGTGAGCTGGTACCTGGCAGCAGCGGGCAAACGGACAGGCAGTGATAAAAAACAGGAAAGTCAGGTGTGGCAATGGCTGAGCTTTGCTGAGAACGAGCTGATGCCAGTGGCCTGCTCTGTGGCATTCCCTCTGCTGGGGATCATGGTAGTCGATAAGAAGGTATGTCTTTTGTGTGTGCCTTGATGGTCTGATTGTCTGTGTATGTCATGTGTTGATTGATAGGCAGACACATTCTGAGTGTACAGATAAGGCTCCTCATTTTTAGACCTTTTTATTCTTCTAAACTGTTCCTGGTTGAGAAGCTGCACTATCTTTGATTATTAATTTTTGATGTAATATGACCTGATCTTTAATTTTAGCTTCAGCAGAGTTCCAGAGCAGAGCTGCTGCGTGTTCTCAAAGCTCTAGATGAGACTCTAGCACCACGGACATTCCTGGTAGGAGAGGGTGTGACTCTGGCGGATATGGCTGTTGCTGTGGCAGCACTGCTGCCATTCAAATATGTGAGTGCACATCTGTAATCTTAAATCACTTTAATTATTTTATCACGGCAGCTTGTATTATTAAAAGGGATAATTCACGCAAATATATTGGATTTCTGTTATAATTTAATCGCCTTCATGTCGTTCCATACCTGTATGACTTACTTTCTTCTGTGGAGTAAAAAAGAAGATATTTTGAAGAATGTTTTAGCTGTTTTTATCCATACAGTGAAAGTCAATGGGGTCCAAAAACAATGTTGCATGCCATTTGACTTTCATTTTATGGGCAAAAAACACTTTTTCAAAATATCTTCTTTTGTGCTTTACACAGTTCACAGAAGAAACAAATTGGTGGTATTTTAGTATTATTTATGTATTGTTATAGTATTTTTATTAAGTTTATTATTATTATTTATTTTATTATTTTTATTAAGCAGGTCAGACACTGGTAATTTTTCTGCTTTCATTTGATATATTACTACATTTATTTTTATTTTTATTTTAGTAATTTTAGTACTACAGTTTAAACTTATTTCAGTTAGTTGCCAGTTAAGGCAACTAATGTAATATTTATATTTTATTTTATTTCAACTTTATTTCAGTAGCGAGTTGTAAATAGTTTTTTGTTCTACTTTTAGTTAACAATAACAACACTGATACATGTTTTGAATGACATGAGCGTGAGTAAATGAATGAATTTTCATTTTTGGATGAACTGCTTCAACTTTCAGTTGTTGTTATTGGTGTCAAAGAATGATTCCTCATTATAGTACTTTTTTTTTTTTTTAAGGCATTGGAGCCTGCAGACAGGAAGTCATTGGTGAATGTGACCAGATGGTTTAATACCTGTGTGAACCAGCCACAATTCCTGAAGGTGTTGGGTAAAATCTCACTGTGTGAGAAAATGGGGCCTGTGACCCCCAAACCTAGCCCTGCTGCCAATGCCACATCAACTGCTGCTTCTGACACTGCTACACCAGACAGCACACCTGGTAACGGTAAGGTTGTGTGTATTTGAAAGTTTTTTTTTTAATTTACTTAAAAATGTGTCTTGCAGCATTTTGAGGGAATTTTATGACCCTTATAAACTAGTAGATTGAAACATGATCCTTCAGATAGGACTAAAATCTATCTGTCTGAAGGCATTTTAGAAGTCTATGTTGCTCCTGAATAATTTGTTTGTCCTCTTGTCCTTATTATTCTCAGGTCCTCCTAAAACCGAGGCTCAGCTGAAGAAAGAGGCCAAGAAGCGAGAAAAGATGGAGAAGTTTCAACAAAAGAAAGAGATGGAGGAGAAGAAGAAGATGCAGCCTCAGACAGAGGTAGAGTGATGATCTCCGCATCTTATTCTCTTATTGACATTGACATAAGTGGCGATAGAAAGAAAGCAGAACGCTGAACTTGCCATATTGTTTATTCCTCCAACAGAAAAAGGCCAAACCTGAGAAGAAGGAACTGGGTGTGATTAGCTACAACATACCCACGCCTTCTGGGGAGAAAAAAGGTGTGTTTTTGCTTTCATTAATTGTATTTTTCCGATTTGTCACGCATACATCTAGTCATTTATGTGTCTCTCTTCATGTGTCTCAGATGTCCTGAGTCCTCTGCCTGATTCTTACAGTCCTCAGTATGTGGAAGCGGCCTGGTACTCCTGGTGGGAGAAACAGGGATTTTTCAAGCCTGAATATGGGGTATGATATGAAAATAATAATAATGTATCCTAATTCAATAAACACTGTAGGTACACATAACTTTTATCCAGCAAGGATGCATTAAATTGATCAAAAATTAAAGACATTTAGATATTTTTATTTGAAATAAATGCTGTTCTTTTGAACTTTCTGTTTATCAAAAAATCCTGAATTTTTTTTCAAATATTTTCCACAAAAATATTAAGCAGCACAACTGTTTTCAACATTGATAATAAGAAATGTTTCACCAAATCATCATATTAGAATAATTTCTGAAGGATCATGTGACACTGACGACTGGAGTGATGATGCTGAAAATTCAGCTTTGCCATCACAGGAATAACATTTTTTAAAATATATTAAAATAGAAAACAGTTATTTTAAATTGTAATGATATTTCAAAATATTACAGTTTTTACTGTATTTTTGATTAAATACATACAGCCTTGGTGAGCATAAGAGACGTCTTTTACAAACATTTAAAAAAACTCAAACTTTTGAACGATAGTGTATATTCATTAAATGATATTTTCTACTGTTTATTATCCAGAGAAAGAATGTAAGTGAGCCAAACCCACGTGGCGTGTTCATGATGTGTATTCCTCCACCTAATGTGACCGGATCCCTCCACCTTGGTCACGCCTTGACCAATGCAATTCAGGACTGCCTGACAAGATGGTAACCGGTTATAATTGTTATAAATGATTAATGTAATGTTATAAGCCATAATATTAATTTTATGCTTTATTAGCTGTAATAAAAAATGTTTAGCATATAAAAGTCAAGACAAGATACTTTGTAGCTGATTGTTAATGTTAGGATAACTTAAGATATGGAGCCTGTGAAATCATGTGTCAGAAATAATGATAGGTTTAATCATTGGTTTGCTTTGATGTGGTAATGCAGGCACAGGATGAGAGGAGAGACCACACTGTGGAATCCCGGCTGTGATCATGCTGGTATCGCCACACAGGTGGTGGTGGAGAAGAAACTGATGAGAGAGCGAAAGATGACCAGACATGATTTTGGGAGAGAGAAATTCATCCAGGAGGTCTGGAAGTGGAAGAACGAGTGAGTGTGTGAGGTTGAGGAGAACTCTCGAATGGGGATGGATCCAAAATCATTAAATAGTTATTTTATCTCAAATTATATGAACACATTTCTCTTACTTTTGGTATCAAACAGAAAGGGAGATCGCATCTATCACCAGCTGAAGAAGCTGGGCTCCTCTCTGGACTGGGACAGAGCTTGTTTTACCATGGATACTGTGAGTACAATGCACAAAAAAACCCAAGCATAGTATAGACTTAGTATAAAACTACCCAGGTGTTGCCAAAATGACTGCCAAAAATTCTTATTGACAAGCTTCTCATTACTAAGCTTTAAATTGTCATTATTTAATGATGAATAATCAAAGTAATCATTTGCAATACTTTCTGCTTGCAGAAACTGTCGTTTGCAGTCCAGGAGGCATTTATACGTATGCATGAGGAAGGTGTGATTTACAGGAGTAAGAGACTCGTCAACTGGTCCTGCACCCTCAACTCCGCCATCTCTGACATAGAGGTACATTCATACCATATATAGGGCCAGTTTTTTTTTTTTTTAAAGAAATTAATACTATTAATTAGCAAGGATGCATTAAATATATCAAAAGTGACGGTAAAGACTTTTTAATAATAATATTATCATGGTTTCTACAAAAATGTTAAGTAGCACAACTGTTTTCAACATTGATAATAATAATAAATAAAAGCAAATTTTTAGAATTAGAATGATTTCTGAAGGATCATGTGACACTGAAGACTGGAGTAATGATGCTGAAAATTCAGCTTTGCCATCACAGGAATAAATTACATTTTAAAATATATGAATAGAAATAGAATAGAACAGAAAAGTTATTTAACACTATTTCACAATATTTTAGTTTTTACTGTATTTTTGATAAATGCAGATTTGGTGAGCAGTCTGTTAGTACTTCTTTCAAAAACATAAAAACAATCTTTCCAATTTTTTTGACAGTTTAGCTACATTTATGTTGGAAAGTAGCTGATGACTGAAGTTACATCTTCACTAACAGTCTCAAAATCTCTGTTTTCTGAGGTCACCTGATGAATTTTGTGTTCTAGGTCGATAAAAAAGAGTTGACAGGGCGAACCCTTCTTCCTGTGCCGGGTTATAATGAGAAGGTTGAGTTTGGCGTGCTGGTGTCTTTCTCTTACAAGATTGAAGGATCAGGTAAGGGTTGTGCCTAGAGAAATTAGGTTAAAAGTACTGACAAGACATACAGAGGTTTATAAAATGAAATGTTCTCCTGTAGATGAGGAGGTGGTAGTGGCCACCACACGTATTGAGACCATGCTTGGAGACACAGCTGTGGCCGTCCACCCTAATGACCCCAGATATCAGGTAATGCCAAAGTTTCCTTTTCATAACTCTTGTGTTTAAGAAATGGTCTTGAGAATGTGTTTGAATAAAATTAACTCTTTACTGTCCAGCATCTCAAAGGAAAGATGGTCATTCACCCATTCTGTGACCGAAAGATGCCCATCGTGTTTGATGACTTTGTTGATATTAACTTTGGAACAGGTAATAAGCGTATATTTTCTGTAAGTTTGTCTTTGACGCTGCCGTCTTCTGAGTCCATGTGCAGTTTACAGGGCAGTGTTGTTGTTGTACAGGTGCTGTGAAGATCACTCCTGCTCATGACCATAATGATTATGAGGTGGGAGAGAGACACAAACTACCCTTCATCAACATCCTGGATGAAAATGGCCTACTAATCAATGTTCCTCCTCCATTCCTGGTAGGCACACACATATTGTGATATCTTTGACCCTTAACACAAGGAATTATTTTAATCTCGCCACAAATATGATGGAAGAGTGACAAATTGTTCTCTGGTGTTTTAGGGGATGAAGCGCTTTGAGGCGAGGAAGACTGTGCTCCAGGCTCTGAAAGATAGAGGCCAGTTTAAGGAGGTCAAAGACAATCCGATGGTGGTGCCTGTCTGCAGGTTAGACTTCCACTTAAATCCTTAATATGTAAGATTTTTGGATTAAAATATCCAAAAACCACTAGAACAATGTTATATATTTTGTTGACTTGTGTACTTACATTATCCGAAATGTTTCCAAGAATGTTTAAATCCAGAGAAAAATAAGCAATTTTAACCTGGACACGGACCGTGTCCGTGTGTCGCCTATCAATGACATCCTACCAGCGTTACCCTCGGTTTCTGGTTTTATTTTGTAGAAACCTTGGAAACACCAAAGACGTTTTAATATACTGTATGTTTTATTAGACAGGTGAGCAACTGTTTGGATACATTCATCGACAGAAGACTAATAATTGGTATATAGCTCAACACGGTCTTATTGTTTTAATTTCGTTTTCATGATTTACCGCCAGTACCATGTTTTACCATGCCTAATATCGATCTAGCTTACTACAGTGTGAAATAAGTGTCTCATAGTAGCCGCAGAGCTAACGAGTAGCATTATAACAACTTTCAACACACTCAAATAATGTGTCTAATATGATAAAACAGCGCTGTGTAACCCAACATGCGCATGATGGGAAAAAAGTGGAAGTGGTCGTCTGTGGCATAATAAAAGCTCAGCGAAATCAAGGCGTCATCAAGCTACACCTTTGTTTTGAATAAGCAACCTCTAGCGGCTTTAACGTTCGGTTGTTTTCAACTGGTAGATCGCTGGTTTGATAAGGTTGTGGACAGCAGGGAAAAATCTATGCTAAAATCAGAAATAATTGACTAAATGCCCCTTACATTCCCAGAAAGTGTCATATAGCTTGCAAATCTTTATTTGCAATAATTTATAGTAAATCAACGGCATAGTAATAACTAAGGTAATTTTCACAGCCAGTGTCATAGAAAGTGAGTGTCTATCACCAGATGTGAACCGCAGGTGCCTCCTAGTGGAATAACAAAGAAATTAACAATGAAAGATCCACCGTTAAAAAAATACAAAAAAATGTTAGAGAGAGAGGAAGAAATAATACATTTTCAAAAAATTTAAAGTACGTTTTTCAAGCTTGTCATGCAATAACAAGAGACACCTCACCTCAGTAATCCTTGCAAAACACAATTCTGAGTGTTGTTTCAAGTATGCCAGTTGATCAGACAGTTGTTTAAAAATGTCTGACTAAAGTCTTATAAACAGGATTTTTTATTTTTATTTTGTGGAAACCATGTGTGATAGAGACCCGATCGGTCACAAGGCGAATCGCACCATGAAGTAAAAAATGGGGCGAGGTTGGCGTCAAAAAAGATGTTAATTACAAGCAGATGTGCAAATAAATATGGTTAAGAGAAATGAAGTAGGTTATTCATAAAAACAGTCTAAAAACTAGAACTGCTGCTAGGTACTAAAACAGTACCAACTCCCCTCTTCATCTATTAAGGGCAGAGTTTCAGTGACCTTGTTCACAATCCCTCAAAAAACATGATCCGTAGTCCAATTCCTCTTCCACTAGTGATGGCTGCCTTAAATGCATACATTTTCCATAATAAGCTAAAATGAGCGCTTCCATTCAGTTCCTGCTCTCTTTAAGGCCATGCCCACTTAGCTAAAACAGGAAATATAAAATGGCAAACCCCACTTAAATATTATAAAATGCTAAGGAACAGTAAGAACACAGTAAAAACAGTAATGTAAGATAAATTCAAGGTCTATCCATCACACCGTGATACATTTTTGTCACAGATTCTTTGATGAAAGTTCAAATAAAATAGCATTAGTTTGAAATGGAAATCTTTTGTAACATAAAACGTCTTAACTCTCACTTTTGATCAATTCAATGAATCTTTGCTGGATATAAGTATTAATTTCTTTAAACAAATACTCACTGACCCCAAACTTTTGAACAGGAACAGTCTAATTGTGTTTGGCTAGGTTAGAGAAATAAATAGGCGTAGCTTTTGAATGAGAGGAGAAAACTTTTTTTTCTTTTTTTTCCTGTTTGCCCAGTCAATATATGAATATTATGCAGATGCCAACATGGTCAGGTTGCCTGACATCCCCTTATCCGTAGACCATAAACAAAAATGTAACAAATTCTATGTTAACTACAAATTAATTAGTAATTTATTTATGTATTTTAATGTATTTATTATTACTATAATTTGTGATCATTTTTTGTGCAGTAAATGGTTGCCTACGAGAGCATGAAACTATTGTAATTTAAAATTGTACAGTAAACAATTCTCATACTTGAAGTCTAAAGTCCTGAAGTAATACCACATGAGAAGCATCGCTTTCATCTATACAGAAGTACCATCCAGTTTTGGAATAGACCTTTAACCTCCTGGGTGCCACTGTCCACGTACAAGGACATTTACATTTTAGTGGATTTCTCTGACACCATACATGTCACAGTTTTAAGTCTGGATGTCCTGTAAAGAGCATTTCAGAGATACCATTTTAGACCAGGACAACAACTTCTCCTTGGTCTTTAAAAATTACTGAATGATCAAATTTAGCACTCTTATGGAAATATTTTGTAATATTTTGTAGTTATCATTCAAATCTGACTAATTTTCAAATTGTTTGTTATAACCGCATCTCAGGACAATGTTATGGGGTTTCTAATCAAAATATGACTTTCTGGTACAAAACAGGGCATTGATTTCATACATGTTCACTATAGAGGACACCAGGACTTAAACCATGTTTATCAGGCATTTTAAGAGACACAATAAGTGAATAGGGAAATAAATTGCATATCAATATTCCTATAAAATATTAGATATTATTATGAAAATGTTGCCAACTATTACTCCCATTGTTACACTATTACACCTCCAAGAACACATTTATATGCAAATTAGAGACAGTGTATAGATGCATTGCACTGAATGGGAAAACCCATGTATGGCCATTTTACCCACATATTGCATAAAGTAAAATGGTATATCAATTAATTCCGTTATATCTTTCATAACATAGTTGAGAATCATCTTTAAACAAAGTTTAAACAAATCCTGGAACCTACAAATTGATTAGTAAATGAAAATAAAAATCCCATAGTTTTTACCTATACATGTCATTTTATTTTTTAAACAACTGAGTCCTGGGGTCCGTTCTTCGTACATCGCTAACTCAGTTAGCTGGATTTGATTGTTGACGATTTGGCATGATCTTGGATTGTTTGGTTCTTCAACGCTCATCCTGGACTTGCTGTCATAGCAACAGGTCTGTAAGCTTAAACCTACTCGGGAGCAGGCTTATTTCATGTAAACAGGATTAGATTGCATCTTGAGGTGATTACTTAAAATCTGTCCCAGCCACTGCTACTTCATTACTGAACCAGGGGCAATAATAATTTTAAATAATAATAATATGAATAATATAAAAATGTATTTAAAAATATTATAATGTTGTGTAAAAGGTGTATAATACTATTGACACAGCCACTTGATTGAGAGATTTATTTGTGATGGAATAATTACTTTATCATTTTATTGGAGTCTTACACACATGCTGTAACGTTAATCTGAGCCATGCATTAATTTGAGTGATGACGGATATTATGGGATGGCTTGATGCGGCACAGGAGATGCAGATTACTTGATCTTGACCCTTAAGAAACTTTAATACGGTTTAATACGTAACAAATCTGCTTCAAATTGACTTAAAAATTAAATGAATTGCTAATTACAACATTAAAATAAAAATTTAAATGGTGTACAAATACTATAAAATCTTGAATATAAATAATTCATGATAATTCATTATAAATAAGTCATGTTTAAAAAAAACATTTATCATTTATCTATTATAACTTTTATGTTGTTTGGTTGTTTCCTTAAAAAGGTCCAGAAATTCGTGTTTTTTTTTGTTTGTTTTTATATGTCAAGTTTTTTGCCAGGTGACTTTTTTAATTATATGATGTCATTACGTTGCTGTCTTGACGGCAGCTAATCGCTGCATTGCTGATCATGGTTTCGAGTATCGATACATCTGCCCTCTTCAGGGAACTCAAGAACGTGCAGTAATCTCAGATAACTTAATCCAGATATTTTAATCCAATCTGCAAATTCGTTTAAAGAAGCAAATTAGCAAGAGATCAGTTATCACGATTAGGAGATCTGGGATCTATCAAATCATCTCAGATGTATTAAGCGAAGTACAAAGAACGGACCCCTGGTGTCCACTTGCGAGGACATTTTTTTTTTCCATCAGGATTTGATTGGTTCATTGGATGGTTGTGGTTTGCTAGTGTGATCTCGCGTGAGTGACAGGTTGTCCCATCCTTGCGGCAGTAAACACATCATCAGAGAAGAGAAGAGGTTTCATTGCAAGAGGGAGGGGAAGTTATTTTGATTTAAAGAATACGAGGACCCATTCATTTATAAAAATAATAAAAATGTTGTGCATGGATTAAACATTTATAATAAGCACTGCATTATTCCATAAAAAATAAGAATTGTCAATTGTGAGTTTAATTCCATTACAGCTGTTATGTTAACATGCACAAAGCAATTGATGAGTGTATGTGTGTTTCTCAGCCGTTCTAAGGACATAGTGGAGCCTCTGCTGAAGCCTCAGTGGTACGTGGACTGCAGAGAGATGGGAAAGCAGGCTGCAGATGTCGTCAGAAGTGGAGAGCTCAAGATCATCCCTGACCACCACCTTAAAACCTGGTTCAACTGGATGGACAACATCAGGTGACCCTTCTGTCTCAGCTCAGATGTTGTCGGCTGGAGTCACTGTATGTGTGTAGTAACACTTTATGGGTATCAGGGACTGGTGCATCTCACGGCAGTTGTGGTGGGGCCACAGGATACCAGCGTACTTTGTGACTGTGAAGGATCCGTCAGTCAAACCAGGCGAGGTAAGCAGAGACACAGCAAAATGCATCCTGCAGTATGTGCTGTGGATATACAGGGATGGTGGGAATTAAGATACTGTATTGTTGTGTGCATTTAGGATGTGGACGGACATTATTGGGTCAGCGGGAGGACAGAGGAGGAAGCCAGAGAAAAAGCTGCCAAACGCTTTAGTGTCACAGCAGACAAAATCTCTCTACGCCAGGGTGCGAGGCTAACATACACATACTCTCATTACCACTGAGTCATTTTATCCTTCTGTTTTGTTTGTGTCAGTTTTTACCCTCTGGCATCAATAAAGCATCTTTATTTCTGTCTGTTTGTGTTTCAGATGAGGATGTGTTGGACACTTGGTTCTCCTCAGGGATCTTTCCCTTCTCCATCTTTGGCTGGCCCAATGAGGTCAGATATTTATACAGAATACACACACACACACACACATGCAGTAGGCATCATGCAGCATGCGAGACTGTAATGGCAATATTTAGCCTAAATTTGCTGACTTGTGTAGGGCTGTTTTTTACTTGTCTAATACCAGATTTGTATTAAATTATTGATTTGATTTGTTAATTTTATTTTGTTGTTTTTATTTTATATTGTAATGTATTTTTGTATTACTAGTATAATACCTGAATTCTTCTTGCATGTCTAATACCAGATTTATTTTTTATTTAATTATTTTTTTATTTTTTATTTTATTTTTATTATTATTTTTTTATATAAATAACATGAAATATTGTAATTACATTTCTAATTATATATTATGATTATATACACATTATATAACGTAATTATGTCAATGTTTTCAGTGAAAGTTATTATAAAGTGTTACAGAGAAAGTCTAGGTTATGTCCCTGGGTCTCTGCAAAAAGTAGAGAGTATTATTATTTGTGCTAATATGTAATATTGTCAATAATATATACAGAGACTACAGTGATTGTCTAATTTGCAATATCTGTGTGTTAGTCAGAGGACCTGAGAGTCTTCTACCCAGGAACGCTGTTAGAGACGGGCCACGATATCCTGTTCTTCTGGGTGGCTCGTATGGTCATGATGGGCCTCAAACTTACTGGAAAACTACCTTTCAAAGAGGTGGGCATGTTGTATTTTTTTAAATATGTATTTTCTATATTGTATATTTTATTTTTGGAGCTTCTGGGCCTGCAAGATTTAAAAGTGAGTGTCTAACAGACTGTTAAACTTCCTCTCCGATGTATCAGCAATTCATTCAAAGCTAGTGTAACTTGTGTTTCATAAGTTGTGGTGTAAATCTGGTGTGTTCTTTCAGGTGTACCTGCATGCAGTGGTACGAGATGCCCATGGCAGGAAAATGAGCAAGTCTCTCGGGAACGTCATCGACCCTCTGGACGTCATCACTGGCATTTCACTGGAGGTAGCTAAACTACTGACTCTTGCATTAACACCACGTGGCTACACAAAATGAATCTGAGGCTTGTGTGTGTGTGTGTGTATAGGGTCTTCACGCTCAACTAACAGACAGTAATCTGGATCCTCTGGAGGTTGAGAAGGCCAAACAGGGACAGGTATAACCCGTTTCCTATGAGCTCTTGTAATCTCTTGTTTTTGTACCCTTTAGCTGCTGCTATGCTTTCCTATTACATTCTGTTTGTGCATGTGTCCTCTCTCTAGAAATCCGACTATCCCAGTGGAATTCCAGAATGCGGGACTGACGCACTCAGATTTGCTCTATGTGCTTATACCAGTCAAGGTAAAACAAAAATGTATCAATCATATCTACATTGATCTCCCAGTTATTGCAGTACACAAAAAGTAGAAATATTATCGTGAAGGCCCCGATATATTCACGGCAAAGTTTTTTCATTCTTTGCTTAGGAGTAAAATGAAGATCAAAATACCTTTGCAGGGATATACTGTTAGTGAACTTCCCGACGCCACCCATGCTGCTGGGAGCAGCGTTTAGATGAATATGTAAATTTGTGCTGCATGCTTTCCTCTCAATAACAAAATAAACAAAAATTACAGCAGTGAGAAAACAGCACTTAAAGAGAGCTCACCCAAAAATGAAAATTATCTCACAATTTACTCACCCTCAAGCCATCCTAGGTGTATCAGCCTAACACAATCGGAGTTATATTAAAAAAATATCCTGGCTATTCTAAGCTTTATAATGAGAGCGAATAGAGTTTTTGAAGCTCCAAAAAAGCGCATCCATCCATCATAAAAGCAATCCATATGGCTCCAGGGGGTTAATAAAAGGCAATGCATTTTTGTAACTATAATCACTGGCTTCCGGTAATGGCCGTACGCAAATCAAGTTCCGGCGGAACGGGGAAGAGTAAAATATGACCTAGCGCATGACGTAGGATATAGGAGTAGCATAAGCTTAGGTGAGAGTAGGGGCTGGGCAACAAGCTCAAGCTCCTAATTTCTCATTAAAAAATCTCGTTTTAGACTTCTAATTCGTGACCGGTGTTTTGTTTTACTCTATCCTTCCGTGTTCATCAATACTTCGGGTCAGAGCTCACTCTTCCGCCGGAACTCGACACGCATACGGAAGCCAATGTTTATAGTTTATAAAGTTATAAATATGGATATTTTTCTTACAAAAACACATCTCTTCACTTTAAAAGTCCTTTATTAACCCCCTGGAGATGCATGGATTACTTTTATGATGGATGGATGCACATTTTGGAGCTTCAAAAACTCCACTCACTCCCATTATAAAGCTTAGAAGAGCCAGGATATTAACATGACAGAACAGTTTCAACGGCACTTTCGATTAGATAAAACTTCAATTTATACTATAAAAGAAGCTCTCTGGTGTATTCATGTGTCTGACCTCAACTGACTGAACAGAAGGAATGAACCGGAGAAGATTTTCAGCTCAAATCAAGAGCAAACTTTTCTAGAAAGTTCAATTTTGCAAAATGTTTCGAACTCACAAAACAAACATCAAACAAACTTAGTTTTGGCCCGATTAGATTAAGGTATGATAAGGTACATGGATGTAACCATCATCACTGACAAACCTGTATTGATATACCAGTATTCTGAATATTCAGGTGGATGATAGTAATAATAATTAATAATAATAAAACATGTCCTGATAAAGTATGACTTTGTGCTTTTTTTTTTTTTGTTTATTTCTCCCAGGCCGAGACATTAATCTGGACGTGAACAGGATTCTGGGATATAGGCATTTCTGTAACAAGCTGTGGAACGCAGTGAAGTTTGCCATGAGGACCCTGGGAGAGGAATTTGTTCCCTGCGAAAAAGCTCAGGTGAGAGAAAGAGATGGACAGGCGGACGTGATGGATAGATGGACGATGTGTCAGGACACTTTCTGGTGTATTGTGGATTGATTTCCCAGTTAATTTATAAACATGTGATTCTGTGTCTCTCAGCTGTGTGGCAGTGAAAGTGTGTCTGATCGCTGGATTCTGTCCCGTCTGAGCGCGGCAGTAGCGCTGTGTGATAACGGATTCCAGGCCTACGATTTTCCAGGAATCACCACTGCCATCTACAATTTCTGGCTGTATGAGCTCTGTGATGTTTATCTGGTAATGAATACACACACTTACTTTTGGCCTCTTCATTTATATATTTAATTTCTAAATAAACTTTAGAGTTTTGTTGGTAAGTTTAACTTTAAGACTTTTTCTTTTTTTTTTTCTGCTCATATAGGAAAGTGTAAAGCCGGTGTTGAGCAGGACAGATTCAGAAGGACAAAAACAGGCAGACATCTGCAGACAGACTCTCTACACCTGTCTGGAGGTGGGACTCCGCCTCCTGTCTCCCATCATGCCTTTTGTTACTGAAGAGCTCTTCCAGCGGTTGCCAAGGAGACGACCTCAGGACAGCCCCCTTAGCATCTGTGTCACACCTTATCCAGACACTTCAGAGGTGAGCAGGGATGACCAAAGCTAGGGCTCAGTATGGCCCAGTGGTTCCCAAACTGGGGTAACGCGTACCCCTGGGGCACAAACAATATTTGCTGTTCATTTAATTCCACCCCACCTTAAAATGACATCAAAACCGTGCATGTATTTCTAATTTCTAATTTATTTATTTTAAATATGTAATTTTAAGTAAAATCTTACTATAGTTATACTTCTTATTTTGCTTTTATTTAGTTAACATTTTTATTATTTTTATACAATGATATTATTATTATTGTTATTATTTTATAGCCATATTTATATATAATTACAAAATTTGTTCCAAATTGTGCAGCTCTACAAATTAGTGCAGCAAACCTGGATTTTTTTAAAACTGCATTTTAAGTCGAAATGAATCCATTTACTAGAAGAAAATTCTAGTGATTCTACACAGTCATCAGGCTGTTGGCAGGAAATCCATGTGCTTTACTTCAGCCAATGATCCAAATGACTGGAATAAAAACTGCCTTTGGAACTTCAATGACATAAATTACATAATTTAAATTACATGAAAAGTGGAGAGAGGAAATATTCAGAAACAAATGCATCCTTTGTTGGTTTCTAGTATAAATGGTGTTTTGTTTGGTTGTAGTTCTGTTGGTACAGCGAGGAGGTCGACCGTCAGATGGAGTTTGTCATGTCTGTGGTCAGAACCATCCGATCACTCAGGGCCGATTACAACCTGACCAAGACCCGTGCTGACTGTAAGATGTCACACAGTACACTGCACACTCATTTCACACCGACTAGATTCAGCTAGGGATGCACCAATCCAAAGCCTGAGTCAATATTCCCACCTATACGGACCATTTTAAACAGATTGGTCCAATGTGACTGATCCAAATCCAATGCTGGTCATTAAAAAAGGAATGCACAATATGTTGGTCTGTCTATCTTATCTATCCATCTATCTATATGTAGTCTAATCTAGGCTGTTACTTAATTTACCTCATTTTTATTAATTAAAACTTGAGAAAATCTTTGAAATTTTCCATTTTTAAAGAACTACAGCAAAACCAGTGTGATGCAAGAAAATATATTTATCATTGTATAAGAACATAATGAGAACTACCAGTATGAACTCCATTGACTTTAATTACTTGGATTGGAGTTAAAAAAAACCTCCAAAACATCAATATTAATCTGTTTTTAAACTAAATATATGAATTTTTCTTGCATAAACTTTTACTTTCATATTAAAAAATGATGATGAAAAACGGCTTGAATCTCCTTTTCATACTGTAGTGGTTCATCAATAGGTGGCAGCAATGTGAAATGTCCAAACCCTCTTTCCTTTTTTTAAATGTAGACTATTTGGTCTATTAACTTTTGCTCTACAAACACATTAAGACTAATTGTTTTTGTCATTTTATTTTTCATTTCAGAATTATTGTATGTGCATGTACAAGCATGTTTATGAACAAAATGAGGAAAGAGGATAAATGTATTTTACAGAAGTAATTTTAGTTCATGAGCTTCATTATATAATCAAACGTTGGTGCATCCCTAGTTTAACATTAACCACATCACAAGTTTACACACAACCCTACTGACCATAAAAATATATCATCAGTTGAGAACCTCACAGAACCTATTTTATTAGCAGACACAAATGTAACTCTTGTGTTTTATGTCTGTCTCAGGTTACCTGCAGTGCATCGACTCTGATACTGCGGCTCTGGTCCAGACATACAATCTTCAGATCCAGACACTGTCGTACTCTCAGACTATTCACCCAGTGGTTGGAGGCGACAACACTATCCCACAAGGCTGTGCGGTGGCCATCGCCTCAGATAAATGCACTGTTCACCTCATGCTGAAGGTAAAAATGCATGACGGGAATGCGTTTTGGCTTGCACTTGTATACCACTTATATTCTGGTTGTCATAATCCCCACCACAGCTGCCAAATACAATAATTAAATTAATCAGCCGGAAATTAGGAGATAAAGTTGAAAATTTAAATATGATTCTCCAAAAATAACATCAGCACATACTCAACACCCAATAATCTGGTTTGGCTTCGCATCAAGAATTCATTTCCTGCTCCTACAGCATCACATTTTCATGTGTAATAAGCTTTCTGTCTGTAAACACGCCAGTTTCGAAATCCTTTTTTTCCTCCGACTCAGGGTTTGATTGACTTGGAAAAGGAGGTCACTAAATTGACAGCAAAGAAAGGGGAGCTGGAGAAACAGTTGGAAAAGCTAAAGGAAAAGATGGCCAAGAACGACTACAAGGAGAAAGTTCCTGTTAAAGTGCAGGAAGCAGATGCTGAGAAGGTAAGTAGGATAGAGGGGAATTTGTCTGAGAAAATGGTCTTAAAATTACAGTTCTCTACAGGTTCTTGTCTTGAAGAAAAATGCAACATTTTTTGTTCTTTCCAGCTGAGGCAGAATGAAACTGAACTGCAGAAAGTGAAGGAAGCCAGCGAGAACTTCAGAAAAATGATGTAACAGCTCACCTTTATCATGTTTTTTCTATTGTTTATGAACATTGAGATCCTTTCCTTTCCTTTGTTTAATGTCATTCAGTCCTGTCTACTGAACAATAATGTGGGGAAGCTTGAATAAAAATCAACCTTAGATTAAATGTCATCAAAAATGGTCTCATTTTATATTGGAAATATTACACAAACATATATAGTTTGAGATATTTTTTAAGAAACATACAACCATACTATTTTAAGTACAATAACAAACTTTTATTTTGTGTTAAACACAAATACATGTTTGAAGAGAGAGAAAAAAAAAAGAGTATCCCCTGTTTTTATTTAATATTCATATACAATATAACATTCAGGACATTAAACGATACGATTTGTTCATAATTACAGTGCTCCACAAAATAGAGGATAAAAATAAAAACAGACTGAGAAAGAGGCAAGAGATCTTTAAGTCCCATCACTGAGTCTCTCAAAAGAAACGAACATCCAGATGGTGATGACAAACCTGAGAGTCAACATTTCCAACCCTCATTTTCATGTTTAATACCCACTGCGATGGAGGCATGACACAACCAATAATTTAAAACGCCTCTGTCAAACCATGCGAACAAACAAAAACTAGTAGCCTTGTCACATTTAGATGAACAACTAATTCTAAACGCCTCCCTGCCGTCCCACAGAGTTGACTCAAATGTACCGGTATGTGATTCCCTTTGACCTCTGGCCTCCAGTGCTCTCTTCCTGTCTTTCTCATTGGCTCTCTACAGTATCGAGGGAGGCCTTGAACTCAGAAATGGGGAGTGGAGTGCAGTGTGTTGTATCAAAATTTTGCATGTACTTTCGTGCCTGAGAGAGAGAAATGACCAGTTACCACAAAAACTTAAAAGCCCTTAATAGTTATAGTACAATATACTATATATAACAAGGTGTATACTCTGATATTTTTGTAACATACCAAGAATAGAGCAAGCTGTCTTCTGCCTTCGAGTGTCATGTCTTCACCTGAAACAGAAGATCAGATCGCGACAGTCAAATGTCTGTACTGTTTTAAGCAGAAGCTGTAGCAATGGAAATCATTGCTGAACGTCCTCGTTTCTACCACACTGGAAGCGAGTATGTCTACTGTGTATGAAGCACGTACCAACGCTCCAGGGGAACAGGGTCTCTCTGTCTGTCTTATAGGACTGCAGCACAGACAAGCACCAGTCATCATCCACCTCATAGCCGGTGTACACAGATTCTGAAGAACAGGGAAAAAGTGACATTCTGCTTAATACAGCCAAATCAAACATAGAAAGCACAGGGAAAAAACCCATCTAGAAATTCTGTCTGATACAGACAGTTCTTTACATATTAGGGTTCATAACTGGTGTTATGGCCAGTATTCTAATCCATGAGTTTTCAAACTTTCTGGTGCCACTGACCGCCAAATGATTATTCCCTTGCAAGGGACTCCCTTTCAAAAATATACAAAAATATTTTAATGTATAAAGACCAAATTTATACTTTACAAAATAAAAATATCTGGAAAATATTTGGTCCCTATTAAATGGATAGTTCACCCCAAAATTTCAATTCTGTCAATTTACTCCAGGGTGTCCGCGGGGTTTTAAACAGTATTAAAAGGTAGTAAATCAAATTAGTAAAAATTAAGGCCATTAAAAGGTATTAAAAAGTATTAATTGCTATTTTAGGAGGTATTCATTTTTTGAATTTTTTTTTGCAAACTACGGGATAAAAGGTTGTCTTTCAAATTCCCTCTGCACGCAATAGGACAGCGCTACAACCAACCAGAGCAACGAAGAAGCTTTTTTCGGTCTGCAAAACTGTGGATGAAACATTTTCTATTGGCCAAGAGGGTGTAGTTTTATAAATCTCAAACTCTGTTTAATGGTTAGAAACGTTACGTGTTGCTGTATAAACCTGCAACTCAATGGCGTGTTGGTTTTAAAAAATATTGATAAGGTATTAAAAGGTATTGAATTTACCTCCAGAATTTCTGTATACCCTGTACTCGCCCGCAAGTTGTTTTAAACCTGTATGAATTTCTTTCTTCTGCTGAACACAAAAGAAGATATTTTGAAGAATGTCAGAAACCAAACAGTTGATGTACTCCATTGACTTCCATAGTATGAAAAAAAAAAAATACTATGGAAGTCAATAGGATCCATCAACTGTTTGGTTTCCGACATTCTTCAAAATATCTTTTGTGTTCAGCAGAAGAAAGAAGTTCATACAGGTTTAAAACAACTAGAAGGTGAGTAAATCATGACAGAATTTCATTTTTGGGTGAACTATCCCTTTAAACGGACACTCTGCTTTCGATCCACCATTAACCATTACTGTTAAATGTAAGCATGCAGAAAAACAACTGAACTGTCAACTGAATAAAATATAAATAATGACTAATCCCATAATTTCTGACCAGTCTTTACAAAGCAAAATGGATCCATAAAGTCATCATTTTGTACATTTTAACTTGTTTATTCATTTTTCCACTCACTGGAACCCAGTTTGACAACCTTTTCTAAGCTATAATATTTTAGATAAAAATAAAAAATAAATAAAAAAAAACACAAACCATATGCCATGCTATAGTTCAGGCATTTATTTCACATAAAAGGAGAAATTATTTTTACCTTAGTAAAAAATATATTAATATTAATAAACAATTTAAATAAATTAAGGAATATTATCGACTTCCAATAATGACCAAGACAAATATCAAAATCAAATTAGAAATCAAAAATTATATTAATATTAGTAACTATATAAATAAAATAAATAATATTATCAACTTCTAATAGACCAAGAGATATTAATAAATAAATAAAATATGTAATACTTTATTAATGTAATAAATAAAAAAATGATATTAATAAAAATGAATCAATAACTATAAAAACACACCTCCTTCAACCTGTGTCCCTGCTGCAAGCCACTGCCTGACAGCCCTGATAGCATCATCTGTCATAACCTTAGGATACCTGAAGGACAGAGAGACTGAGAGATGAAAGCAACTGAAGGAGCCGAGTCAGATTAAGCCGCTTGTGTGAATGCTGTCTGACCTGTACTGGAGTAGTTTGAGTAACAGGTCATTTCCTCTGTTGGACATGATGTCTTCTGGACCCCTGCATCAACACACAAAAAGGCCACGTCAAGATCAGAAGCAATTCACGTTTGTCTCCACAAGCAATAATGTGTTTGTGTCCTGAATAACTCACGTGGTAGTGATGATTTCATCTTTGGTTCTTCTGATCAATAACACTGGACCCTGGTACCTGAAATGAGAGCCAAAGTATTTAAATGGAGCTTACATTATACATTTCACAAAGTCACAATGAAATCAAAATTGACCTTTCTTATTAAATGATTTATCAGTGCACATCATTTTTTTAAATTCATGTGCCCTCATAATATTTAATCAAAATAACTTCCCCTCCCTCTTGCAGCGAAATCCCTTCTCTGATGATGTTGTTACTGGTGCAACAATCCAATCAATTCCCAATGAACAAAATTAAGTTCCGTCCTAAATTTTTTCTCATTCGAGAAGCTGTTTCACTCAAATGTACATCACAACAGAGAAGAAAAGTTCGCAACATCTATTTCATGTTGAATTTAATAGTAAAAAACATAAAGATGACTAACTTGCAAAGCTGTTCAGCATTGTTCAGGTTCATGTACTGCCTCACCGTATGGGTGACCAAGGGTCCTGAGGAAATAGAAACAAACGGATTCATCAGTGAATTGTTTGGGTCACTCTTTAGAGAGGAGTAGAGATGAAGAGAGTACAACACTCACTCCAGCTTTCTGGCATGACCTTCAGCGCAAGGGGTAAAAGGTCATCAAATGAGGCATCTAGAACCAGAGCTCGGATCTCTGGGTATGACATCACAGCCCAACTGGCTAAAATAGAGCAAGACGTTAAGAATTACAGTAAAACAAATGAATAATTTTGTCCGCTGTCTGATCTGTGATGGTTTACCTGTGAAGCCCCCTATTGACCAGGCGTACACAATAATGTCACTCAACTGGAAACCCAGTTTGTGCACGGCAAACTGAATGACGACGTCCATCGCATTGGCCTCATTTTGAGGAAATGGAACTCCCTGAAAAAGCAGAAGAGAAAAATTACACTTTTCATCCATTTTGCATTTTAGATAATACATACAAATACTCTCATGTAACCAGTGTACACTACATTAGCTGTGTGCTGTTATGACAAGGTCAGTGTGAGGAACAGATGGCGTGATGTTTACTTACTGTACTGCCGCCAAACCCAGGGTGATTCCAGCCCAACACTGAGTATCCACCTATAAACACAACAGAGGAAACAGTTTCACATCCATCTAGTGCATGAATGTTGAAAATACAACACAGACACACTGAGGTGAACATATTTACCTTCCAGTGGTGTATTCATGCAGCCGACCTCATAGAATCCTGCGTTTCCCTCACAGCAGATCACCTGTAATACTCATATCAGCATTGGTATGTGGCTTGAGGTAATATGACATTATGTTACGTATTTAATTATGTAATTATACTACTTTCTATCTCTGAAGCTTCTCTATTATGATTTCTTCTGCTCTCTTCTAATGGCACATTTACATTATTTACACCATTCAGATTCTTACCAGAGTTTTTCCGGATGGTCCTCCATCTCTCCTCCGATCCACAAACATGGTGTCAATCTCATTCCCATCACAAGCCACCAGTTTGCTCCGCTGACCGTCATACTGAACACATCAAGGCAAAGATGGGGTTATGACTTTTATTCAGGGTTCCCACACATTTTTTTTTCCCCACACAAATTTCCACATCATTTCTTGGATACACACTAATGTACAAAAGTTGATCAAAAGATTTTTATTTCAAATAAATGCTGTTCTTTTGATTAAATCGAAAAATCCTGAAAAATAAAATGGAAACTTCAAATATTCATAGCATATTAGAATGATTTCTGAAGAATCATGTGACACTGAAGACTGGAGTAATGCTGAAAATTCAGCTTTGCCATCACAGGAATAAATTACATTTTTAAATGTATTAAAATGAAAAACTTTATTTTATACTGTGATAATATTTCTGTATTTTTGTTCAAATAAATATAGCCTTGTTGAGCATTAGAGACACACACACACACACAGGGATCCCACACCTTGGTTAACCTCAAATTCAAGGACCTTTCAAGGACTTTCCAGGTCCAATACCCTCAAATAAAAAAAAAATTAAGAGACCGCTTAACATTGATTTCTCAATGTTAAGTGGTCTCTTAATTTTTTTTCCAGAGCTGTACAGGGAGTGCAGAATTATTAGGCAAGTTGTATTTTTGAGGATTAATTTTATTATTGAACAATAACCATGTTCTCAATGAACACAAAAAACTCATTAATATCAAAGCTGAATATTTTTGTATCAATATTTTAAGTAGTTTTTAGTTTTAGCTATTTTAGGGGGATATCTGTGTGTGCAGGTGACTATTACTGTGCATAATTATTAGGCAACTTAACAAAAAACTAATTTATACCCATTTCAATTATTTATTTTTACCAGTGAAACCAATATAACATCTCAACATTCACAAATATACATTTCTGACATTCAAAAACCAAACAAAAACAAATCAGTGACCAATATAGCCACCTTTCTTTGCAAGGACACTCAAAAGCCTGCCATCCATGGATTCTGTCAGTGTTTTGATCTGTTCACCATCAACATTGCGTGCAGCAGCAACCACAGCCTCCCAGACACTGTTCAGAGAGGTGTACTGTTTTCCCTCCTTGTAAATCGCACATTTGATGATGGACCACAGGTTCTCAATGGGGTTCAGATCAGGTGAACAAGGAGGCCATATCATTAGATTTTCTTCTTTTATACCCTTTCTTGCCAGCCACGCTGTGGAGTACTTGGACGCGTGTGATGGAGCATTGTCCTGCATGAAAATCATGTTTTTCTTGAAGGATGCAGACTTCTTCCTGTACCACTGCCTGAAGAAGGTGTCTTCCAGAAACTGGCAGTAGGACTGGGAGTTGAGCTTGACTCCATCCTCAACCCGAAAAGGCCCCACAAGCTCATCTTTGATGATACCAGCCCAAACCAGTACTCCACCTCCACCTTGCTGGCGTCTGAGTCGGACTGGAGCTCTCTGCCCTTTACCAATCCAGCCACGGGCCCATCCATCTGGCCCATCAAGACTCACTCTCATTTCATCAGTCCATAAAACCTTAGAAAAATCAGTCTTGAGATATTTCTTGGCCCAGTCTTGACGTTTCAGCTTGTGTGTCTTGTTCAGTGGTGGTCGACTTTCTGCCTTTCTTACCTTGGCCATGTCTCTGAGTATTGCACACCTTGTGCTTTTGGGCACTCCAGTGATGTTGCAGCTCTGAAATATGGCCAAACTGGTGGCAAGTGGCATCTTGGCAGCTGCACGCTTGACTTTTCTCAGTTCACGGGCAGTTATTTTGCGCCTTGGTTTTTCCACACGCTTCTTGCGACCCTGTTGACTATTTTGAATGAAACGCTTGATTGTTCGATGATCACGCTTCAGAAGCTTGGCTATTTTAAGACTGCTGCATCCCTCTGCAATATATCTCACTATTTTTGACTTTTCTGAGCCTGTCAAGTCCTTCTTTTGACCCATTTTGCCAAAGGAAAGGAAGTTGCCTAATAATTATGCACACCTGATATAGGGTGTTGATGTCATTAGACCACACCCCTTCTCATTACAGAGATGCACATCACCTAATATGCTTAATTGGTAGTAGGCTTTCCAGCCTATACAGCTTGGAGTAAGACAACATGCATAACGAGGATGATGTGGTCAAAATACTCATCTGCCTAATAATTCTGTATATTACTGTGCTTACTTGCAAATGCATGGTCACTTTGACAAATGTATGTGCATTTAACCATTCAAGCCCATTTAGGTAGCAAAAAGCACTTAATTTCTTACGAGTTCATCCCATTTTAGGATTTAATTATTTTGTATTGCTAATTCCATTTTTTTTTTCATTGCTAATTACATTTTGTTTTTTAAATCCCTGATATTTCCAGGTTTTTAATGACCCAAGGAGTTACAAAATTTTAAATGAACTGGTTTGTAGTTGTCTTTCGGTGTTACCTCTTCTACGAGTCTGGCCTGGCCCTGCTGTAACATAGGCCTCATGGCCTTCTGCAGCAGACCCACTGACCCCGGGTACAGCATCCTCCGACCGAAAGAGTGCGCTATCAGATAACTACACAAAACACACATATATGAGACTCTAACATAACTGGCATAACTGTTGATGAATATGTAATAGAAGTCACCAATTACCAGACCTCTCATCTAAATCTTTGTATTTGTACAACCCTAACAATGAAGTATCTCTTTGTAAGTGTGTAAATGTGTTATCAGGCACTTGTTACCTTAAGATGTGGCACGGCAGCGTGCGAACTGAACTCAGCACACCGTCTGCTGCTCCTCTGTGTTTCGGCTCTGGCCGTAGCAGAGACACACCACCTTTAGACAGCTTCCTGCAGACAGAGGAAGTGCAGATACATTAGAAATGACACCCTAATTAAAGCAAACTCCTCTAAAACTGAAAGACTGAGAGTTGTTTTTTTTGTCTTTTAATTATTTTTGTGGCAAGAAATATGTTTGGTAACCAATATCGAAACTCTACTTTTGCTAAAATCTCCATATTGGGTTTAACTTTGTTAAAAATGTTTTCCAAAGTGTTAACTTAATAAAAAAAGGTTTCTCACAGGGTTAAACACAGCACAATCTAATAAAACATGCTTTAGGGATAAATGACTTTGATTAAAAGATCATGTTGGTGGATCTTTTCCTAATATTAAAGACTTGTGTGTCTTCCTGGAATGGCCCATTTCTCAATGGTATAAGCAATCTAGACCCATCGATTAAAAACATTATATAAACCTCTCCTCCCAACTTTGGAACTGATTTCATTAAGTTCATGGTGTATTGATCCACTCTGTTTGCCATTTGTTATTAATATAGGAATTTATTATAGGTTTTAGATCCAATGTCTGCTGATAGTGCCTCTTTTGCAGCAATGTCTGCTTCCTTGTTTCCTGTGATTCCACAGTGTCCAGGTTACCAACAAATGTAGAAATTAAAATTATGAACCTCTAGTTCCAGCAGTTTGCATTACAAGTGCTGCGTGGTCATTTTTAAGGGATGACACATTGGTTGAAGACATGACAGTGTAATTATAAGTAAATTACAAATATATATTTCTCTATTCTAAGACGATAGCATTTGCAGTTGGGGATGGATATTTATCTTTTTTGGTGGAGAAAGAGAGACAGGCTTTACTTACGGACTACTAACTTCTTTCCAGCTGAAATCTGCAGGCCAGTGTTTGAAGTCAAAGTCAAAGCATGCCAGTTTTTTCTGTAGGGGACATAATCAACATCCATTTAATGGGCTCATTAAAGCAAAGCTCCATGGGAATGTTCCTATGGCATTGCTACTGTGTCACCTTGTTGCTAGGCGTGTGGTTCTTCCTGGTCTCCTCCAGTATGCTGATGAACTGAAGGTACTCTGGGTTTCTCCAGCGCCCCCACCCTAACAACAGCACAGTGGTACAAACAAACACAAATAATGTTAATATAAATGTTATTTTACAACAGTGTGAACATGCATGAAGTAATTAAACAGACGAACATATGTACTAATAAACAAGGTAAAATATAGCGTCACCTCTCAGACAGGCCACTCCCAGCAGACAGACCAGCGCTGTGCCAACATACTGACTGAGAGGAACCAGCTTACTGCTGCAGATGTACCCTAGAAGAGATAGCATTATTAATAGCACACAATAACTCATCACAATATTAATGCTTGGTATTACAATTGTTCAGTCTGACACAATTTAGAAAAAAAAATACTATTCAGGGCACAGCAAGGATGGTCAGATGTGTCTTTTACATTGATTTTATTGATCATGTATCTGTGTTTTTATACCTCGCAAACTGACATTTTTGGTTTTCTAAAATGTTTTTAAAATGAATTCAGCAGCGTTTAATGAAAAATATTTTTATATACATATTTCATATATTTTTTATAACTACTATTCAAAGTTTGGGGTCAGTAAGATTTATGTTTTTGAAAGAAGTCTCTTATGTGCACCAAAGCACATTTATTTGATTAAAAATACAGTAAAAACAGTAATATTGTGAAATATTACTACAATTTAAAATACGTTTTTTTCTGTTTTAATTTTCAGCATCATTACTTCAGTCTTCAGTGTCACATGATCCTTCAGAAATCATTCTAATATGATGATTTGCTGATCAAGAAACATTTCTTTTTCTTTCGTTCTTTTCTTTTTTAACGCCACGCCATGCTATGGCAGGTTTAGCTATTAAAAAATAAAACTAAGATGTTTAAGAATATTTTTTTTCTAATAACGTTAAGACTACATTTGGATTTTCTTGTTTAAAAACCTTTTTTCAAAAGGTATCAAGTTCCTCAAAGGGGTAGAAATAATACAGTCCAGCAAAATATGTTTAATGGACAGTGGATTGTGACAAGGTGATGAATTTGGGGAATTTTGATTATCAATGTTGAAAACAGTTGTGCTGATACAGGATTCTTTGCTGAATGAAAAGTTCAAAAGAACAGAATTTATTTGAAACAGAAATCTATTGTAACATTAAAAATATCTTTACTAAATATCTTTAAAAATGTCACTTTTGATCAATTTAATGTGCCTTTTGCTGAATGAAAGTATTAATTTGTTTTAAAAAAAATCTTTTTAATGGTATGGTGTATTTTTAGCAAGGTGTGCAAACAATCTGAACTACAGCTCACCTGAGACAGCAGAAATTGTTGATTCTTTTTATTTGTAGTCAATAACACATTACACTAATTTGCAGATATAATCTGTCATTTATAAAATTACAATATAATATCAATGCATCTTAATTATATCAAATACAATTAGTAGCACTTCCTTGTCATTTAATTACACAATTATTAGAAAATGCCATTAAGGCCACATCCACATGAAGCCAGAGCTTTCCCTATCCAATCTTTTTTTTCCCTCGTCTTAAGAAATATCTGCGTACACACGAAACCACTGAAAACGACTCAAAACTGTGTAGTATACATGCCAGGCCAGTATGTGGCGCTGTAATTCTGCCACAGAAATACACTAAAAACAGTGAAGAAGAGTTGTGGCCAAAAGGGGTAAAGCAATGGTAGGAAATGAGGCAAAATCTCACAATAAAATAAAAATAAATAAATTTGCTACTTACCAGATTGTGTTTTATTAACGCCTACCCCAACCCTAAATCGACCCTTACAATAATGCAAATACAGTAATTAAATGAAGCAATATTGATGTGCGCATGCCCAGCTGTATCCGTTCTAGTCTTTACTGTGCGGGACGTGGTGTGATGACATCACTGTTTCACAAAATATACGGATTGGCTGTACACACGAAAATGCAAGGGTGTCGGTTTCAGATTTATCCACTCTGGGACCCTGTTTAAAAAAATATCGGTTTCAGGCTCCTAAAACGCCGGATCCGTGTGGACGAAACGCTGATATTATACACAATTTTTACGTATACAGCTAAACGTGTCTCCGTGTGGACGGGGCCTAAATCACATCTTTGTAAGACACAGAGGCACTCTTTTGCCAGAGACATAAGAGAACAACACACTCTGACCGTAATACACTCCTTTAACAGCACAATATCAAAATGATACTGAACTATAGTACAACCATAATAACATAACTTTATCATACTGGATACGACATTAAAATACAGTAATTAAACTTATTCAGTACTTAATACTATAAATGCATCATAACATCTTTGATTCAGCTATTTGAATATTCAAACAAAATCATACCTTGGTTTGGTCATGATGTAAAATACGGCTACTGAGTCAGCAAAGAGGTTGTTCAGTTAATAAACGACAGCATAGCTCATTCACAACCTGAACATCAGTTCTCCTCTCAGTTCTGCTTAGCAGAAGAACATCACTGAGACCTCTTATGAATGAACCAGGCTAAAAATACATACAGCACTGCTGTCAGAGCATTAGCCCGTGACTCATTTGATATGATTACACCGACTGAGCGTAACGTTAAGACTGAACACCTGCTCATGTAATAACAATAAGATCTGCATATTATATTTATATTTAATTTTATATTTAAAAAATATTATATTTTAGCACGCAAATACATATGTTGGTAACACTTTATTCTGATGGTCCCCTTTAGACATTCTGTTGACTATAAGTAACTTTGCACCTACAGCCAACTAACTCTCATTAGAGTATTAGTAACTGTCTTCGTAATATCTGCGAACACTTTATTTTGATGCTCCCCCAACAGACATGCTACTGACTATAAGTAACTTTGCAAGTACATGTCTTATTCTACTAACACTTAACCCCTTATTCTACTAACACTAATCCTACACTTAAAAGTCTACTTATACTCAGCTAATACTCTAATGAGAGTTAGTCGACATGTAGGTGCAACATTATGTCTAGTCAACCAAATATCTAAAGTCGAGCATCAAAACAAAGTGTAATCAATAAGTTTAGATGTTTGCTGTTGTATGATGATGTATTTGTGTTTTACCTTTCCTGTAGAGATAGCAGAGGAGCAGTGGAGAACTATAGTACGACAGAGACCACAGCACTGAGGCCTGAAGGACAACACATTACAATTTCACATTACAAAACGTTTGGACTTTTTTTTTGCTTTTGACAGGGATACATTCCAAAGAAGCTTAAGGGGTTAGTTCACCCAAAAATGAAAATTCTGTCATTAATTACTTGTCGTTCCAAACCCGTAAGACCTTCGTTCATCTTCAGAACACAAATTAAGATATTTTTGATGAAATCTGAGAGCTTTCTGACCCTCCATAGACTGCAACGTTATTACCATTTTCAAGGTCCAGAAAGGTAGTAAAGACATCGTTAGTAAAGACTCCAGTGGTTCAACTTTAATTTTATGAAGCGACGAGAATACTTTAACTTTTTGTGCGCAAAAATAACGACTTTATTCATCAATTTCTTCTCTTCTGTGTCAGTGTCCGGCACTGTTCATGTGAGCACCACGACGCATGAGTGTGTTGCTCACGCAGGAGCCGGCTAATAGTGATCCGGCGTTCTGATGTAGAACCCGGAAGCGCTGCACTGTTTTTTTTGTTTTTTGCACACAAAAAGTATTCTTGTCACTTCATAACATTAAGGTTGAACCACTGGAGTCACATGGACTATTTTAACGACCTTTCTGGGCCTTGAAAGCGGTAATTGTGTTGCAGTCTATGTGGGGTCAGAAAGCTCTCAGATTTAATCAAAAATATCTTAATTTGTGTTCCGAAGATGAATATTCTTATGAGCTTAGAATGACATTAGGGTGAGTTATTAATGACAAAAATGTAATTTTTCGATGAACTATCCCTTTAATATTCAGTGACATCACTTGGTCACTACACAAACTGCAGAGAAAATGTGCATGATTCATCACAGTGATCACATACCCAACCGAGGATGCTGTCTGTGTGCTTCTCCAAACCTCTGGGCTGATAATTCCACCCCTGCAGAAGATAAAGACATGCCAGTCATGAGGATCTTTACAAAAGTTTGCTATGGTGACTGACCATAGTGTTCAGCACATAAAAATACTACAGATATTTTACAACAATAAACCTGTGGTCACTTGGTATTAGATTGACTCGTAATATGCTTGATGGATATATTTTACTGATATTCAAATTTTTCTACCCTGCAGGAGGAAAGTGTTCCCTATCATAAATAACTTATTATTTGCATATATTATTTTTTCATGTAAAAGCTATTTATTCTGAACCGAGGAAGTATTTTAAGCTTACAGTCATTCACATACAAACATATATATATATTTATCAAAACTTACCATTTATATTTCAAAACAACAACTAGTATTATTATTTTCATAATGAATATTGTTTTTGTTGCATTCTAATAATTAAGCTATTTAACAGAAATAAAACATTAAATACATGTGTATATCAACAATTATGAACATAATAATATTAAATAAACATTAACAGTTGCAAAAACACATATCGGTCAATCTATACTAGTTTTAGCCACCATAGTTGTGAAAAATAATAGAAATATTGAGAAAGCTTCTTGAAGGAGAGCCTATCAGGGGCGGTTCTAGACCCTTTTTAGGGGGGCTTTAGCCCCCCTGTCTGTCATGCCAGCCCCCCTAAAACTATCAACTATCATGTTATCATAATTTATTGAAACTGTAATTACTTTTTAAAATAAAAATGACATTAAGAAATGCAGGGCATGTCGATTAAATAAAGACTTTGATTCAAGTTTTTTTTTATTTAATTTTTTTATTCTCGTACTTTTCTGCGCATGTGTGTCGTGATAGCTCTTCGTCAGAAGTGCAATGCTTATGCTGCATGTCAGCCGGAGGCGGGAGACGATGTAAAATAAAGGACTTTCATGACGCCTCGCGGCACATAGGACGTTATAGATGGTATTTTCTGTGATTTTTTTTTTAATTGATTAGCCTGCATTAATGCATTAAATGTATACAATGTCTATGGTAATGTGCCATCCCAAATTAGCTTCCCATAGTATGGAGCCCAGCACATTATATGCGGACAAAATATAAGTTTGCTATAGGCAAACTAGCCACTAGTTAAGAATTCGTATTGTTTTAATTTAGTTAAATCGTGGATGTGATTTACTGAAACGAGTAAATCACTTCAATAATGTACTTAAAGTGCTCCATTTTCGAGCAATATTTTTGTAGGCTATTTTATATGCTAAAATTCTTCTTTAGTACGTCTTAAGATAATCTTAAAGGAGAAGTTCACTTTCAAATTAAAACCAGCCTATGACTTACCCTCAAGCCATCCTAGATGAAGGAAGTCATATACATCTAGGATGGCTTGAGGGTGAGTAAGGCTGGTTTTAATTTGAAAGTGAACTTCTCCTTTAAGAACATCTAAGTGTACTCAACTGTAAGTACACTTGAACCCATCTTTTAAACACTTTATTTTCATACACAGGTTCAAGTGTACTACAAGTGGTAACTAAATTTTTTTTTTAATACATAGTATGTTAAAAGCACATTTTAGTTCAGTTTTGTCATTTGTGTTTATATTTGCTGCTTATAAATAGTTTGCAAGTTTGTGTTTTGAAGATGTATTTTATGCTTGTCCCTCAAGTAAACAGTTGTTGGAGGTAATACAAAATTAACACCTTGCATTAAAATCTTTGCATGTTAACTTTTCATAGTGTTGTGTGAGCATTTTCATGATTAGATATTGCATGTTTCTGCCACCGAGTTGACATTAATGTAGAGTGTGGTTGTGTTGGTTTAATATAGTATAGACTATATACTGTTGTGGCGAGCAGTGAGGCGAGGGACCGTGAGAGCGGGCCGGTGGCGAGTGATAATGAGCGCCAGCTGCGCGCCACACCGGTCTCGTCTCACGGAGGAGTGACGAGAGCATAAAAGGAGGAGCGACGACAGTGCAAGACGAGAGAGGACCAGGCCTGGATTTATGTTGTATGGTTTTGTGTGTGTGCGCGGCAGTCGTCCCAATGTGTGGAGTTTTGTTCTCAGGTCCATGACATACTGAATTTCGTTTTTCCCTTGCGATGGTCCGTCCTTCCAAACTTCGTCCAACACCCCCCGGGGCTGACGTCCATAGAGAAGCTCAAACGGGGAAAACCCCGTGGAGGCTTGCGGGACCTCACGTACGGCGAACAACAGGGGTTCTAACCATTTATCCCAATTTTTGGCATCTTCTTGTACAAACTTCCGAATCATTGTCTTCAAAGTGCGATTAAATCGTTCCACCAACCCATCCGTCTGTGGGTGATAGACGCTGGTGCGGATCGATTTAATGCCCAATAATCCGTAAAGTTCGCGTAAAGTTCGTGACATAAACGCCGTGCCTTGATCAGTGAGGATCTCTTTCGGTATCCCCACACGGGAGATTAAACTAAACAATGCCTCCGCAACACTCTTTGCAGAAATGGTACGGAGGGCTACTGCTTCGGGGTATCGTGTTGCATAGTCCACCATGACCAATGCAAAACGGTGCCCCCGTGCGGATCGCTCCAATGGTCCGATGAGGTCCATACCAATTCTTTCAAAGGGGACCTGCATAAGTGGGAGCGGGCGCAATGGCGCTTTTGAAAAGGCCGGTGGATTTACCAGCTGACATTCACGACAAGACGCGCACCATCTGCGCACGTTCTCGTGAATGCCTGGCCAAAAAAACGGACCATTAAACGATTCAGTGTGGCCGCCTGACCCAGATGACCGGCCATAGGATTTGCATGAGCCGCCTGAAAAAGCATTTCCCGACAGCTTTTCGGCACCAATGTAACAAAGTTCGTATCTTCCAGGAAGAAGGAGGCGGGAAACCGGCGAACTTTTAAAACTTTAATCAAATACATAAACAAAATGAAAGTCGCCGCAGCAGCCCCTCACGGACGACGGCCGCGCACACACACAAAACCAAACGTAAACAAAAACACAACATAAATCCAGGCCTGGTCCTCTCTCGTCTTGCACTGTCGTCGCTCCTCCTTTTATGCTCCCGTCACTCCTCCGTGAGACGAGACCGGTGTGGCGCGCAGCTGGCGCTCATTATCACTCGCCACCGGCCCGCTCTCACGGTCCCTCGCCTCACTGCTCGCCACAACTGTGTTCTCACAATACTACAATTCAATACGTCATACCAATGCTAATGAAATTTCATGCTTCTCAAAACCAATTTTGGTACTACAAAAAAAATTATTAATGAAAAAAAATTGTATTCATGAATTAATTAATGATAAAAAATAATGGCATTGTTTAAAGAAAAAGTAAATATGAGTGAAAAGATTAAAAGTAACACTTCATAAGCAATAAAACAAAGACTGTAAAATTTGTAGTTTTAGGTTTATTTAAACTAATGTAATTCCGCTATGAGCACATTTGTGCTATCCTTTATATTTGTGCTATCAACATTCGGCAATACACAGCCATAACACTCAGTAGTGTTATCAGCAGTGAGGGCTAAGCCCCCCTAAGGGTGAAATCCTAGAACCGCTCCTGGAGCCAAGTAATGAATTATTAGTAACAACACTAAATTACTATGGTATTTTTAAAAATCAGGATCCTGTTGAATAGGTAAACTTTATTGTTTTCATACAGCATAACCTATTAATTAAACTCTCTGTGAAGGAGTGGGTAAGAGTCTTACCCACTCCTTTACAGAGTTTAATTAATAGGTTACGTAAGAGAAATAGATGGTGACCACAATATTAATCAATTATTAATGCAACTGTCCAAGTACGAAGCCAAGACAATGGCAGATGTATGATAAACTAAACAGAAACACAATAAAACGCAATCAATCAACGCGTGAGTGCGGTTATAGTGTTGTTATGGTTGCGCTCCTCATGACAGATGGTTGACTGACCTGTCATTCGACCATTAGAGCTAAGCTCAATTCAGTTAGCAAACAGCTCTGTCAATGGATGCGTCTCAAAACAGAGTGAGCTGCCTATCTAGGGTTCTGGCTGTTTAGGACTTCATTGGCGCATAACACAAACGTTTGAATCAAATCGCATATGATGCCCAAAATGCTGCCTAGATAGGCAGCTCACTAGGATTTAGGACTCAACCAATAACACAATTATGCACTTCCGCACATTCGTGCGAGACTGATCTCAGCAGTGTTTTAATGCTACGGCTCTATTTGAAGGGAAAGGAAGAGTCCTACCCTGCGGGGCGTTCTGCCGTCAGCTCGTGTCTGGTCCGGTGAGCGGTGGATCCGCTGCAGATTGGGCCCGAAAAGGCACCGGAGCCACATCCAGCCGGCCATTCTCACCTCGGTAAGGAACTACGGCGGCCTGTGAGGATCACAGGTGCGACAGTAGCGAATGCTAAAACGCGCATTTTCACGTCACAGTGCGATACATTTCAATACATACAGTGGTGTACAAAAACTAAACCTTGTTTGAAGGTCTTTATGGCTGATTTTCATTTGTATATTAAGTCTCTCCAATATGTTGATAACAAAAAATGTAGAGATACAATTTTATTCGGTAAATTGAAATTGTATATGCTGTCTTCTTTCTTTAAGTACTAATTATTGATTTATTTGTTTTTTCTCTTTACTTCTATTTAAATCAATAATATTGTATATATAGACTTTTTTATGTATTGTAAACCCTATCATTTTAGTTGTGTTATCTTCTTGAATGTCTTGTTATAGTTGTAAATGTTTTATGTGTCCTTGATATCATTGAAACATTGAAAAAAAGAGATGAATTTTATGGAGACATAAACATGTTATTTAAATATAGCTGACAAACTAATCAAAGAAATAAATGTATCATGAATAAATATATAAATCATAAAATGTTGCAATCATGAAATGTGTATTTATTTGCTCACACTTTATTTTTACATTTTTTATTTCTGATTTTTTCATGATATATTGATCTTATAGTTTTATTATAAACAAATATTAGTTTATTAATAAATACATGTATTAAAAAAAAAATGATTTTATATTAAATGTTCATAATTGTATTCTGGATAGGTATTTTATTATTGATTCAGGGCTGATTATAAATTGATATATGAGATTTATGTAACTTTACAAGACACAATGCACCTTTATGTGTGCATATTTCATAATACATCAGGTGGTAACCATAGTTTATATATATATATATATATATATATATATATATATATAAAATATCAGTGTTACTTCAAAAAAATAAAAAGTCCATAAAAAAATAGGGTCCAATGTACTGTGTTAATATAAAGGAATTTTCCAAATTGATTATTCACAGGTGTTTTCCACAAATTTTTAATTATGCATTGTATTCTGTTTTATGGTTAAAAGAAATGTCTGTAAACTTAATAGAAAATGTCCTGGCAGAAAATTCCCTGTACAGTATTTTTCGACAGATTTTTTTCTTATTGACAAGACCATATGATAGAAAGTTTCTGAAAACTTCTGACACTTTTTGAAGAAGCGTCATTTTTATAGTAATAACAAGAGTTTGCTGTCATAAGTTAATACAGAAGTCACATATACACCATCTCACACATTTATATATGTACAATTTATTTCAGATACAGTTGTTTCATCTCAACATCCATTGTACTGTATATGATTAATAAACTCAACCACAGCACTGGTTGTATCTGAAATGAGAAAACACACACACACACACAAGAAAAACATTAGCAGGATGATTAATGCACAGAGAGCATATGAACAATGACACGCCGGCACTGTCCCCCATATGACTCGGAAACAATCATGTCTCACCTATCTAATTCTTTATATACATCCATTTCACCCGTTGGCTTAAGATCCTAGAGAGAGAGAGATAGAGATAGAGAGAGAGAGAGAGAGAGAGAGAGAGAGAGATAGAGAGAGAGAGAGAGAGAGAGAGAGAGAGAGAGAAGGATGAGAAGGGCGGAGACATCTCAGATTTATAGTTTGGCAGAGGTTCGATTTGGTTCATCTGCTAATATCACTAATGCAGGCGTGACAGAGCTGGGAGGGAACACACACTCACGCACACGTTGTGTTTTTATGTTTTATGGGGACTTTCCATAGACATAATGTTTTTTATACTGTACAATCTGTATCTTCCAACCCCCTACACTAAACCTACCCCTAAACTTACCCATCACAGAAAACTTTCTGCATTTTTACATTTTCAAAAAAATACTTAGTATGATTTATAAGTTGATTTATAAGCACCCTCATGGGAACCAAAACATGTCCCCTCAAGGACAAGGATTTTGGATATTGCCATCTTTGTGTGGACATTTTGTCCCCATAACTTAGGGTTTACTTGAGCCGCACACACACTGTCAAACAGATTGTAAAATGTTGGGACCTGTTTTTAGGAACACACACACAATTACTCATTGCTCTGCCTGAGAAGGACTATAATAACTCACCATGTAGACTGCGCCTTGGGGAGGTGTCTGCTGGGAGAAGAGAGGGAGAGAAAGAGGAAGGAAGAAATAGATTTAATAATAGAGTACAGATAGATATACATTGAGAGAGAAAGACAAGGAGAGAGAGAGAATGAAAGAAAGAAGGGGTAGTAAAAATAGATTTAATAATACAGCAGGGGGTGAAGGAGAAAGAGCAAAGTAGACGGAGAGAAGGAGGTGCTGCGCATTTCAATCACCTGTCTTAGATCGTCAGGATTTTCATAGATGTTCTCCACCTCTCCGGAGTGGTGAGACAGCGATTGCTCGACACCTACAGGAATGAACACAGACACACAGGAGTTTCACATCACATCACACCAAATCCATTGTGGTTTGCTCTGTCCATCATCCTCTGCCAGGGTGAACTGACAGCTTTCAGATCTTTGATGGACAGACTCAGGGGGGGAAAGACAAATGCGGGGCCTTACTTCGGTGGGTGACGCAATAACCCTGTCTCCATAGCAACACCCCAACAGCTATGGCAATCATGGGTATCAGAAATAGGAGCAATGAGAAGGAAGAAACATAAGAGGATGCTGAAACATCTTCTGCTGGGGGGACTGTGAGACAGAAAAAGAAAAGTTAAGTTAGGTTACCCATCAGTGTGCAGAAGTAAGTGTGTGTGTGTGTGTGTGTGTGTGTGCACAGCAACACTCACCTGCAGGTGGCAGTGTAGGGCCTGGAGAAACTGTTGGATCTGCTCAACAAGAGTCAATGTGAGTAGACAGAAATTGTTAGAAATTATTCAATTATTTCCAAAAATAAAATATTTAAGAATTGATGGATTGTGCTAGATATGAAGGGTCCACGTTGGGACAGTGCATGTAACTTTAGAGGCAATCGGACGGAATACCATTATCGAAACCAACTGCAGACATGATGTAATGAGCATTTAAATATCCCTGAGTGCGTGTATTGGAAAGATGCAGAGATATGGAGGATGAGGAAGAGAAATGAACAAAATATGGTTGACTTAATGTTTTTGCATATGGTGAGGTGACATCATTCATGCAAACAGAGAACAAACAGATGGCGTTCTTATCTGAGTCTGTCTGTTACATCTGATGACACTGCTGTGGTTGAAATACTCTCTAATCATGACAAACTCTTGGAAATATTAAATAACTGTGTAAAAAAAAAAGAATGTATTAAATGTTTGTGAATCTTTAGGTTTTTTTTTATCTGAACCATGTTTAAAGGAATAGTTCACCTAGAAATTAATTACTGATCATTATTTTATGCTGGGTTCAGACTAAACAATATTTTTGTCACTGTGTCACATTATGCGATTTTGACTCCTAAATTCTTGTGTCGTGGACAAGAAACATGTCAGACTACATGTTTCTTCCTGACCAATCTTTGCTTGCCGTCATAACAATGTTCGTAATGTCATCGTTAAGACGGAACTAGCGACTAACTTCTGGAAACAAGAGCGTAAACAAAGTGGTTGTACTAGCTTAGTGCTAAATGGGTTGCTGAAGCGCCTCTATCGTTCGCCAGCATTTATCTTTTTTCTTCACATCGGCCCACACTATCGAAGCTCACACTAGTATGGGCTTGGTAAAAGTGCGCATCGAGGGCGCATATTGACCGCACCCTTCTGAAACCTAAAATGACAAATGGGACACCCTACGGTCTCGTGGACTTAACAGACACGTGCACGCAGCAGCCATTGTAAGTCCACAAGACAGAAAGTGCATATGAAGTGTGTTATTTGGGACAGGGCCATGGTGAAGCGTTGCAGACGCATTGTCGGTTGTTGTCCACTATGACACACTATACAAGACAAAAACGATTGATTATTGTGCCCCAACGCCCATTGTCGTTTACGAATCACCATGACATCATACGTCAAGTGGATTGTGACAAAATCAGGCTGATATCATGTAGTCTGAAACCGGCATAAGTCGTTATCTGATCTGCTCTATCTCTCTTTGGCAAATTCATGATAGATCATAGTTGCGCTCTGATTTATAGGGCCCATGCAGTGTTCACTGCTCTCTATTCCCTGAGCCCAGGAAATCTGTTCACTTAATTTGGCAAAATACGTTCATTCAGAACTCCCTGCAATGTCATCACACACAGAAGAAACTTGAGTCGAAACTTGATATTACGAACAGAACAAACCTCATGGCAGAAGCAGGGATGTCCAATTCATGAATAAATAATTTAAAACAGTTTTGTGAACCGGATTCTATGAAAAGATCTGACTCAAAAGAACGATTCATTGTTCTTGTTCTTCAGACAAAGCTATCATATGACTTCAGAAGACTTTTATGGACCATTTTTAGGGGCCATTCAAAAAGAGTCCCTTTTTCTCGTTCAACTAACCTGTTTTGTGTCATTCCACTGCAATGCTTTTCCTTTGTTTTTATATAAACATGCGTTGGATGGACGTGTTTGACCGTTGCGCTTGTGTCTCGTTTCTTTTACAGCATCTTGTGCATGACACAGCATTCTAAAAACACAGTTCCATTTAAAAAACACACCTCTATTTCTGTGTGAATGGCCCATTATGACACTTTTATAGTTGTGTAACGGACATAGGCCAGTAAGATCTATGTGAGTAAACCTCACTCCCCTGGCCTCAAGAGGCACGATAGCGACTGATGCTAGCGACCCCTGTTCGAATCGGGTCGAGTAGGCATTTGGTCATTCGGTGACATTTGGTGCCGTGACCTGGATGGGAGTGAGGTTTAGGGGGGTGAGCGTAACAGATGTAGGTCAGTAAGAGCTGTGCATGTAAACCTCACTTCCCTGGCCTCAAGAGGTGCATTAGCGGCTGCGGGTCGAGTAGGACGGGTGACAATTGCATAGTTTTTTGAAGTTTGAAAGCTACCCCTGGCTATGGACTCAAGACCAGCACGGCATTTTCTCACTGACTTCTGCTACAAACCACTGACTGCTGCTGCTTCCGATTGCTCTTAGAGAGAAAAGCTGCCCATAGCTGCTGGTCTAGGATCAGTTTTCTCCGTAATAATAGCCAGAGCTCCAGACTAACTTTTTGCCTTGGTTGCACTGATGCGCCTAACTTTTTTTTTAGATGCACCAGCACAAAATTTAGGTGCACCCAAATTTTTCCCCGGCTCACTTCACCTTTAACGCCACAATTTCAAGGTCACCTTTTTATCACGCTCCATATACATTCATATATATTATGTAAATGACATCATAATATATGCATTTACACAGGGATTAAAATCACGGGAAACAATGCTTTGAACATTACTATTTTAAAACTACAGTTTTAACAGTGTTATAAATTAATTAAAAAAATAATGAAATAATAAACAATTAAATACAACTCATGATAAATAAAAATACGGAATTTTTCATTTCCTCTGCCTGCAATATAACGTTATATCACGCTTTGATGATTGTCATAATTATGTGGTAACGTTACTGATAGGCTATTGTAGGCTACGGTGGCCTATAGTTGTTTACATTTCTTAATAAAATTGTGCCAGCTGGAAAAAAATATATAATGAAATTATGAATTATTACGGGTAGATCACAGCAGGATTAAAAGTGGTCGAAAGTTTTTTCAAAGAGCCAGAAGTCACTTTGCAGCAGGCGCAACAAATTAACAATGATACTAACGTTAGCGTTTCAGGTAGGACAGTAGATATATCAGCAAATATCGTTCTCAAAGAGATTATTTTTGGAATATAATATAACAATGCACAATCACAGTGACACCGACTGGGTTAAGCATTTACTGCATCTGAGGGAAATGTTGCAGCGCGATCTGCCAGTCTCTTCAAAGGAAGATTACAAACGACGACTCTGTTATTTTGGTGGTTTGCTTGACGATGTGTACAGGACTCTTTTACTTTAATGGTAGACATTTTTTTATTTGCCTAAAACATATGGAGCTAATCCTGTTTTGTCTCCCGCTTCTTGATTCTCGCGCCGCTTGAGCTGACACTGACTTGCGGTTGTCATGACAAGGACGTTGTTTAGGGCGCCACAAGTTCACGTTCATTCCCACACTCTCACACACTTGTGCTTACACACACACCTTTACTGAAATGGACTCACAAACCGTTTCAGCGTCGCCTTTGATACTAGGGGCTAAGGTGGGTCAGACCCGGCGTATTTTAAATCTGCTTTTATGCTGCATTGCGTCTTTACACAGAATTTTGAGCAGACACAGCCACTTTAGATCAGCCTTAACTGGACTGTGTAAAGATGCCTTATGGGTATATTTCTTTTCATTGTTCGTCATCTGTTTATTTTGCTGATGCTGATTACCGTAACTGATTCTCTGGTGCTCAGGTCGCAATTTCAATCACATACAGCACGGAGCAGTGTAGGCCTACAGGAATAGCTGGACCACAGCCAATCAGAGGCAAAGACCCTCTCTCTGTCTCTGACTGGTTTAGACAACGATATGATCCAACCATGAGTGTGAATTCCGTCAAAGGAGAACAAAGGCTTTGTTCGTGGAGAGGCAGCGGATGCGAGTACGTTAGGTGCACCGGTGCGACCTAGGAAATTTTTTTGTTGCACACTTACCAATTTTGGGCACACTCTAGAGCCCTGATAGCATATTGGCGAAACAGATTTGGTGATTGTGCTCTTCTTGAGAGCGTCAAAGGTTTGTATTTACAATGCATTTTGCAGCGTTGAGCAATGTAACCAATCACAAACATATCTGTTGAGTTCTTAAACGCAATGGCCAATCAGATGTGTTTAAGGTGAAATCCACTCAAAACACTGGTATTTTTGTCCAGTGCTGATCTCTGCATGCTCACAAATCCTCTCGTTAGCTTATAACAAAGTGTTTTAAAATAAGGCAATGGTTATTTATAATTCGAACTGGCAGCCATGCCATACTTTTCTGTTCAACTTATAGTGGTTTGAGAATGTAGCCCCTTTAATAACAAATAATTTATCAAGAGCATTTATGCTAGGATGTGTAGGTTGTTGATAGGCGACACGTAACTATTTCATGACATATTTAAATGTGTTTTTAAGGCCTTACCCTGGAGTTGGTTCACCCTCCGCCTATGAAAGCCAGTCTTCCTTCATTGTAATTTCACAGATAATAGTAATTGGTCATTTTTTTAAAAGGCTTTCTCCTTTTATGTTCCATTGAATTTTTTTTTTTTTTTCAGCTTTGGAACAACATGTTGATGAGTAAATGATGACAGAATTCTAATTTGAGTAAATTATCCCTTTAAATCAACATCACTGTGGCAAAGATCCCTTTTCAATAGCAGAACTGCAGAAGATCTATTTTCTGCACCCTGCTGCTCCAGAGATTCACTACTCATGTTTGAAATAATCCATTACGATGGAGTTAGGTTTCATGAAATTGATTGGTCAAGGGACTTAATTGTGCTGCATTATGGTATGTGACCTCTCCCGTGACCTACATGATTCCACAAACTAATGTTCCTGTCATTCATTCATTATGAAAATTCGATGAAACACAGAAGGCCTATCACACGCAACCAAAATAACTCCTTGGAATAAATATTCACCTGCAGGCTGTCAATTTTCAGGTTTTTAAATGTGAGTGTTGACACCTTGAAGAAGCAAAGTGCCAGACAGAGAGAGAGAGAGAGAGAGAGAGAGAGAGAGAGAGAGAGAGAGAGAGAGAGAGAGAAAGAAATGCATACACATTTCACTCACCTAAATTGGCCATTGTGACGGTGTACATATATTGCACTGAGTTTCCATTTTTCAGATACAAAGTGCAGGCATAACGTCCAGCCGTCTCAGGGGTCACAGGAAGCGCTACAGAGGTTGTGATCCGGCCCAAAACAGCAGCTGATTGCAAAACGTGACTGGGATCCTGAACATATGACCACCTTACAGATTTGACCTGAGATCGCTCTGTGTACATACAACTCAGATCCAGAGCGGTGCGGGATGGCTTGGTGTATCCTGAGGGGGAAACAGGCAGTCAGATGATGAGAGAGGAGAAATGAAAGCAGAAGACGGGCAGTGAAGGGTTAAAATGATATATATTCATTAAACAGCCGGGTGTAGCCGGTCAGCTGTGATTGACTGTGACTGATGTACAGTGTCTCCTCAAACACAAAGCAGCATCAATCCTGAGCTAATTGAGCTCCAACGGTAATGCCACAACCCACAGAGTTGTCAGCGGCAACAGGCAGGTGTAATTACACATAATGAGATCTGTAATGAGGCCTACTAAAAAACATTACGTTAGAGAGAGGGATATATATAGAAAGAAGAGACAAAAGTAAAAGAGTTGAGTGAGTATAGGAGAGCAGGGAGGACATAAGGGGAAAAAGAGATTAAAGTAACAACGGAGGGAGATCGGATTAGGAAAGAGAGCGAAAGATAAAAGTCAAGACACTGACTGATTGACTCTTGCTTTATGAACTACTGTGATCGATATAACAGCTTGTGCAATTATAAAATGAATCCAAGACCAGTGATGCAAGAACATGCAACATTAAGAATCAGTAAATAAGTGTGCTGATGTGCATTCACTGATGATGAGTATTTAATCATAAACACAAAATGTAAAAACTTCTTTGTAAGGTTTTTAACATTCTATTTTTCAGTGTTTTTAATGAATCAGATGATCCAGTCAAGAAAATTGGCCTGGATGATTTGTTCACATATTTGAATGATTCTGAATAACTCACTTACTCAAATAACAACAATATTGAATAATTGAACAATCCTTAATCAATATTAAATTAAAATACGTAAGGATTATTCGATTCAATTTAATGGAATTTTGCTATTAATTAAATTGCATAGGCTAAATCTCAAAAATTGATAAAAACATTTTTTTGAGTGTACAAATAGCTATTTAAATGTTTTGCTTTCTTTATCACTCGAAGAATCATTGACTTCAGAAGACTATAGGAATATAGAGTCGTATGGACCATTTTAATGATAATTTTACATTGTTTTTGTCACGGTTTTGTCATCGTGTTCATTTTCTGCCTATTGAGTTTGACCCAATTTCCCACGCTCCCGCTCCTTGTTAGTTGTCATAGTAACTCATTTCATTTGACATTCTGTTCAGGTGTGTGCACCTCCTTATATTCTGTATATAAGTTCATATGTGTTCCTCTTTAGTTTGTCCGGTCTCATTAATGTTATGTTGTGTTTGTTTACCTGCCTTTTTTTTTTTTGGAGATATTGTTAGAGATTATTATAGACTGTCATACTGTGACAGTTTTTGCATCTTTTTGGAATTTTTGTACTTGCACGGAAATAAGGAAACAGGTTTGGAACGACATTAGGGTGAATAAATAATGATAGAGGGTGAATAAATAATGATTTTATTTAAAATTAAAGTCACCATGCAGTGTTTATTCAATTATTTATTTGTGCACATTATTTTATTTAATTAATCTGCTCACCTAATCTTAATCATAATCTGCAAACAACTGTCAGGGTTATGTTCTGGTCTTTAGTTTTCATTCTGTTTCTTGTTCTACTTTGTCTGAGTTGTTTGGTTCCCTTAGTTACCGATTATGTTGTTCATTTAGTTCCCTCACTGCTCCCTTTGTATTTAAGCCCTTAGTTCAGTTCATTGTTCTGCATCGTTTCAGTTTGTGTGATTGTCAATATATTTTCTGACTTGTTTTCTTTTGAATATCCCTATTCGTTGTGCGCTTACTACAACAACCACCATTCCATTAGAATGACAATAATCCAACCAATTCCAAATAGACAAATTCAAGTCTCGCCCTACAAATTTCTGTTTTATGCTAATGTTAATATATTAATATTATAGACTTTAATAAAGTAACTTATTAATAATTTTTTTTTTTTTTAAATGATTCCTTTATATCATACAACAGCATCACAGTCAGTGCTATGCTGGTACCTTTTTTTTTTTTAAATAAAATATCAGACAGACAATGTGAGAAACTACTATTCATTCACACACCAAAGTCTGTCATAGATGTCATGTCAAAAAGTCTCGATGTACACAAAAAAATATTACCATGTAAAACACTCAGTCTGTTGCCCTGGCTGAAAACCTTATCATCCAGGAAGACCTCGCACAAGTAGAATCCTCCATCATTCAGGGCTGGGCTTAACAGGAAGGAGAAGTTCCCAGCAGCAGCCAGGGAGGCGGGGTCTCGCAACTGGAGGTGGGCTTTGGTCTGGTTGGTGATTCTCCTCCAGCGGTCAAACTGGAATATGAGCTTAATTTTTTTTGAATCAGGACACTGCCAGTAGAGCAGCACATAGTCACCAAGGATAGGGGGACAGGTTAGAGTGACCAGTGAATGAGAGAGGGTTGCCATAGACCTTGGGTCTCCTGTAGAGGACACAGGGTAGGAGAAATTACAAAGAAAGGTAAAGTGATGCAGGGGAAGAGACTCATTCATCACAAGAGAAAGTCCGAAATACAAAGTGCAAGGCAAAAGAGTATAAAAAGAAACTAAAAAAAGCCAACTGAGTGACAAATGGACTGTGATACAAGAACAATATTGTCAATTTGGTCTGATCCTGTCCACTGTGCTGCGAGTCACTTTAGCCTCTTTGTTCTTGACACAGTCAAGCGAATAGAACATTACGAGTCCCAGAGCAAAGTCATATGGGGAGATATCAGAGACGAGACAGGCATGAAAATGGGGATTATGTTATTAAGCTCAGCGAAAGCTCTTCAGAAACATTCTCCTCTCAGATTTAATAACCCTGATTAACCGTGTGCTGACACAACATTTGGGAAGAACAAACCAAAATAGTTTATTAAATTGTTGTACAATCAATCAATAATTAAAGCATGTTGAGGTTAACTGAAAACAATTCACTATTCAGTTAGTTAAAAGAGCCTGAAGGAGAATGTTTAGGTTTGGCTAGTGTAGGCTGGGTAAATGGCACATAAGGAAGGTCCCATTTTATTCACAATAGTATTCCAGTAACAAAAGAGCCTATTACCATGTGTCACGTTTGTGAAAGAAAATACAGCTCTCCCTGAAAGAGAAAAAAAAAAGGGTGGGACAGAGAGAGAGAGAGAGAGAGAGAGAGAGAGAGAGAGATGGATAGAGAGAGAGGGGGAGAGAGAGTTAGACGTTGTTTATAATGAGGTTAAGATATTCCCTGCTTTTGTATGAGTGTAGTCTCAGATCTGTAACATTGCTTGCATTAAATAATAATAAATAATCCACATTTTAGACAATATTAACAGTTACAGTACTGTCTACTTTTGTTTGATCAGTAAAAAATAGTTCCAAACGAAGTCAAAGTAGAATCAACCGTTGCAAGCAACAGTAGCTGTGTGTTCTTGAATTAATCAGTGTTTTTGAATGAATTGGTTAAATGAATGATTCAATGACTTATAAAGACTGTGGCTGTGTCCTGAAATAGCATACTCTCTGCTGAATAATTACTTTGTGACTATTAAAAAAGTACATTCAATATAGATTTACTACATTCGTCATTGTCATGCACCTCAGCGTCAATTACGTATCTTAAAGGCCCACTGAAGTGACTTGAAACTTGCAGCATTATTTAATGTGTTGAGATATGTGGCAAGCAGTCGAGGCTGAGGGAGCATGAGAACGGGGCAAACTGTGCGCCGCACCGGTCTCGTGTCTCACGGAGGAGCAAGCCTGCATAAAAACACCTATTATTCATTACAGATTAATCTGAGATGGTCTGTGAAAGCCATTTTGGGAAAACAATGTTATCAGTATGAAAGAAATTGTCTGCAGCATTGTTTTTAACTTAAATTTTGACAAATAAACTTTAAAAATGTTTATATTTGTTAATGCCAATAGTTTTAAACATCGCTGATAAAATGGAAAAATGACCAAGCCTGCATAAATAAAACATAACATAAAGTCCAGGCCCGGTTCTCTCTCGTCCTTCACTGTCGTCGCTCCTCCTTTTATGCATCCGAGCGCCTCTGTGAGACACGAGACTGCAGCTGGCACTCATTATCTCTCACGCCACCGGCCTCGCCACGTTCTCATGGTCCCTCGGCCTCGACTGCTTTCCACAAGGTAATTTCCACTGAAACAGGAAAACAGGGCGGGACATGTCGAACAGCTCCTCCCCTTTTTAAAATAGCGTTTAGTTTATATCACAGCTCGACTAGAGCTGTTGAGCTTGGTAAAGCCGCAGTTTCCTCCTAATCTCTAACCATTTCTCCTCCTAACCTCCTCCACTGTGTGCGCGCTGTGGCGGTTCACGTGACAATAACGCGAGACTTCATTCGCCCCAATGGAAGGCATATTTACACTGTTTGAATCGTTCCCTATCCCTTATATAGTCCACTATGTGCCATTCACCATGTAGAAAATGAAAATGTGTGAACAAGTGACCGTTTTTAGCCGCAGCTTCAGCTTCAGTTTATAATGTAGGGGGAGGGACGCTTCAGATTCTAGAGAGCATTTGATTGGACAAAAAAAAAAAATCTGGTAAGAAGCTAAAGTGCAGAGTGATGTCATAAAAATCATTGATCCATATTGGCGGAAGTGATAGAAGTTTTGAATGCTTCTATCTTCTAAATGCAAATTCTGTCATTGTTTTGGCGCACAGTAGCTTATAGATAACAGTAAGGCTATCATATTCATAATAAAAGCCAAAGAACTTCATAGGAAAAAGTGTACATTTGATGCGCACTTCAGAATCTCACCAGAAGTAGTAAGTCATCCCAGTTGTTGGCTTCTCTTTTATGAATACTATGAATTTGTATTCGGAAGCAGCCTGACACTTGTTTAATTTCTGAATGAATCAGTGCTTTAAATCAGTTGAGTGAATGATTCAAATAGGTCACTCAACACTGACAAGCTGTGTAATACAAATTCCTAATATTAGGAATTTTGGGGCCATTTGCTCCCAGCGACTCTCTGACTGGTAGAATTTTCTGTACAGCATTGTGGGTAAAGAAGTCTTTCACCACATATTCCACTGTTAAACAAGATTATTTTGAAAGTTAAAATAATACGGACTGATGGCTTCAGAAAAAGCATATACCATCGCTTAACAACCACTAAACTCACAGGAGGTCATTCTTTAAACGTTTATAAGTTATCATTAAAAATCAATTTCCCAAATGAGAAAATGGATGGAGACCATTGTACCCTATACGGAGCCATAAGAGGACATGATAATAAATATAAGATGGGAGGAAAATTATATTTCAATGCTTTTATGTGCAAAGTTTGAATGCAAACGTTTTGAAAGTGAACACGTTGTTTTTTTTGGTGGGAAAGCGCAATACTATTGCAAGAGAATGTGAGAAGTTTTGTGAGTAAAAGCAAACGCATTGAAATATAATTTTTTTTTACTTTCATAAGAGAATGGTTTATTTAACTTTCTGCTTTTTGCTGCGTTCTAGAAAAACGGAACATTATACCCCTTGAATATAACATTGACTAAGCAAATTATCTGACCGAGCTTTCACAAAATATCTCAAAATCTCACCGTTCACTGTCACATTCAGCCTGTGCTCCGAGACAGACGTGCTATTGTTACCATGGACACGGATTCTGCAGGTGTAGACTCCGTTGTCTTTCCTGGTGATGCGAGGCAGCTTGCTGAGCAGACTGCCCTTGTCATGGGAGATTTCAGTGTATAGCTGTTCACCTGAGGAAGACACCCACGTACCCCAGGCAGCCACGGAAGACGGAGACACCTGAGCTGCCAGTCTCAGAGTACTGTCCACTGTGACAGGGGGCGTGGGAGTGACAGTTACTGCAAAAGAGAGGGAGAGAATGCCTGGAGATATCAGACACATTGAGACATGAAGAATGTGGTGTGCATGGTGGGGTTGTGTAGTCTACATTTAATCAGAGCGAGTAGAACGATCCTCTCCTGTAGCTTCTTGTCATTCTGTTCTATCACGCAGGAGTAGCATCCTTGAGCATCTGCTGTAGCCCTGAAGACGAGAGAGGCATCTGCAGAGATCTTAAAAGTTCTGCCTGCAAGCACTCTGCTACTGTGTCCATCTGTTTGTCCATCAATGCAGTTGGCTGATAACAAAAATGACCAGCGATCCTTGCTCGCTGACATCATTTTCCAGGTAACCAGTACAGAAGATGTGGGTGGCGAATCAAAGCAGGATAGGGTGACAGATGTGTCTTCACGTACCATGACCACATCAGTCCATGCATTACCTATAGACCATATTTTTTAAACAAAAAGTCACACACACACTCTTTTACTGAAAAGCATGACATTTAAAACATATCATATAGAAGAAAAAAAAACAATTTAATCTCATTCATTTAAGACATTAAATTTCATGCTGTACTGAAAAATGACTACCATTTAAAGAAACACGCCGACTTTAGCCTATTCATCGTATCCCCCAGAGTTAGATAAGTCCATACATATCATTCTCATCTCCATGCATGCCATAACTCTGTCTGACGCACCCACCGCTAGCCTAGCTTAGCACTAACACTGGAGGTAAACGGCTCCATCTAGCCTACTGCTCAATAAGTGACAAAATAACGCCAACATTTTCCTATTTACACCATGTTGTGATGTGTATAGTTACATCGTGTACTAAGACCGACGGAAAATTAAAAGTTGCGCCTCCTGATATTACTTCACAGACACACTCTGGGGACACCTGAGACTTATATTACATCTTGTAAAAAGGGGAATAATAGGTGCCCTTTAAGACATGTCATGAGAGCACCTACAACAATATATATATATATATATACACTAACCTAAAGGATTATTAGGAACACCTGTTCAATTTCTCATTAATGCAATTATCTAATCAACCAATCACATGGCAGTTGCTTCAATGCATTTAGGGGTGTGGTCCTGGTCAAGACAATCTCCTGAACTCCAAACTGAATGTCAGAATGGGAAAGAAAGGTGATTTAAGCAATTTTGAGCGTGGCATGGTTGTCGGTGCCAGACGGGCCGGTCTGAGTATTTCACAATCTGCTCAGTTACTGGGATTTTCACGCACAACCATTTCTAGAGTTTACAAAGAATGGTGTGAAAAGGGAATTTGGCGTAAACAGAATGAGAACATGGATCCACCACCACTGTGCAGGCTGGTGGTGGTGGTGTAATGGTGTGGGAGATGTTTTCTTGGCACACTTTAGGCCCCTTAGTGCCAATTGGGCATCGTTTAAATGCCACGGCCTACCTGAGCATTGTTTCTGACCATGTCCATCCCTTTATGACCACCATGTACCCATCCTCTGATGGCTACTTCCAGCAGGTTAATGCACCATGTCACAAAGCTCGAATCATTTCAAATTGGTTTCTTGAACATGACAATGAGTTCACTGTACTAAAATGGCCCCCACAGTCACCAGATCTCAACCCAATAGTGCATCTTTGGGATGTGGTGGAACGGGAGCTTCGTGCCCTGGATGTGCATCCCACAAATCTCCATCAACTGCAAGATGCTATCCTATCAATATGGGCCAACATTTCTAAAGAATGCTTTCAGCACCTTGTTGAATCAATGCCACGTAGAATTAAGGCAGTTCTGAAGGCGAAAGGGGGTCAAACACAGTATTAGTATGGTGTTCCTAATAATCCTTTAGGTGAGTGTATATATATAAATATTGTTATTAGATCTTAGGCTACTGTTGAACCCTTTTTCTGCCTTGCAATAATGTGATCAAATGTGAGAAAATAATACATACAACATGATAAGAGAGAGAGAGAGACAGAGTTTATTATATTATATTATATTATATTATATTATATATTATCATATAGATGTAGATGATTACAACCATGAGTGGAATATTTCTTCACTTTAGGTTGCCTGAAATAAAGTTAAACTTGAAAAGTTGCATTTGTCAATATAACAGATTTAGTACAATACAGTAATATATATATATATAGACACACACACACACACACACACACACACACACACATACATATATACATTACATTACATTACATACATTCAATCATTTAGCAGACGCTTTTATCCAAACTGACTTACAAATGAGGAGAGCAATAGAAGCAAGCGGACCAACAAGAGGCAACAGCATGCAAGTGCTGCAACATGTCTCAGTTAGTCTAGCACAGTACACATAGGTTTTTTTTTTTATAAAGTAAAAGTGTTCATCTTAAATGGTCAGGTGGTGCTTACATACATACATACACACACATATATATTATTTACATATACATATAATATTCTTTAACAAGCTTTCAACTTTGTTTAGAAAGATTTTCATACCTGCCATGAGTGGAGAGATGATAAAACATGAACCTGAACAAACAAGTATGAAAGCATGAAAATAGTTCCCCATGGTGCTGCTAGGAAACAACATATTAATAGTTAGCTAGCTAACGTGCAAGAGTATGTCTTCTTTTCCCGCGTTTGACCACAAGCACAACACAGGAAAATGGCCCGACACTAAGAGCTGAGAACAACATGTGACAGAAGCTGATAAACACAACAAATGTCAACACACATACAAAGAAACGGAAGAAATAATACAAATATGGAGGCTGATAAAACAGAACACACTAATTTATATGCAGCTACAGTATATCATAATGAGATAAGTCAGTGTTTTTATCTGCAGTCACATAGTCCTGCTTCTGGCTATAACAAGGAACATAGTATAACTACAAATAACACCAAATATGCTAATTTCTAAACTGCAAACTGTAGGAAATGTTGGCCAGTCATAAAATTTAACAGAGCGGAATGTTAGCTAAGAGTGTATGAATATGCTTGTAAAAAGAGAGAGAAAGGGAGTGAGAACATGAGAAAAAGGATTTAGAGATGTAATCAGAAATGGTCTTTAGCTTCTGGCTAAATGTCTTTACATCCCCGTAAATGTCTTTAATTAAAGTTAACAGACTTATCAGCACCTCCAAGTCCCATTACCAGCTCAGCTCCTAATCACCTCTGAGCTAAAGAATGAGAAAGGGTCTAAAGAAAAGAGATAAAAATGAAGAAAACTGAAATGGAGAAAAGATGGAAGGGGTAAATGAGCTGGGGAAGAAAAACTTCAGAGAGAGCAAACTAGGGCAAAGCAGCTAATGAGAGTCAAAGTATTGTACGTGTCATTGCCCCAGTGCAAACGACAGAGAGAATGAGTAAGGAGAGAGATGCCTCACTTTTGATTTAATGGGGTGGTGGAAGTGACATATAGGACACAACTATTTCAGCAATCAAAACTGATCTCATTTAAACGTACAGTTTTGTTCTGTGTGATTGTATTTTGCCTTCTGTGTAAGGAAAAATGGAGCATATTCTGAACAAAATCAATGTTCTTTCTGAAATGCAAATGCAAGGGTAAAATGTGTCTGGCTGTAGTGTCTGTAGTGTATAGATGTTACCAGCAGGGGGAGCGCTAGAGCTACTTGTGGTACCTACTAGTTCACCCACAACTAAACTCACCCAAAATATATTTCCGCGCTCATTGCGTGTTCCACTGTATCGTTGTATAACTCCACGCAACTCATTATGCAGAAGTTATATCTGCGGTTACGTTGCAATGTAACTTTAGAAACAAAGAAAACTGATCCAAAAAAAAGAGTGCGGCAAAACCAGCAAACAATCTTGTGCTGATTTAAATGTTATTGTCGTTGTTGTTTTCCAAAATATAATCTCCAGTAGAGAGGTGTGACGAAAAAAGACAAAGGCAATACACCGACCGGGACTTTTCGTCATTATATGACGAAGTGGGTGTGTAGCCTTATACAGCGTCTGAACTTTATAATACGAAACATGAGTACTGTTAACTTAAATTATGACAATTCCTGTCTTGTTCGGATCGAATTATATTTAAGTTGCCTGAAACTGAAAAGAGTATAATGGTCAAAAACTCCCTGATTCTGGACAGTACCGAGCCTCTTCTGAATTTTAGGGGACTTTAAATTCAGCGTGACGTGCGGCATGACATCACACGACTGTGTCCAATGAGCTCCGCGCTCCTGATAGAGTTTCAACAGAGTCCGATCCCAGGGCGACAGGTTTGAGACTCCACCGTCTGAGTCTGAGAAACCTCGAACTCACTTTACTGGATATTTATTCACCTGTAGGACGCTTCTTACCTGGCCGCCGGACGCCGCGCCGCAGTTTCGGAGGACATAAGCTGTTCATACGAGTTAAAAAGGAACTCGGACGCTAGATTGTAAACCAACTCAAGAGCGACGCACCTTAACATTAAGTTTCTCTGCTCGATCATTGAAAGAAACTAGAGGAACCACATAACAGTTTATACCTCCATCTGACTGTCTCGGTTGTTTTTACGCGATTCGGTGCCGAGTTCAAGCGGACAACAGATAATAATTTTTTTGAAAGGTGGACTGTCCACCCATTCCTCCGGTGAACATGTCAGGACTGTTAAGCGCACTCTTTCTCCTATTTATTCAAGGTAAGACATATTATGATCTTTAAATAAACAGTAAAAGGAATCACACTGTTCTCTTTCACTTTCATTCGAATGGATAGACTCAATCAAAGCGCTAGTCGGGCAGCATGATAGAAATCCTTATCTTAATCGTGCGCGCGCTTCTCTCACTGAACTCTGACTACATGACTATATTCATCTGAAAATACATGTATTAACTAGGCCAGTGTTTTGCAGTATGAGGGAAATAACTTTACCGGTTTGGTTATTCATCTAGTTTCGTTCCCTGGAGATTGTATGACTTTGGTTTCGATAAGCGCCATGTTTCTCTAGGTGTGGCCTTGGGAAGTGCTTTTTTCCTCATACGTGTTGACAGGTGTGTTTGTTTGCGAAACTATGGACATTATCCAGTCGTCCTTCAGTGCTCGCTCTCTCTATCTCTATCTCTTGCCATATTTCTCTCTGTTCCTCCTTTGAGTCTTTTCTCCCTTCGCACCATGTCATATTATTTCCAGCTGAAAGGACATGTAAATCACTCCATCACGCAACAGGGTGATTCGGACGTTATACACGTATATATTTTTTTAAATGTTGGTTTCAACTTAGTATTATTTAATTTAATGTAATTAATTAATAAAAAAATTTTTTTTAAGACACATCATGTTGTTGAATTGTTATTTTATTTGACCGAAATTCAATACATTTACCTGTATATCGCAGAGCTGTTCATATCATAGGCTGACGTCACCGCCTGTTGTTTCGTCATATTTCTTTGCACGCCTCACCTCGTGCACTTTAGCTCCTTTTGATCGTATATTCAGCAGCTCCTCGGTGTCTTTGCAGTTTAATTATTCAGTGGCCGTGTCACAGTCCGCAGGTGCACAACACCTGACCGCGAGCTGAGCTGGTGTGTGTGTGTGTGTGTGTGTGTCAGGAAAAACTGTTGCTTGAGTGTCTCTAACCGAGCGTACAGACTCTAAAAGATCTTAGACATTTTAAATGTAGAAATTCTAAAATAAAAGGCATGAATAGTCTTATATATGGCACATTTGTATTATATAGGAAAATACATTATGTATTAAGAGGATTTGATGTGTCAAAGCTTTGTGACATCACAGGATGCAGTACTTTGTAAAAAAGAAAAAAAAAAACGATTTACTCCTTTAACTTATTCATGGTCTGGTCCTCTTCTGCCTGGGCCCATTTCACAGTACAGCGGCTGCACTTCACGAGGAAAACTAGAATAACGAAACAAAGGATTTGTTTTATTTATGAACAGAGCAGCGGAAGAAGGGGTCATGATTGCCTCGCTTAAGCTAACAGTATAAACAGGCCTTGTGTTTTCTTTTTTTCCCTTCCCCTTCGCATCCGTTTAGTTCAGTGTCCTGGGAGCTTTTGCCTTTATACACAGCAGTTGCGAAATATTTTAAGGGTCAAAGCATTGTTTTGTGCGCTCGACTCAGTGGCCCCTGTAGAATCATTTTCATTGTGTGCCTTTTAAAAAACAATCAGACCAACTTCAAGCATACCAATATAAAAGCTTTATTTTAATAACCTCATTATTGCTTTTTAAATTAAGAGCTATACTGGCAGGAAGTCGGTTTAACTAGTTTTATGATTATAAAACTTAAGCCAGTTCATCTTTCTAGTTCCAGACCAAAATGTAGGCTACAGGGGAGCAGAGATCTGCACAATAGCAGCTACTGATTGTGTTATAATACCCTCCTAGTGAACACAGGTCAAAAAATGCTTGAACCCGTTGCCATGGAGACGCTGTGTTTTCATTGAAAGCCAGGGTTAGGGGGGCTACTGTAGCGGCGTCTCTGGCTGAATGCATCAAGTGGTGTGTGTGTTTGTTTGAGTGAGAGGAGGATGAGCGGGAGGGGGTTGGGGAAAATGTTAGGCTGCTGTGATGATGGAGGCGGAGGCCAAGATGACCTTATTCTAAACTGTGAGTACAGACGCACACTAACAAGCACACACAGCGATTGGGACAGCGATAGCTCAAGTGTGTTAAACAGTGAAGAAGTGTTGAGTAAACAGGCGAGAGGGTCTCCATTGTCTGCTGTTTCCAGAAACCCAGGAGCATTCAAACAAAAGTTAAACTGATTCGGAAGGTTTTCTGCTGCCATCTTCTCCCGTTTCTTTCCCTCCCTTCCTCTCTTTTTGCGTCCCTTGCCGTTCTTATCCGCTTGCTTTTGTTTGAGCGATGATTGTCATTGGTGTATTCAAATCTCCCCCTCACCTCACCCTGACCTCAAGGCCACGCTCTTTATTAGCGCCTGAGCCGGTGAAAGAACGTGGGAGGAGGTGTAGCAGTAGACAGAACTGAAAGACTGTGGAAAGAACATTGATTTAAAAATACTTTATTCCTACAAAAACTCTTTCACAAGGTTATCAGTCGGTACTAAATAAAGGTTTCAAAGGGGGGTTTTCACAGTGGGATTTTGGTACTTTTAGGACTTTTAGTAAACAATTCTTAAAAGAACCATTTTTTTTTCTTAAATGTGAAGAACATTTTAATTAATCTAAAGAACCATTTTTTTTCTCTATAAAAACCCTTTTGTGTAGTGGAAAGGTTCCATGGATGTTAATGGTTCTTCTTGGATACCTTTAAAAGTAAAAACAAATAAAGTAGTGAGACTTAGGGTGTGTTCACAGACTTCAAACTTTTAGTTCAGTTCCTTGGTTCAATTGGTTTGGACCAAAAAAACAACAAACATTTAGTCCTGGTCCACTTAGCATTCAGACTGGAGTTTTTATCACCGAACCTAAAGGGATAGGGATACGTTCACAACCTGATTGGTCTGCCTTAATGACATATTGCCTATTTTGAGACAGAACTTACAGAACAACCAAAACAATGCTGTGTGCTGGGCTAAATGTGCTCGTTGTATGTGCGTAGCCTACATATGATGGTATTTTGACCAGCTGAGAACTTGTGAAGAGCTTATAAAATGTGTAAATGAGTCAAAACAGCGGCAAGAATCCCTCTGTCACACACACAAACGATCTGCTGCGAGGAGACGCGGTTCTGATGCCTGTACTAAACTGTGATGGCAACATCACTACTGTGACGAGAAAAAAACAGGTATGCGTAAGCATTCTGTCCTTTTTTTAGGGTCTCATCTTCCTGTTTTTGGTTTATTTACATGTCTTTGGTCTGTGTTGCGTTCATATATAATTAGAATCGCACCAGAGTTTGTTTGGAAGAGGACAGAGGCCCATCTTTTTAGCGGGGCTCGCCTCGGTCCGCTTGTTTGGTGCGCACCAGGGTTCGGATGAGAGCGTTCGCAATTAATCAAATGAACCGCACTAACAGAGCAATCGCACCAGAGTTTGTTTTAATCAAACCAAACATGCCAAGTGTGAACACACCCTTAATGCCTATTGCAGTCTTTGATCTTGAAATTAGCTGATGGTAAATAAAATGCAGCACATATCTTTTGTTAAATTTGCATATAGCATGGGAATTGAAGATCGCATTTATATTCGTTTTGTGGAGACCCATTTATGTGGCCAAGTGTAAACCGTTTTAACAAATTAGATCGCTCTCCGTTCAGTGAAAACACATGACGTGACCACATGTAAACAGGCCCTTAATGAGTGAATATAATGGGGTTTTCCTCTCAACGGTTGTCTATAGACTGTTAAAATGCTGTGTGTGCAGGTGAAGGGAGCCATCAGTGATTGTGGATCTCTCTTTCTGGTTGCTTGTAGAGATAAGGCTGGATGAGTGTAGGGGGATTTGTGGATGGGGAACCAAAGCATTTAACACTTGTCGCAAGTCTGTGTTTGACATGCAGCTCTGGGAATGAAGTCTGCCGAAATCAATGACTGACCTTGTAATTAACATCAACCTGCACTAATACAGGCACTGGAGGTTTTCCCGCCAAGCTTTGTATGATATTCATGGAACACAAGTCTGACTTATAAGTGACGGGTGAAATATAATATAAGTAACTTTTGTAGTTAGGGTTATTTTCTGGATCGCTTTTTCTTTGTTCAAAAGTGGAGCTAAAATAAATCTCGCCTGGTCCTCGAAGCACTTAGAGGACAAGGCTCTTTCAAGCATTTCTTTTCTGACTGCCTCGCTCTATTCTTGTCACTTTCTTTCTCTCACTCTGCTCTCACTGGTTCAGCAGATGTCAGATCTCAGAATGCTTTTACGGTATTAGAGATTCATGGGGTTGATATGTCCAGTTAATTGGTCCTCATATTTTAGTCTTTCGCCTGGTGATGGAAAGCCAACCGACCATTGTGGCTTTGACAAGATGGTGCAAACTAAAACAAGTGGCACGGAGGAATGAGAAAGTAAGGTTCTGCCACTGCTGTGGTTTACCATCTACTTCGAAAAGTGGCATGTGATCTTGTGGTGAAACTGTTCCTGTTTTTATGCATCTAAAAATGCAGATAAAACTTGATTTAGCGAGACACACACACACACAAACATAAGGCAGCTTGTTATCACACCCCATGGTGGCTGAGTTTACCCCCTTGCCCTATTGCATGCTGGGAGATCAGTGACCCTCCAGGGCCATAGTTCTATGTGGTTGCCAGATTGATATAGGAATTTTGAGAGTTGCCAGATTGCTGTAGTAAGTCATGTCTACTCATAGGGAAAATGACCACAGATCTGCCCTCTTTAAAAATGAAGCCAAATGGCATAAAAAGGAATAAGACATGATGAGCGTCTGTCCCCTCTAGACAGAATGCCATCCAGTTTGTTTTATGATTAACATTGCAACCCTGAAGGTTTTTGGGATGCTGTTGCTCTTCTGTTTGGTTCGTTGGCTCCATATTCACTGAGCTTAGGTTAGTCATGAACTTGATTGAAACGGGTTTTAAATTAGTGGATTAGTTCAACCAGAAATCACATTTGTCATTTCACTCTCATGTTCCACATTGACTTTCATTTTCCATAAAATATAAAAGTAGATATTTAGTAGAATGTCCAAGCTGCTCTATTCTGCAACCAAAGCAGGCCAAAAATGACAAAAAGCACTTTTAAAGTGGCTATATTCAAAGTCTACTTAAACCATACAATAGCTTTGTTCATTTAATGAATAGTTTGAATCAGACTGCTCTGTATAATTTCTAGCATCGGCAGAACATAAAATGGATAAAATGTGCATAAAATGGACCTTAAAACTGCAATATACCCAAATGAATCCATAACAAATCAGAATTAAATCAAATTGAGAGCTTGGGTTTGGGGGACAGAGGGATGTGCCCCCTACAAATTTGAGATGAGATGAAATTGTTAATATTACGATCAATATCAAAGAAACTTTCTCCTTTTTCCCTCTTAAGTTGAAATGAGATGCCTACTGAGTGTTTCTAACACATGCAAATCCTTTATCATTTGAGGCAGAAACATCAGATGACGAAGTAACTGAAAGGCATCTTTTCTTTTAGTGGAATGAGCATGTATGTCCTAAGAGGTTCACTGAGGGAGGGACGAGGGGGGTGAAAGTGTTTTTGATTCCTGAGGATTTTTTAAAAGCACACTCGTGCTGTCTCATGAATTTAGCATGCCGGTGGTTTCAGGACTCCTCGCTGCGAGTGCCCTCGCACACTGGGCACAACGGAGTGTGGAGAGATGAGGTTACGTGAAAGGACGTGTCTGGCTGGGTAGCAGTGCCTCTGAATATCGACATAGGCGAGACTTGAACGCTTATGTAGCTATTCTATACTTGAAGAGTTGCATTATATTACGAGTAATGCTCCTACATGCTCTATTTATTGTAATTTTAGATGCATACACACATGTCCGTTCACATCAAGAACGAGAAACATACAAATAATAACGTTCTGCTTATTTTAAGCGCAAACTGCGTCTACCGCTTTAAACGCTCAAGCTCTTTAAAGTCTAATGGATTCTGACTGTTTTTATCGTTCAGTGTTCCGAGGCAAAAATCTTTCTAAAAGTGATTCCAGCGATATCGTTCCTCTGTGTCGTATTGTTATAACTATGAAGTGGACCCTATTCTCATACACTTAGAACGATTGTTAAAACTTTATCGTTATAGTTATCGTGGTGTGAACAGGCTTTTAGTCATTAATTGCATCATTATGTTATGCTCCACGGGAGGGAAAATTAAAACCGCTGTCTGTGATCATTCACCCGGTCATCATTCACAAATTATGCAGGAGACAATCTTCCTCTTATTAGCTCCGGTTTCTCACTCACTCTTTTATGAAGTGTCTGTGATGCTGTTTAAAAGATTGTCCTTTCTCTGCCCCCCCTCCCTTTTTTCTCACTGTCCTTTGCGTGTCCATCTGGAGTCGGCTAGCCAGAGGCAGACAAGGAAGCGAGGCTTTGCTCTATTGATTCTGTATCGATTAGCAAGGCCAGCGATGCCCTTGCGAGTCGACACGGCTTATTGAAGGCGTTAAGCCTCTGCCCTATCGGACTGACATTGCTGTGAAAAATAGTCCCTCATTTCCAGAGGACATCTGATGTGATGACTATTCTTTTTTTTGTTGTTTTTTTTAATTTTTTTACTCTTTGCTTTCTCTTATATTCCCACCACCCTTTTTTCACTTTCACATCCTTTTCACACTCTTAATCCCTGCACTCAGTTGTAGTTAGCGATGGCGTTAGCGCCTGTTTGCCCTTGTCTTTCACTCTCTTTTCCTCTCCTCCTCTTCCTGAGCGGCTTGCACCTGGTCCGCAGAATTTCGTGCCAGTCCATGTCGTGATGGAAACCGGACTGGATCCTATCCAACCAGAAATGGCCTGGGTTTTTTTTTTGTGCAGCCTCATTTTAGACCAGATACAGTAACTACAGCACAGTCACAGCGAGCTGAATTATCTTATTCCTGTAAGTGTGAGCGGCACAGCCTTCCTCAGAGAACGCTAATGTCATTAGCATGCCCAATGTAGCAAGCTGTCAGAGAAAAACAGCAGTGACCTTTAAGATAATTTTGCCCGTCCCCTGTGAGTTCTGTTGGGTACATTTGGTGAATGCTAGTGTATGTTCTCTGTAGTATTTTATAAGGTCAACGTATTTGAAAAAAAACTGTAAAATAACTAAGAAAGAGTGTGTGAATCACCCAAATTAAGTTCTCCTGAGATTGTTCTCCCAAGGAGAAATGGAGCTGGTCTAGGTGACTCTTAGGAAGTTTGGAATTTAAAGGAACAGTTCATCCAAAACTATTGCCGCTTTTCCACTGTCGGGCCAAGCGGTTCTCGTTGCTTAAAGGTGCAGTGTGTGATTTTTAGTGGCATCTAGCGGTGAGGTTGTGAATTGCATCCCCCCCTCCCTTTTCGGAGCACATAGAGAAGCTACGGTGGTCTTCGTTGAAGAGAACAGAGAGTGACTAGCGCTCCGTAGAGCAGTTTGTCCGTTTAGGGCTACTGTAAAAACATGACAGCGCAAAATGCCGATTTCACTGTAAGGGAAATGGCTCATTCTAAGGTAATAAAAACATAACGGTTCATTATGTAAGGTCTTTATACGCCACTGAAAACATAGTTATGTATATTATATTGCATATTTTTGTCAATAGATCCTCATAAAAACATGAACCTTTAACCGTTCCATTCCATGCCGATATGGATATGGTTTCATTTTCCACTGTGGGTCTGATAACCGAGTTCTTTGGAATGTAATACAAATGCTTTAGTCATTGTCTTGGTAACGCAATGAAGTTTACAGATGATGTAAATAGTGACCTTGTTATGGAGGATGAATTTAACTCTTTCCCTGCCAACATTTTGGACATTTCATGGCCCCAAATATTTTGTTGTATGAATATCTGAACATGGAATATATCAAAAGAAAGAACAGACCCTCTGCTTTTAAGCCAAAAAAAGCATTCTGCAAAAATAATTCATGCATTCTTTTTTTCATCATCACTTGTGGGAATGTGGGTAAGTTTCATAAAAAAGCAACATTTTGAGAAAAAACTGAGAAAATCGCATTTGTATTATAGACTACATCCAGATCAAATTCAGAGCAATGATCAAAACATGGATGGAATAAAATGAGTCCATCAACACCCCCCCCCCCCCCCCCCCCCCAAAGCTTCACAGTCCTATAGCTTGTCCTGGGTCGACATTATATTCAGTAACATTAGGCCATTTTGATTTATATGCTGTTTAATGTTGATGATCGCGTTATTTTACATATGAATATGATTACATATGATATCGCTTGTTTCTGCAACTTCTTCGCATGGTTTAGTCAGGAGATTCTGTACTCTTTCAGAAGAAGTGTCATAGCACCCCTAGCATATAAAAGTGAAAACAGGTGAAAGAGTTAAATAGTAGGTTTAGAACATGACAGAATGATCAGTTTTGGTTGAACCTTTCCTTAAAGCCTAATTTTAACAAACAACATGCAATTAACATTTAGTTAGCTATGTTTGCCGAACAATCTTCTTTGTTTTCTTCTCAGTTTCTTCTGACCTCTGATCCTCATTGTGTTTCTCCAGACTTCCCTCTGTGATGTTTTCTTTTGTCTCATTCTTGTGCTCCTGTCAGCCATTTAACAAATGAGCACAGTCCATCCTCCCACCAGTCTCCCTCTTCCTCTTTATCCCTTGTTTCTCACTTCTACCATCTTGAGGATTCCGTCCACTTAACGGGTCTATCCGACTGCTGGGATGTTCAGTCTGTCACTCTCCAACGACCTTCTTCCCCCTCTCTCTCTGACTCATTATTCCTGTAGTCATGTCTTTTTCTTTCTTTCTTATTTCTCTTCATCAGCTTCGTTGTTGTTCTGCTGTTTCTTTTTCTTTGTTGTGGACTTTGTCTGGATGTTGTTTAATCCAGTTTGCTTTGTAAAACCCGGACAGGTCAGAATACTGTTTCTGTGCTGTGTTTGCAGTTATTATTATGACAGGAGAACCCAGGCATGATTCCAGTTCCTGATTTACCTTTCATGTAAAATCATTCTTCCAAATGCAACCAGTCTATTTCTCTCTAATATTTGTATGCAGTCATGTCTTTTGCCCTTTCCTTTCTCCTCTAAAAGGAGTCCTTGTTTCTGCTCCCAATCACACCCTTTCTCTTAAAATTGGGTCTGGCCTCTCTTTCCTTCTCCCAGTAGTCTCTCTTTTTTGGTTCATGAAGGTTAAATCAGTGAAACAGCTCATTCTCCATTGTTGAAAGTGGAGATGGCAGAGAACACCATTTGGTGATTCAGTTAAAGGTCAAAATACTTTTGGGGAGAGAATCAGGGAGAGAATTCACTGACACCTGTGACACAAACAATAGATTCTGAGCAGGTGACGCATTTGCTAGATTTACTGTAAGCTATTGTTAGATGCGTCACATGGAAATGTACATTCAGTAATGGTTTTTTAGTCTGTTTTTGAAGAAATATTTAAAGCGAATGAATCATTCATTTTTGTGCAGCAGTTTGAAGAATCTAAACGATTCTGCCCTTTTACTGAACAAAGAAGTGTTTTGCATCTCAGTTGTCATCACAAGTGAAGTTACTTAAGGATGTTGACAAATGAAGGTGAAAAAATCTGCTTTGTAATTTGTAAAAAAATCACTTATTTCTACAACACTTAATAATCTGTTGAGTGACTTACTCATAAAAGACAAAAAGACACTGACTTCCACCACCTACTGATGAACGAATAATTGAATGAATTATCGTTTGGCTGATAATGTTCCTAATTTTTAAGTTGTTTTGGACTAAAGCATCTGGTGTATATGAAGAGAGTCAAAAGATTTGAGTCACTAGAATGAATCAAAATCACCACTGCTAGCTTACACCACGCTACGCACCAGTACAGTTGAGTTGCTAAAGATGGTAGATGCATTATAATGCATTATTGTATTGTTTGTATTGAATTCCTCTCTAAATTACACATAATTATTAATTAACATATAGTACCTGTCAGTCACAGCTCAGTTCATCAGTGATGAGTAAGGGGAACATGAAATGGTGACCATGGAGGAACAGAGGAGCCATTGTGTTTGTTCCCTACCTCTTCTAGAATCACACTGCCTTTCAAACAAGTGTATGTGTGTGTGGCGGGGGGACTAAAGAAAGCCCCTCATTGTTCTCTCAGCCATGTCCATTCATACAGGTAAGTGATATGGCAGCGTCGGAGGATCCACCCTTCTCTTCCTCTGCTCTCTAGAGGACAGAAGAATGATGAGAGGAGAAAATGTTCCTCACGCTCTTATGAGAGGTGAATGGGTTTTCACCCTGACTCTCCTTTTTATGGCACTCTGTGCTCCCCAAGAAGCTGGGGAATAAAAGCGCTGACACAGTGGGTGATTTCCAAATGGAATTTTTGTGCCCTCGAAGGGCACTGCGGGAAAAGAACGCTATTTAGGGTCAATCTAAATTAAACTGAGCAGCTCAATCCCTCAATTAGTGAAGGCTGTTAGTGAAGGGTACATGCCACATCTTCATGATTCATTTTAACCTTATTTTCTTATACATTTTGTTTGTAAAATGTGTTAACATTTATATTACATTTATATTATGTTTTTTTAATAATACATTTATTTATATATTCTATATCATTTAAAAAAATTGGGCTCTAAGATTTTTTGAACGTTTTTGAAAGAGGCCTCTAATGCTCACCAAGAAAAATTGCTTAATTTAAACAAAATATATATTCCTTTAATTTGCTAAATTGAAAAATAAACTGATCTATGAATGCTGACTGGGTCTATGTATAGGGTGTGCTAAACGGCTAGATATGAGATGGCCTGCAGCCCTGCAACCTTCGGAGTTAGTAAGGCATAGTTCTAATTTTCATATGAAATGTCCTTTGTGTATGGTTGTTGTGTATTTTCATACAGCTTTGTATGTGCAAGCAAGCTTAACATCTGCTAGTATAACATATGCACGAGTAGACTATTATGATATAAGTGTGATGTAAATTTGTTTTCAGTTTGTGAGCGATTCTTCTGTGCCATAACCTCAGGGCAACACAGGCCTGTGAGAGAACGAAAAAGAAAAGAACAGGAAAAAAGCCCCAGGCGGAGCAGCAAGCAAGGGATGTAAAATCTACTCTAAGTGATTAGCACTAGAGCATTTTGATTAGGCAGATTCAGCTTAAAAGGGCAGAAATCTCTATTCAGCCTTGTCTTCATCCCTCTGTCACCCCTGGGAAAGATTTATCTGATTTGGATTATTAATAACATTGACTGTTACATACAGTTGTGGTCAGAATTATTGGCACCCCTGGTAAATATGATTAAAGATGGCTGTAAAAATAAATCTGCATTGTTTATCATTTTGATCTATCATTCAAAAAATTCACAAAAACCTAACCTTTCATTGAAGTAAAAGAATGGAAAGTCGGGGAAAAACACATTATGAAATAAGTGTTTTTCTCCAAAACACGTTGGCCACAATTATTGGCACCCCTAGAATTTTAAAATATCTCTGAAGTGTATTCCCATTAATATTTAAAAAAATTTTTAGCACACCAGGGTGACTAGGAACATGAAATTGTCTAGCTATGACGTCTTGTTCCACAGGAGAATAAATATGAGGAAACACAAAGGCCAAATTCCCTTAATCATTCATCACAATGAGTAAATCCAAAGAATATAGTTCTGATGTGCAGCAAAAGATTGTTGAGCTTCACAAAATAGAGAGTGGCTGTAGGAAAATAACGAAAGCATTGAAAATTCCCATTTCCACCATAAGGACAAAAATTAAGGAGTTCCAATCAACTCCAATGTTACGAATCTGCCTGAAAGAGGACGTGTGTCTATATTGTCTTAATGCATGGTGAGGAGGAAAGTTTGAGTTGGCCAAAGACTCTCCCAGGATCACCGATGGAGAATCGCAGAGATTAGTTGAGTCTTGGGGTCAGAAAGCCCCAAAAAAACAAAAATTAAACCCCTCCATCACCACATGTAGTTTGGGAGGGATTCAAGAAAAATCCTTCTTGCTCATCCAGGAACAAACTCCAGCATATCCAGTTGTCTGGACTTGACACGACTGGAACTTCAAAAGGGACCTGGTTCTATGGTCAGATAAAAAAAACTATAAAAAGAGCTTTTTGGCAGCAAATCCACCAGATGGGTTTGGTGCAAACAGGGATAAAAAGTACCCCATGCCCACGGTTAAAAATACCGCTGGATCTTTAATGTTGTGGACCTATTTTTTTTCTGGAGGTCCTGGACATTTTGTTCAGATACATGATATCATGGATTCTAGCAAATACCAACAGATAAAAAATCTAAACCTGACGGCCTCTGCTAGAAATCTTATAATGGGCCGTGGTTGGATCTTCCATCAGGACAACGATCCAAAACAGACATCAAAATCAACACACAAACGTGTCACTGAACACAAAATGAAGCTTCTGCCATGACCATCCCAGTCCCCTGACCTGAACCCTATAGAAAATGAGTGGGCTGAAGAAGCACCAACATGGATCTGGAATCTGAAGGATCTGGAGAGATTCTGTATGGAGAAATGGTCTCTGATCTCTTGTCAGGTGTTCCCCAAACTCATCAGGCATTATAGAAGAAGACTCTGCTGTTATCTTGGCAAAAGGAGGTTGCAAAAAGTATTTAATAATAGGGTGCCAATAATTATGGCCAACGTGTTTTGGAGAAAAGCATTTATTTCATAATGTGATTTACCCCTCCACATTCAATTCTTTTACTTCAATGAAAGGTTAGATTTTTATTTTTATTTTTTTAAATAAAATATCAAAAGGATAAACAATGTAGATTTATTTTTACAGCCATATTTGATCATATTTATCAGGGGAGCCAAAATTCTGACCACAACTGTATACATTTGGCAGATCCAATAATACATATTATCAGTTCATGCATTCCCTGGGAATCGAACCCATGACATTGTCTTGCAAGCACTATGCTCTACAGTTTGAGCTACAGGAATGCTAATACATTTGTAGTGCCAATGACCACCATTCACTGCCTGGTTTACCTTTCCTGAACATCTATACCCTCCTCTTCCTCTTCCCCTCACGTCTTCCTTCCTTCCTTCCTTTACCTAAATGTGTGCTGGTATACCACTCCTTCCTGTCTGTCAGTCTTTCTGTGTGTGGGGGAGGTCTATGGGTCCCAGGTTATAGTGTCCTAGTTTTTCTTTCCTGGTCTCCCTCGCTCCCTTCTCAGTGTTTATTTATTTAGATGCCGAGGGAGAGAGGGAGGAATACATGGGTGGGTGAATGAAGGGATGGCTGATGGAGAAAGAGAGGTGTCAGGGAGCGAGAGAGAAAGATTGATATTTTAACATTCAGTGGAAGTGTGGCTGACAAACAAGCAGCTCTCGCACAGAGGCTATGCAAACGCGTTTTCTGGTGGATTTCTAGCATTTAAAATGGATTTGTTCAAACAACCTTATTGAGCTGCATGGTTATTATTTTCTCATCTTGTATGAGAGATTTTACTTGATGTCATTCCTGATAAGCCGAAAAGAGGAGATGAAACAAATCTCCCTTCTTTAGCATTCTGCTTTTCTCTGAGATCCCCTCGTTCAGACTTTCGCTTTGATGAAAACTCAAACTGCAAAAGTGAAAACCTTAGTGCGTGGATGGTCCCTGGCAGCACTTACAGAGTTGAAGTAGTTTCTAGCTAGCAGTCGAAGAATGTAGGTGTTATTTAAAGTCAACGTGAAATTGAAATGAATCTTATTTTTGTCTTAATGCACTTTCCCGGTCTTATTGTGCATAATTCATCAGTGCCGGTATGTAGCAAATCTGGTATGATAAAATCAAACTCTCCTTTTTTTTCATTAAATATCCCATTTCACTCTGAAATCACATTATGGAAGTGAAATGGGTTTCGAAGGACAATTTCCAATTCTTGTCGACTTTGATGCATATTTGTAATTGTATACTAAGGGGTTTGCTGTGATTTATCAAAGTACAATAAATTGTTTTACTTTTTAAAAATGAGCTTAAATTAGTGTTAATGCTAATCTTTCTGATAGCGGTTATCTCCTAGAATTCAGTGTATGTATGAATAAATTAATTAGTGCATGGAAAGGTGGACTGCAGAATGAGATGGATGATGAGAGATGAGAACAGATGGAAAGAAGAAGAATGACAGTGTGAGCATAACCTTACACCTGGTGCCCTATAATGGAGTTAGACAGGGTTAAATAGTCCACAGAGACTGGTGGTGTGTGTGTGTGCGTGTGTGTGTTCATGTTTGGATGCACACTGACTCATAGGGCCTTGTGTCACTGTGGGGACCTAAATTGAGGTCCCCATGAGGAAACAAGCTTATAATCATACAGAATTAGTTTTTTCAAAAATGTAAAAATGCAGAAAGTTTTCTGTGATGGGTAGGTTTAGGGGTAGGGTTAGTGTAAGGGGGATAGAATATACAGTTTGTACAGTATAAAAACCATCAAGTCTATGGAGAGTCCCCACAAAGATAGTGAACCAGACGTGTGTGTGTGTGTGTGTGCGCGTTCGGGAAACAAAATGCTTGAGAAATGTCACCAGGAGTTCATGAATAAAGTTGTTTGCAAATGCAAAACGTTTTCTGTTATTGTTAGATTTTGGGTTAAAGTTAGTCTGTAGTAAAACTAATTGGCTTTAATTTAGTCCTGTTTACGTTGGTGAGTAAACATGCATGTGAGTAAATGAGTTTAGATCTGAGATGCTGTAAAGAATGGCTCTTTGAACTAGCAAGTAAATATTTTGGTTCAGTTCTCTGCGGTTGAGAGATCAATCAAGACAGACTGAAAGCAAAGCAAACAACGTAGCGTTTGTATATTTAAGCGGCCATTATCAGTCAACAAATGCTTTGAAAGTGGTGAGAGGGAGATTCAGAGGCAGATGTGTGTGTTTGTATTCTAGTGTGTTTTTCAACACGAGACCTCTAGTCTGATTCATCTCCTCTCAGTTTGATTCATTATTATCTTTCAGCCATTTGCTCTCTAGTGACCTGGGATGAGATAAACCTACTGCTAACCGTGTGTGTGTCTCCATCCCCAGCGGTTACCGGAGACGCAAACTCCGAGGGGTGCGGTGGTTAATTTATCTGTTGCCATGGAAATGGTGTGCAAAATCACCCCCCCCCCGTCAGATGACCTCACACCCTAAGATGTTTGTGTGTGTGTAAGTTTTGGCAAAGTAGATTTTCCTAATCTTTATGACTCATTGAAATACAAGCTGCACCACGTGGCAGCAATTTGCGTTTGTGTGCACCCAGTCCGCAGTTTGTCATTGCATTTGCTTCATGTACAAATGTTAGTTTAATTTTTTTCCTAAATGAATGTAAAAACTGCTGCTCATGCGAGGCCTCAGATGGATGTGTCCTATTTCTCCTTGCGGCTGCCATGCCTTGACGGTGTAGCAGGGTCTGATGAGGACATTTGCACACACACACTCGCACACTTTCCTTTGGGTTTCTTCGTCTTTGAACTCACACAGGCCCTTCTTGTTCCGAGTGTCAGAAAAAGGGAGCGAGAGCGCGAGTGAGAGGAACTTCAGCTGTCTGAGGGAGTAAAAGACTCACTCAAGGGGAATGCAGAGCAGGTTACTTCAGCAACTGATCTGAACTCCAACTCCCCCTCCATATTTCATCACCCCCACCGTGACCATCTACACACACACACTCACACACACCACCCTGTGTCTGTCTCTCTCCTCCGCAGGGCAGTGTCTCTGAGCTGATGGCTGTGTCTCTGTGCAGATGTGATGGGAAACAGCTGTTGCATTTCTCTGCTTGCTCTCATTTTTTTCCTCCTCTCCCTCCTCCTGTTCCACCCCTTCTTATCCCTGGAAATAACAATTTCGGGACTCCTCGTGTCCGGATCTTCTCTGGCTGATCATTCATATGATAAGCAGAGTTCCTTCACCGATCTGCTCTGGAATGTATTAGTCGTTGTTATTGAGGAGAAGCAGATGTCTTCTCTCTCTTCTTCCAGGTGTTGTTATAAACCTCTCCTTTAGGGGTCGGCGTCTTTAGATGCCTTACGTTGTCCATCTTGATTGGCGTAAACTAGTTAAAGGGGGAGTCGGAATGCTATTTCATGCATTCTGACTTATTTACACTGTTAAAGAGTTGGATTCTCATGCTAAACATGGCCAAAATAAATAAAAAAAAACGAGTTGAACGTAGTACGGAGTGCCAAATACACTTTTTTTTCCGAGTATGGCGGCATAAAGAGCGGAATTGCTTGTATGGGCACTTATCCCGGATCAACTAGAGCGAGAGCAAGAGCATGTCTATCAACGAGCTTCGTTCGGCCGTCGGCAGCGCTGTCATTTTGTTTTTAGACCACAAAATAGTTTTTGGTTGTGAGGGAAAGATAACCTTGTTCAGCTTCCCAAATAACCCATCGTTAATAACCCAACCGAAACAGTGGATGCAGTTTGTTATTCCGGAGCAGCAACAGAGTTCTGCAAGTGTGTTTGTGTGTTCCCGGTCACGAGTTGAAACCGTAGGCGGTGAGTAAAACTACATAAAATGTCTGTTTTGTTGGCAATCGGCGCGTAAGGGCATATAATGTAAACAAAACGAACGTATAGTGAATCGAAAGTTATCCAGGGATAATGCCATGATGTATTTTGCGCGCGCACGTGTGTGTGTGTGTGTGTGTGCTCGTGACTCTTTAGCTCCGCACACTGCACACCTGCATGAGCTCGGCTGTTTTCTGAAAGAATCGGTACAGCGTATCTGTCTTTTATAAATATAAAATAAAGACTCTTCAGAGATATGAAGGATGCAATACTACTCTATAGGTACTCACGATTAACATGAGATGGGCAGAAACGATGTGTGTTATGTACCCTTTAATATAAATCGATTCAGAATCATTAAAGAAATAATCCTAATTCAGTGGTGAATCCTTTTTTCCCCCTATAGTAACAGTATTGTATTGTCTCTTTCTCATCTATTTTGCATCTCTTCATGTCTCATCTCATGTAGTGTCCATCTTATCTCTCATTTCATTACTCTCATTACTTACTCTTTTGGTCTAATCTCTTCTGTCTCAAGTCGTCTTCTTTTCTCATCCATTTCTCCTTCTCTTCTCGTCTCCTTACCTTCTTTTATCTTATCTCCCATGGTGTCCAAGTGATAAGTCTTATCTCTTCTCTTGAAAACCATCTCATCTAATTTCTCTTCTCATCTTTCTCATTACTTATTTTCCTTGTTTCGTCTCTTCTGTCCCAGGTGTTAAAGTGATTGTCTAATTCTCGTCTCTTTCCATCTCTTTCTCCTCCTCTTCTTGTCTCCATACCCTCTCTTCTTTCCTTTCTCAGGTGTTAATGTCATAACAGTCTCGTCTTTTTCTCAACTCTTTCTCGTCTCTTTCTCGTTTTATCTCCTCTTGTTGTTAAAGTGATAACAGTCACCTCTGCTCTCCCAGGTGTTAAAGTTCTAACGGTCTCTTTCTCGTCTTGTTTCTCGTTTCTCCTTTCACCTGCAGATCCTGTCATTTCCAGCAGGTAATTAGTTAGACATCGCTGCTGGAGTTCGTGAGGGCATTTGTGTGCACCAGTGTGCGTTTGTAATTAGCCACGTCTCTGATGTGCGAGTGTGTACGTGTGATGTGAAGAAAATCCAGGATGATCCGTTCCTAATCAAAAGTAGTGGCAAATCTCTGCTGCCTCAGCCTAATCTCCCTCACATCCTTTAAAAGGAGATGCCGGCAGCCAGCTCATTTAACAGCTTAATGCTGCATGTGTGTGTGTTTCCTTTAGCCCCTCTCATACATGTCATATTTAGCTCTTTGGTGATCTGCTTAATATATATTGTACTTCTGTTAGATTCTCCCAGAAGTCAACAACACGGATGCATGTATTCACTTAATCAGCCCCGTGTTCATTCCTTCTATTTTCTCTCTCTCTCTCTCTCTCTCTCTCTCTCTCTCTCTCTCTCGCTCTTGCTCTCGCTCTGTCACCCTCTTTGAAGATCAGTGTAATTATAGGGAGCTAGTTTAATTAATGGGGGGTGTTAGATCTTGTGTGTGAGCTATCAGCAGATGCAGGTAGTGAGTGATCTCTTGATTGATTTCCTTTTTTATTCTTCGACTTTGACATGACACATGCTGATAAAGGCAAAGGATTCACGTTGAATTTTCCACAAGACAAGTCGCTCTGTGCCAACATTATCAATATTTTTGAAACTGGAATCATTTCTATTGGTCATCTTGATGGAGTAGATATTAAACCTGACCTTGTCTGCCATGTAGTGTGTGTTTGTTCAGGTTTTTCTATCCAAGTGGGTACTTCAACCTGAATGCACACTGACTCATAGGGACTCATAAATTGAGGTCCCCCTGAGAAAACAAGTTTATAATCATACAGAATGAGTTTTTTTGAAAATGTAAAATAGCATAAAGTTTTCTGTGATGGGTAGGTTTAGGGGTAGGGTTAGTGTAATGGGATAGAATATAAAGTTTGTACAGTATAAAAACCATCAAGTCTATGGAGAGTCCCCACAAAGATAGTGAACCAGACGTGTGTGTGTGTGTCCTGTCCATCCATCACTCTGCGGCACTGACTCTCACAGGAAAGCAGCACAGATTTGTGATCCGGATATTTCTGTTTCTGCATTCTGCTGCTGTGAATTAACAAGATTTATCTGTAATGATGATAATGGTTTAAACCAAATGAGCTTTATAGTTTACCACACACACACACACACACACACACACACACACACACACACACACACACACACACACACACACACTCACACACACTCACACTCACACACCCCAGTAGAACATTTATCAACTTTCAGCCAATATTCCAATTGTAGTCTGCCTCTGTTAGCTTGCATTAAAAGCACATGTATTATTACTATATCACTATAGTTTCAGCACCTGATATTATTCAAACAGAGTCTCTTGCATTAAGAAAGCCTATGACCATGTCTACGGACCTTCAAAATTTCCAGAGCAGCCGAAAAGTCTGAACACGTATGGAGAACATTGACAATCAGATATATCTGCACACCAATCATCATACCAAATCAGGTAGAAGAACAATGTTTCTTCTTCTTCAAGAAACATGAACACTTTATTCAGTTGCAAATATGTACCACCAAAAAAGAAAGAAAAAAGACAAAAATGAAGGTATCAAGTAAATTATCAGATTTAGTGAATTGAGCGAAAAGAACACCACACAAATCGTATTGACACCTCAGAACCAAGTCATAATTAATATTCATGAGCCACAGAAATTCCATTAAGTAAAAGACTAAGTGGAGTACAAATGTCATTGTGAGCTAATTCCTATTTTATTCACCATATAGTGATGTCATCTAAACCTTGTCCCAACGCAGCTACACCCAAGTAGTGAAATGCTTAGTTCATGTGTTCAGTGGAATGTGTCTAACCTAGTAAATGGGGTGCTGTCTGTCCACACGCACGGCTCACACTACCTGCCCCCCTCAATCTTCTGAGATGAGCTGTTTTGTGTCTGTGTGCTGTGCTAACACTGGCCATTTAGCTCCTTTGAGCCAAGTGTTTACTGACTGACTCTCGGCGTGTTTACAGACGCTGTAATGAATGTACGTTCAGAAAGCGTGCTGTGAATGCGTCTGAGAGGGTCTATGGACTTTGATTCGTGCTCGGTACGATCCTGAACGATCTAAACGATCCTGGCTAACACTTTATAATACTTGAATTGATAGCATTTGCAAACATAACATTATAAAACGCTTGGAGGACTACTTGGAACTTATCGCATTGTGCCTAGTTATGAACGGGGTATAATACGTTCAAATAGTTACAAATGTGCCAATAAAAGTTTAAAATTTCAGCTTGATTCTAATTGATAAGCCCTCTGATTTGAGTTTGAGTTCTAATTAGATTTGATTATATTCTGATTCATTTGGTGGTATATTTCAGTAATATTGTCCATTTTACTTCGGTATGAAAGAAAATTTCATTACATCATTGTAATGTAACATAATTTTAATGTTTGACACTTTTATAAAACTATTACAAACTATAAACTCATGAATACTTCGGGCCCAATTTTAACGATCTGAGCTTACTTTTGCTAGTTTAACGACAAAAAAAAAAAAAAACGGTCTACGTGCCAGGCGCATGGTCCAAAAGGGTTGTACCTAGTCTCTCAATGAGTCATGGGTGTGTTTTGGGTGTAACGTACAATAAACCAATCATAGTCTCATTTCCTATTCCCTTTAAAAGCCAGTTACTTGCACCATGGCGGATTTGCTGCGTGTCACTGTGTGTGTAATAAGCAGAGTGTACGCGCGTTGTGCACTCGCCTGTAGGTGCATATTACTAATACACCCTTTAAATAACAAAAAATACTGCAATCGTTTTCAGATGCCTCAAAATAGCAACATGCCAACAATGTGCCTGAACACACCTCGTTTTCAGACCAGCACACCCATGGACGAACAGATGGGCGACAGTACAATTGCTATTTAAACAAGGTGGTGCTGGACGTGAAAATGATAACTGCGTCAGGCTGAAACTAGCAAAAAACACTTGTGTGTGTACGTCTAGTGTCTTTTTGGATGATTAATTGAAATTTGCCAAATAATAAGAGTCATTTATTCTTGAATAAATGTTTTGATTTACTAAAAATAATAATTTAAGACTCATTTGTTTGCAATCTGACTACACAGTAAATGTCACTGTGCCGGCCCCAAGGACATATAAAAAAGACGCCATTCTCGCCATTATATTTGCAGTACACCATATTTGTATAATATGAATGTAACATTCACAAAACTGAACACAAAAAGTAAGTACAAGAGAGTGAAACTAAACAAAAGTCATTCTGCCTCCCTGATCAGCTCTTCTGAGGATTGTTTAGGTAAATGCGAGCCTGCTGTGAGCTCGTATTATACACGATTGAAGCCTAGTATAATGTGATTGGCTGCGGTCTCTTAGCTATGGCTGGAGATTGTGCTATCTCTTTACTTTACCCAGAAGCGACTACCCGAACGGGTTCCCTCCTTCTGGAAAATGCAGGAATCCTATTACACACCACACACAGATGGAGACAAGTGTTTGTGTGTGTGTGCAAGGCAGCAGAAGTAAAGAGAAACCAGAAGTGTTTAATTATTGGATTCAATCTGTATTTAGTTCAAGGTCTAGTCATGTGATCCTCTACATATCACTTATGTTTGCATTATGACCGCTGAAAGAAGTTCTTTGCGTTGAAATTATTTATGACTTCTAGATGCAAAACGGCTATTTTGAATGTGATTTGAACTGATTTTGTGAGTTAATTTTGTACAGTTATTTTAAATGTCAATATTATTGAATGAAATAGAAGTGTTGCAGTTCTTCTGGGGATATTATCTGACATTTCGTCCCCACAAGGACAGCGCAACCTGTTTTTCCACACACACAAAGTGCTTCCAGATTAGTTTTAAGATTACCTTTTAGCTCTGTGTGTTTGTTGAAACATTCAGTGTGGTCTGTGTGTCAAGTGTGGATGGTTTTTGTTGCCTCTAATCTTAAGGATTTGTGAACACAAAACAAACAGCAATCATTCGTCTCCTTATCTCGTCTCATCTGATTGGTCACCCCTGGCCAGTGACATTCAATGGTGATTGACGGCTGTTACAAGCCCAGAATACATGCAGGCGAGGACTCGACGTGTCCAACAAAACGAGGAATTGTCACTCCTAATCGAAAATGAGAAGCCTATGATTTATTTGGGTGAAACACTTCTCTTTCAGTCCTTGCAAAAAGCATCTTGTTGTTGTTCTTGTCTCTCTCTCTCAGTCGTAAGTGGCAGATGAATAATTTAGCCTGTAGGATGGAAGTCCCTTCGCCCTGGTCATGTGTGACTCCTCTCAATCTGTGTGTGTTGCACGTGTTTGTACAAAGAGGCAAATTGATGATGATTTGTGCTTCATTTCAAGCTGCACATGGCCCTCATTCTTTCTCTCAGGCTTCATTAGCTCATAATTGTGAGTCTATGTGTGTGTGGTAAAAGGAAACAGAGTTGTGTGAAAACTGCTCTTTTTCCTGTGTGTGTGTGTGTGTGTGTGTGTGTGTGTGTGTCTATAGTATCATTTGAGCTCCTCATAAGCTCAAATTCAGAAATATCTGGTCAAAATTAGGGATGCACCGGCTACCGCAATTTTTCGCTTTCACTAAAATTATTTTGGAGAGCCGAAATCAGTGACCGAAACTGATGTTTAATTAATTTAATGTATGTTTGAATAAATCTGTAATGAAAACAATTTACAGTTTATTGTCATTTAAATGTGTATATTTCACCAACAAACTGGAGTAGAACAATTTCTGTTATTAAAAAGTACAAAAACTGCCTTATGTGCAATTTAAATGTTTGTAAAACTCAGTTTTAGCTATTGGAGTGTTGATTATTAAATAAATATGATTCATTAAATGATTATTAATTCGTTATTTACAGTTTTGGTTTTACGGCATAGTGCGTGCATCTTAAAGTTTTGGTTTCGACTTTTCACCTCAGTGCATTCCTAGTCAAAATAATCACACATTATTGAAATTCTGAAGGTTATGTGCTCCAGACACATGTACATTAATGTACATTGTGGATGTGATAAAGTTTGCTTAAATATAAATACATCCACCTTTGACCTATGTGTTCTTAGGCCTAATTTAACTAGGTGTTAAACAAGTGCAAGGTTCTTTCATCATTTACTCACCATCATGTTCCAAATTTAGGCTCTATGACTGACATTCTTTTGAGGAACATAAAAGGAGATATTTTGAGAAATGCCTGTGTTCTTTTTTTGGTCTATACAATGAAAGTTAATGGTGACCTGTTTGGTTAACAACATTCTTAAAAATATCTTCTTTTGTGTTCTTCAGAAGAAAGAAATGCAGAACTATCCTTTAGACTTGAGAAACAAGCAGCCTGAGTTCTCTTCCATTTTTGTTAAACTTTGTGAATCTGATGGCTGATGTGATCTCCTGCGGCCTCATGGGATAGCAAAGTGTCCACTGGTAGCACACTTCAGAACCTCAGCAGATGCAATAAATCATCTGGGGATTGTTCACCTACTGTTTCATGAATACTGAGCACTCAGACTTCAGACATTCTGTCTTTTGACATACTGCACTTTGCATACTGTATTTTTGTCTTGTTTTCAAGTAAGAAAATATCTGAACTTCCTTAAAACAAGATACATTTACTTGAGAAGCAAAATTGTAAGATATTATGCAATACACACTGCTGTTCAAAAGTTTGGGGCCGGTAAGATTTTGAAAAATGTTTTAGAAAAGTCTTTTATGCTCACTAAGGCTGCATTTATTTGATCAAATATACAGTAAAAACAGAAATATATATATATTACAATTTGAAATAACTGTTTTATATTTAAATATATTTTATATTAATTTATTCCTGTGATCAAAGCTGAATTTTCAGCATCATTACTCCAGTCTTCAGTGTCACATTATCCTTCAGAAGTCATTCTAATATGCTGATTTGGTGCTCAAGAAACATTTTTATTATTCTCGATGTTGAAAATGATTTTTGCAGCGTATTTAGATGCAGGGATTGAGCCTTGGAGCTCATATGGGGGGCACGATTTGAATTTGGCCTGCGTCTTTGTGCCAAGGTCCCTCTTATTCCCAGCGTTCCTGTCTCCTTTCTACGGTCTCTATCTATAAAAAAGTGGAAAAAGTCCCCAAAAAAAGAAGGTACAGTTTCACACTTCCAGACATCTGCGTATGCAAATAAACATGTTTACTGTACGCGCAAACACACGCACGGCCGCACTCCCCACAGACCCCCTCCAGCTGTTCATCTCCATCTGTTCCCACCCCTCAGTCTTTATTCCTCTCTCTGCACACATCAGCTGTGTCATGAATGATTCTCATTCACCCACTGGACATCTCCATTTTACTGCATACCAAGCATTTACTCCGTTTATGTGTGAGTGTAAGCGATTAATAAGCTCTGAACCTGAATGCTCCGTCATCTGTCCTTGCGATATAAAATGAAGGTCTACTCTCACACACACACGCAATTGGTAGTCACAGCGCGTTGTCTGCCATCTAAACTCTCATTCTGGGCACTCGTCTGTCACTGTCCGCACTGGACTGAACAGTTTTTCTCCCAGGATGGAGGGATGAGAAGCGGGAGCTCACCAGATTTAAGACAGCGGTGTTCCCTGTGTGTGTGTGTGACATGATGATAGGTGACAGGCCTCTGAATGGTGGTGTGTGATTTACATAAACGCCCTCTAAGTGTGTGTGTGGCATGTCACCTGCAGGCGGCAAGCACAGAGAAAACACGGTTGACACAGCCTCTGTCTTTCATTCTGTTTTACATGCCGCCTTGGACCTTAATTCGGGCAGATGCCGTATTTAGTTTTATACAAATGGTAATAAAGTTGATGGATAGACATGCAGTCTTTTTAATGGTACTGTTTAATTTTACTGCTGTGAAACCTAGTGCCGATTGTTCAGTGCAGGAGTTTTCAAATATAACGGTCCTCTTATGAGGGATACCCTCGCTAAAATGTCCAGACAACATTCAATTTAGTGGAAGTGGAAATGTAGTAAAACTTACTGTTTTTATTATTTTTACAATTTCTTTTTTACTTGTATATTTTAATTTGAAAACTCCTGGTTCAAAAGATTGAAAGCATTGAAATTGGCTTTTTTCAGTCGACAAAATAACTGTAGGACATGAAATTCAACCAGTATACAGTATATGATACTGTGTCACTTACAGCTTTTATATTTGCGTGAAATTAAATATGCCATCTACACTGACTGAGGTGGTCTGCATCTCTCCTGTGCTTTCAGTTTATTATTGAATCTCTCTCTATCTTCTAACCCCTTCCCTTCTTTCTATTTACACACCGTGCTGCTGTATGTTAAGGTGAGGAGTGTGTATGTGTTTAGCGTTTTGATGGACTGCTGAGTCTCTCTACACATCAGTGTAATGACCTATCCACGCTCTCCATCCAGAGAGAGACGGCGAGAGGGAGATTTTCAATAACGGGGCTCAGCAGTGCTAAACGCAGGCTCAGAAGTAATCGCCTCGGTGGGCTCACACACACACACACCCACCCTTGTCTCAGTTTGAGCATCTGCGGGAGACGAAAAGAGTTTCACAAGACCACTAGTGGAAAAAGCATGCTTTGGTTTGTCTAAATAAATTAATCATTTTTCATATATCTTTTTTTGTTTATACAAATTATATTAGCATTACAGTTTGGGTGAGAAGTTGAATTGAAAAATGAACATGCATTTAAGGCTGTCTTAGTAGTTGTGTTTCCCCTTTTGCTTTAAAGGGTTAGTTCACCTAAAAATGAAAATTATCCCACAATTTACTCACCCTCAATCCATCCTAGGTATATATGAATTTCTTCTTTCAGCCAAACATGGTCGGAGTTATATTAAAAAATATCCTGGCTCTTCCAAGCTTTATGGGAGTGAATGGTTCCCTAGATTTTGAAGCCCAAAAAAGCGGATCCATCCATTATAAAAGTAATCCATAAGACTCCAGGGGGTTAATAAAGGCCTTCTGAAGCGGAGCGATGCGCTTTTGTAACTATAATCACTGGCTTCCAGTAACAGCCGTATGCAGGAGTAGCGTTAGCTTAGGTGAGAGTAGACTCCTCTCGTGGTTCAAACAAATAGGGCTGGGCAACAAACTTAAGCTCCTCTGACATTTCTCGTTTAAAACTCACGTTTTGTTTTGCTCAATCCTCTGCGATTCCACGTTCGTCAATACGTCGGGCTAGAGGTCACTCTGCGGCCAGAACTCAACTCGTGTACGGCCGATACCAGAAGTTATAAAGTTATAAATATGGATATTTTTCTTACGCAAAACACATCGCTTCGCTTCAGAAGGCCTTTATTAACCCCCTGGAGCCGTATGGATTACTTTTATGATGGATGGATGTCCTTTTTTGGGTTACAAAATCTAAGGTACCATTCAGTTCCATTATAAAGCTTGGAAGATCCAGGATAGTTTTTAATATATAACTAATGGTGTTTGATTGTGTTTGGCTGAAAGAAGAAAGTCATATACACCTAGGATGGCTTGAGGGTGAGTAAATTACAGGATAATTTTCATTTTGGGGTGAACTAACCCTTTAATGGCAGCAGCACTCAAGTTGTATAAACTCTGATTGTCTGTACAGTCACATGATCAATGCCACCAATTATTTTTTTAAACTAGAAATTTTGAATCCCATATGTTCAATGTGAACTTTTGAAACCTACTGTATGTTCCAGATAAAAACAAGAAAGCAATTGAGAGTTCTCATAAGACATGTTTATTTTTTTACTTTTTTCCTCTTAATACCTTTTTCTTTCCTTCTTTTTTCACCTTCACAGTTTTGACGTGACAGAGTTTCAGTCTTTTCAGCTGATTAGCAGATAAACTGGTCTAACTAGTTTTATACCTACAATACTTTCAGACTCCTAATGTGCAGGCACACTAGTGAAATTATAGCATTTTCTATTGTCGGTAGTGTTGTGATGCATGAAGCACAGCTCACACAGAAGTCACTTTCAAACCAAGCAGCTCTCTTTTCGTCAATGTGGTGAATTTGTGTGACCAACTTGAACCTAATGTGAAATGTGCATGGGGAAATCGTTCACCCTCATGCTTACTTCCCGATTGCACAAATCCCTATTGAAATAACATTATTTCAACCGTGAAAATTTGGCAGTCAACAGTATATGTGACCCTGGACCACAAAACCAGTCATAAGTCGCACGGGTATATTTGTGGTAATAGCCAACAATACATTGTATGGGTCAAAATGATAGATTTTTCTTTTATGCCAAAAATCATTAGGATATTAAGTAAAGATCATGTTCCATGAAGATATTTTGTAAATTTCCTACCGTAAATAGATCAAAAATGTATTATTAGTAGTAATATGCATTGCTAAGGACTTAATTTGGACAACTTTAAAAAAATTTAGATTTTTTCCAGATTTTCAAATAGTTGTATCTCGGCCAAATATTGTCCTATCCTAACAAACCATACATTCGATGGAAAGCTTATTTATGACCCTTATGACTGGTTTTGTGGTCCAGGGTCACATATGTGAGCACACATTTATGCAGTAGATTTGCTACTTTTATAATATCATTCAAGAGCAGTGGTTCTAAAGGTTTTAGAGAGAGGACAGGAAATTATGGGGAGAATGGGATTGGGAAATGTTGCGAGCTGGAAACTCACAAACTCTTGACTGACTCTGCAAGTCGGAAAGGCTCTGACATATGCCGTGCTCCCATGGTACACACTCGTGTGCTCACTGAATGTGTTCTGTCAGGGTTGTGTTGGATGATGAATGCTTTAGGCAGAGAGCTAGCTGAATGTTTTTTTTTTTTTTTCATAGATACTTTCACACACTTGCGCTCACACTTAGATTCACACCCTTTCGCACACCCTGGCTAAGATCAGAAACATTGGCCTACTTGCTGTTTTGTTGTAACCTCATTTATCATTTCTCATTTTGCCATCTCTGAACTCCTAGACTGCACTAGTATGTGCTGAATTTCTCTCTGGCTGCGCTCAGCGAGGTGGTCGCGGGTCATCTGAATTTAGCCGGACAGAAGTGAAGGTCGTCTCCTGTTCTCATGGCTTTTTCTCATTCTCTTTCCAGGGTCATTGGCTCAGCGCGTGAGGGTGGAGCCAGAAGTCGTGTCATATCCTGGTCAGACTGTGACACTGCGTTGCCAGTTTCCGAACCCAGGCGAAAACCAGCTCACTCAGGTCTGAAATCAACTTCATGTTTCCTGCCAGTCTTAAGCAGAGCTGTGGAACCCAACGAACAAGAGTTTATAAAAAGAACTTGTTTGTTGGGCTCGTAGCAAGAATTTTCTGAAAGTGTTTATGTGCTGTAATCATTTGTTGGTCATCTGCTGAATTTTGTTTGGATTTGTTTCCTCTGGCATGCAGGTGTCATGGATCTTTGAACAGACTGACGCAGTGCGAACCAACATTGCAGTTTTCCATCCAAACTTTGGGGCAAGTTACCCTACCAAATCCCCTCTATCTGGGCGTGTCCGTTTTGTATCAGATCCGCCCACTTTGGACAACCCATCCATTCAGATCAAAGAGGTCAAGATGACCGATGAAGGACGATATATCTGTGAATACGCCACCTACCCTTCCGGCAACGAACAGGGAGTCTCTTCACTGGTCATGCTGGGTATGTGTTTGTTTGCACAGGAGAAAAGAAACACTAAAACTTGGGGCTTTGCTTTAGAGCTGCAACAAATAATCAGTAAAATAAAAAAAAAATGTGTGAAGAAAATATCAACAATTTTTTTTATAATTGATTTAGATGGATATGTAATGAGACTTATATGTGTGTTTGTGTATAACATAAGCACTATGCCTAGTGTGCATTCATAATTTAAGAGTAATTAATTTACTGTTAAAACTACTATTAAATGACTAATTAAAATAACAACTTGTAATAACTTTAATCTGTTTAATCAATCAGAATTTTAAAAAAAAAATAAGTAGTTGACAGCTGTTTTATTTTTATTATATCCAATTAAAAATATTTTTTCAATAAAATACAGGGGGGAAATTGCCTTTTTAAATCTGATTAATCGAAACATTTAAAAAAAATAATTGACTATTTTTTTTTAATAAAACAATTGACAGACAGCATTTTTTTCAATAAAATACAACTGGGAATTTGGATTTTTAAAATCAGATTAATCAAAATAATTGACAAATTGTTTCATCAAAACCAGGGGGAAAAAGTAAAAGACAAGTGACCGCTTGGTCGAGTATAAAAATATTTGGAAGTTGCAGCCTTATTCTGCTTCAAAGAGTCGTGTGTGTGTGTACGCATACTCAGACACACGTCTGTGTCCGTTTGTGGGCTTAAAGGGGATTTATAAATGGTATTGTCAGATCAATTGTGCTGCTGTTAATGTGTGTGAAATGTGGCAGTAACCTTGGCCGGGCTCTCACTCGCTTGCCCCCTCCCTCCTCTCTCTCTCTCCGCTATTGATCTGCCTGCTTATCATGCTGAGAGGCCGTCGCTTCCCTGTCGTTCCCCGTCTCCTCTGCTTTTCTCCTTTCCCTCTCTTTGATGTCTTTCTCAGAGTGAAACGTGAGTACAATGTGAGCGTTGTGCTAGCGTGTGGCAGGACAAGCCGATCTGTGATCTTCCCGTCTCCACTTCCTCCCCTCCTTCTCTCATCCTCCCTTACCCTCCTTCACATTATAGCATCAAATAAAGGTCAAACTCTTTCTCTTTCTCACAGCTAAACCAAAGAACATGGCTACAACTGTCACAGTTACTGCCGGCACAACCCCGGTCATTGTGGCACGCTGTGAATCATCCAATGGCCGCCCGGCAGCGACCATTACTTGGTCTACGATGCTTAAAGGGAACGTGACGACGCCGATGAAGACGGACAATCCGGATAATACGGTCACCGTCCAGAGCACCTACATGCTGGCTCCGCAGCCAGCTGATAATGGCAAAGACATCAGCTGCATGGTGTCACACCGTACCATGTCCCAGCCCGAGACCTTCCCGATGAAACTTGTTGTTGAATGTAAGATATCAGTCAGACCATTAACTACACCAGTAACTACTGATCCAAATGCTGTTACGCTAAGCATTCCCTGTTGCTATAGCTGGTAATTGCTGTAGTGAGCCATGTCTCAATCAGTCCAGTCCAGTAATGTGTCTCAGAATATGCCAGACATTAGTAGAGGTCATCAAGTAAATTACCCTGAGGCTTTACAGTGCAGCTTGGACCAGAAACATGAGCTAAGGGTCAATGAGGTCATCATGGAGTCTGACGGACCGTATCAGTGTCCGATTTACCTAAGACTTCAATGGTGCAAGGCTAAACTCATTCATAAAGGCTAGTTGTTCGATCCACCTATTCACTTTGTCTTTCTCTTTTTGTCAGATCCTCCCCAGGTGCAGATAGTTGGGTACGATAACAACTGGTACAGGGGTCGGACAAGCGCGTCTTTGACCTGTCAGTCTGATGGAAACCCCATCCCCACCACTGTCACCTGGAAAACGTGAGCATTTCTTTTCACTTTCAGTTCTGTTTAGTCTTAGCATTAAGCTGGGTTTGCAGTGTAGAATTTTAGGCACCTTTTTGCTGTTTTTCTAGGATTGTAAAAGACTTCATAGGGCAAAACCTGCAGGCTTTGATTGCTTTGTGCAGGGTTGTCCAAACCTGCTCCCGGAGGGCCACTTACTTGCAGAGTTTAGCTCTAACACACCTGCCTGGAAATCTCTAGTGATCTTGAAGATCTAGATTGGCTGGTTCAGGTATTTTCAGGGGTGTCCAATCCAGCTCCTAGAGGGCCACCTTCCAGCCAGGTTTTGCTCCAATCCTAATGAAACACACCTGAACTAATCAATGTCTTCAGGATTACTAAAAGGCTGTTTCTCAATTCCAAGAACGCAAAGAACAGACTTGTGTTCTCGTGGAGACCGGTCTTGCCAGGTGACATTGAAAGAATAACTCTGAAGGACGAGAGGACAGAGAACGCATCCTTATGATCTTTGTTTTTGCTCAACCAACTATCCCAGCATGTTAAGTAGCAGCTAATGTACCATAAATACAACACAACATCACAAACAAATATCACAACCTATTAAAACATTTCTTTCATAATATTTTTATATTATATAAAAATAATTGATTATATCATTTTATTTTACCGCGTGTATTTGTGAAAATTAGTATGTACGTTTAATGTTACCTATGCTTTTTCAATGTTAAGATTCTTTTTAATATGCCAATTAAAACACTGCAGGCTTTCTTCATGTCATTATCACTTTATTCAAATTAAGCGAAACAAACGGATAATTGTTTGCTGTCATGTATTTGCGAGCTTGCAACGGGAAGTTTAAAGCTTACAGGCTTCCGTACGTCGACCGCCTGCAGTGTCTTCTGGGATTTTTTACGGTTCTATTCTGTCGATGTATCCTCTATCAAGAACACATCCGGGTACTTTCATGCATCCTCTGTACTTGCGTTTTTGAGTATTATAATTGAACTTCGACGGTTGATGATGACGTAGTACAAGAACACAAGGAAGCACGACCACTTAAGAACGCATATTGAGAAACAGCCAAAGCTTCCAGTCAAGTGTGTCGGGGCAGGTAGGTGCTAATCTCTGCAGGACATTGGCCCTTCAGGAGCAGGATAGCCCTAGCCTATGCAAAGAATCTCAGTATCAGACAAAGTTCTGTCAGTGTCAGAAATTTAGTGGCACAGTCGTGCAGTGTGGTGACTTCAATGAAATGCTAATTGGATGATTTGGATCACAGTCTTGTCTAAGATGTGTATCATCGATGTCGCACGCACAGTGTGGCATGGCTTTTACTCAATGCTTAAATGGGAATATATTGTACAGTCTGACAAGCAATAATCAAAAAATACTGTAAAAGGCATACAGTGTTCACCCGGCTTAAGATAATGGCCACAAACCGTCCAATGTCCATTTACAGGCCCTCTGACGCACACAAAATTGGAAAGCACGTTCTCAATCTGGCACTCGTTACTCTGAATCAGCTGGCTTTAACACAACTTCTGGGAGTAAGGACTCAAAAAAAAATTTCAATGCCAGACTATTATTGTGGTATCAGTAGTTTCCAATAAACCCACCTCTAAATAGCACCACAAAACAAACTGTTGCCAAAGATAGTCAGATAGCTGCTTCCTGTCTAAGTGGGTGGTTCTTGGCCAGAAAAAGTTGCAAAGGGAATTAGACATAATGCTGATAGTCATGAGGTCTTTTAAGCTTTTGGTTCTATCTGAAACGTTATGCCAATGTTGCATAAATGTTGTCCCTCAGTTTGTCCGGGCTGATGCCTGAAACGGTGCAGGTGCAGGAAAACCGGCTCGCCGTGCAGAAGGTGGATGACACTATAAATACCACCTTCATCTGTGAGGTCAGGAACAGCTTGGGATACGGCAGAGATCAGATCACCGTCTTCGTGAGGGGTAAGTCTGTCTGTAGTATTTCTTAACAGGATCCTCACACATTTATACTGTGGTGAGTGTGAGGTGGTGACGGAGGTACTAGTTGGAAATTTGGACTAAATTTCAGACCAGCAAGGGGTTACAGTTCAGACATAAGGCAGTTTGTTGGCACTTTCCTTGTCTGTTTTATTCGTCACTCTGTCTGTCCTTTAAGATCACCTTGCATGCACTGTCATCCCTCAGCATTTAGCTGTTCCTGACTCTATGGTGGCGTTTTTACTTTAGTCTGTTGATCTGGAAAACATGTCTGAAAATGTGACACAGGTCCCATAGAATTCCAAAGGACGTTTCCCGAAGACAGGAGTGTGTGATTGCAGATGTAACTGTGTTTGGGTGGGATTGGATTGAGTGCAGCTATATTTGGTTGTTGTTGAACAGTGTTTTCTGTTTAAATCATAGTTGTTGTGTATTCAGAAAAATGTCCTTTAAGTAGTCAATATGTTGAAGATATTGTATCACTTGCAGCATGCTGTTAAAGCAATTTCACAACGCGTGAAATTATGTTGTGGTTATAGCTTACTCACAATCGGTAAGATTTTTTCATGTTTTTGAAAGAAGTCTCTTATGCTCACCAAGGCTGCATTTATTTGATTAAAAAAAACAAAAAAAAACAACAACAGTAAAACATTAATTTTGTGAATCAGTACTACAATTTAAAATAAATTAAATTTAAATTGTAATTTACTCCTGTGATCAAAGCTGAATTTCCAGCATCATTACTCCAGTCTTCAGTGTCACATGATCCATCAGATATCATTCTAATATGCTGACTTGGTGCTCAAGAAACATTTCTTCTCATGTTGAAAGCATTTGTACTGCCTAATATTTTTGTGGAAACCATGATATGTTTTTTTTTTTTCAAAACATATCAAAGTCTTTAATTAAATGGATAATTCAAAAGAACAGCATTTACTTCAAATGGAAATCTTTTGTAAAAATGCAAGTGTTCATTGTCATTTTTGATCAATTTAATGTGCCCTTGCTAAATAAAAGTATTATTATTATTATTTTAAAATATCTTGCTGACCCCAAACTTTTGACATTGTGTATATAATGAATGCGTTTGAGTGAGCAGTCATAACCCAACATATGATGATTGGACTATTTAAAATGTAAATCAATCATATTCTTCTGTCTGTTTAAAAAATAAGACAGTTTTTCATTATATTTTAATGAAATTATGATTTTTTTCATCATGGTGCATTTGTTTAATCTGGTCTTTATTGACCAAGTCAAAGTTGATTCCATTTGGATTATTCCTTTATCTTATCTTTATTTATTTATAAATTTTTTGACACTGGCAACTTTATTGACTTTATTATCACTGGTGTTCAGGTTGGGGTGGGTACGATTAGTGACCTCTGTTAAACTACTCCTGCCCTTCCCATAGCTTTATGGCCAAAGTGAGCACTACGTTTGTTCGCTGTCATTAAATGCAAAATTGTCCTCTCCTGGCTTTTTCTGGCCCATTCTGATGTCCTGTGACAGGCTGATGGAATAAAATATCCACATGGTTGACTGCGGAGGGATTGAGCTGCTTTAGTGCTGAGCAAGACTAATAGCTCTTAGGTAATGTGGAGGAAAGGTGCTTTTCTCTCACAACTTGGGTTTTAAAAGCCTTCTACCTTTCTCCATCTCGCTCGCGCTCTCTCTCTCTCTCTCTCTCTCTCTCGCTCTCTCGCTCTCTCGCTCTCTCTCGCTCGCTTTCTTGCATATATGTGTCCTTGTGTGTGGCTTTAAGGCAGATCTTTGTTAATTTGGAAAAGTACATTCCCCTACTGTACACTAAACTCACAACATCTTGCCTTCCATCCACATTTGGTCCCTCCCATATTCTCATGGATTGAAAACAAAAGAAAGGGCAAGCAGGAAGAGACTGAACCAAGCGAGGAGGGTGGAGCGGATGAACGCTGGTGGCATTTCAACCCCCCTGGGAACCTACGGCTCTCCCATCACACGTGCATCCTCTCGCTCTCCTCCCCTCTTCCGCTCACATCACTTTCATCCTCTTCACTTCAAACTCTCTCTCGTTTTGTTTGCCTGAGCCACTTCTGTGCCTTCCAAACCTGCTACCCATCCACCCTCCTTCTCTGACCATCTCCCCCCACAAGAGGCTCTCGGTGAGGATAAGTCAGTCACTGCTGTTTCAGCTCCCGGCCTCTTATCCTCCTCTGTCAAAGGAAGAGCGGAAGGGAAATGCTAATCAGACCCATAATGCAGAGCCAGGCTGTGTCGTGCATGTACGGACAGAATTTGTTGTTCAGTTGGCGTTCGTAGCATGTAGTGTAGAAATCAGGTGCAAGAGGAGATATATTCTGTGGAGCGCCACGGGAAGTGTTGGTTAGCAGTGCTTAAGTGCAGCCGTTTTGACAACCATGAAATGGCCACTACCTTTTCGGTCGTGTGGCTGTCTTCGCCCCCGGCAACCATCTCCATGGTGACTAAGGCCAGCCCGCACAGATCTTGTCTCGGTGTTCCTCCTGAAAGCATGAGCGGTACAGGGATACCTCGGAGCGCGTTTTGTAGCTTCACCACTGGAGCCAGAGCCGTGAATCCAACTTCGAATCCAAATCGTTTCTCAACACTGTGCCTCATGTGCCTCATGGCTAACCTAGATTCAACCCCCACTCCTCGCGCTCTCTCTCTCTCTCTGTCTCTCTCTCTCTCTTTCTCTTTCTCTCTCTTTCTCTCTCTCCTCCATCATTCATTTTCAACTCTGGAGATTCTGTCGTATTCTCCATCCAGCTGTCATGACAAAAAATCTCCTCCTCCGCCTTGTCCTGCTCTCTCCCGTCCAGTGGTGTGACGGAAAAAAATAAAAGAGAGGATGTGAGGCATGCAGAGACATTTTTTTTTTGGTCGCGTCTGTCTAGAAAAGCTCCATGAGCTTCATTCATCCACTCAGCCATTCACTTAAGAGTCTTTCAGAGCACTAATATGTACATTTATTAATATACTGCCAGTACTTAGAGAAAGATAAAGAGACTACATTAGTGGTAATACAATATAATTGTAATTGTTCGCTTGGGTGAACTATCCCTTTAAGCAACTTTTAAAGTGATGTAACAGAAGTATCGGCATATCTTTTGTTCCATATAGGGACGCACATCTGAATGAAAACCTGAGAGAAGTCTGTTGTTTCACCAGAAGGTCAAGTTATGACAATTTAATTAAAAATGAAGTCTTCTAAAAATTTCTAAAAATTAAACTGGATAAATCATCCACAATAAGATAAAAAGATGCATTTAAAAATAGATAGGGCCAAAAATACTTTGAGCTGCCTCCTTAACAACTTCCTATAGGGAAGAAAACGTATATAAAATATTGCCTTTTACTGTGGATTACGAATTTGGTACTACTTCAAATTTTGATGCTTCTTGGTCAGTGTTTAGAAACCACATAGCAACATGCTAAAAACCACTCAGAACACCTTTTTAGTCATGTGCCAACACCCTGGCATTGTGACTGCGACTTCGCCACGGGCAAGCACCCCTCCGTGGCTGTGTGTGAGCGTGAAATCTTCCGATAATGAAGCCATGTAAATCCGTGGGTGTGTGTGTGGCCGCTATATGATCAGACTGTCATGTATAATTCAGAGGACTCAGGCAGGCAGTGAGAGATTGACTCAAAGATCAGAACAACATGCTCACTCTGACTGAAACAGTGGGAGGTTGAGGTGTGTGTGGGAGAGAGAAGTACGCCACAGTGGGTGGCTAACGGGAACATAGCGACTGAGGCAGTCAGACATGATTGTGTTCCTGTTGTTTCTGCCGTTAGCTGTGTGTCTGTGCAAGATGCACAAGAAAAAACGGTGACAATCAATGAAAAACGTATGAGTTTCAGATTTAAGATTTTGTTTTTTTTGGGTGTTAATACATGCACTGCTCTCTTTCAGCAGTGCAAGTCACGTCTTTGCACACTCATTTCATCTCATACACGCATTCGCCGGGCAGTGGGGAAGAAGCGGTGCGCCGTTGTGTGTTTGTGGCTTCAAGGCCGATGCGTCTGTCTGCTGTCTCCCCTGTCAATCTCAGCCTCCTCTCTTACGTCTTCCTTCCTCTCATCCGTCCGTCTATCCATCCGTCAACCAGTCATCCGTCCCTTTGTCCATCATCCTTTCTTTTCTGTTTTATGTGAGGCTGCATGCTGGTGCTGTGTTTCCTTCTTCATTGTGCAGTTGTAAGTGTGAACTCTGCAAACTGGCCTTATGAAAAGCAGTTCCCCTTAAGGAATTGCACATAAATGTCACCCTTCCACATGCATTCACGTGATTCAACAAAAGCCGGACAGGACTAGTTTTCTAAACAATGTTTGAATTACAATTTTTATCATCTGTGACATCTGTGATTTCATGTACCGATTCGGATGGGACTAACATTTATTACAGAGGTGGGAGTGTGTCTTTTCTAGACATGGCCGTTACCCACGTGCATCATGTATGATTTATATATTTTGTAATAAATTACTTGTTGATATAGCTTTAATTTATTATTAAAAAAAACTTTACATGGGTTTATAGAAGTGGCTGTTTTAAAATAAACCCACATAAGTAAGCTGAGACATCTAGACAAGTATATTACCTGACACGGATAATAAAATGGGCTTTGCAGTTTCCAGAATTTGGCTCTAATTATTAATTTTATAATACATTTTTTTTCATCTGATACCATATATATATATATATATATATATATATATTGAAATGAAAATGAAAGCATGCAAAAGTTTGGTACACAAACGGTTTTAAAATTAAAATCACAAAGTATGCCTGTGAAACACGCATTTCTCTAATGTAATTTCTCTTATGTAACTAGTCCCATCCGAATAGGGGTATACACAGACATTTGAGTTTATACATGGACTGTGTGTGAGAAACTGGAAATCAAACCGTAAAAACCCCATGAAAACATTTACATTTGATGTTTGTGAATGATTCAGTGTTTTTGAATTAATCTTTTAAGTGAACAAACTGTTCTTCCCTTCCATGCACTGTTGGACGTAATAAACAAATATGATCTTAACTGAACGAGTCTCTGTTTTGAGTCTTAACAAGACTCTAGGGGACAAATTGAACGAGCCATCACATGAACGAACTGAATGTACTAGGGTATCTTGCTTGTGAACAAGGAATTACTGACCAACTTAAAAAGTCGACCATGTCATTTGTTCAGTTTGGCATATGAGTCACACACAAGTAGAGAAAAAGGCTGAATATGACAATGAATATATACTGAATATATCAGTGTAACCTTAAAGGGTCACTGCATTAATCTTGTCATCATTAAACTGTTCAAAAAATCTCCACCGTTATAGAAAATATCAAAGGGCTGGTTCCTTTGTTTCACTTGACATGAACCAAGATTTGGTACTTGCTAGTCAGTTGCAGGTGGTATTTTTAATTTAGGGGGCGGGTCATTTTTTTTCTTCTAGAGAGCATTTGATTGGACAGAAATCTCTGTAGTACAGGATGAGTCATCAATATTTTTAGTCTGCTAAAGATGAGTTCAGCTCTATGGACTGAAAGGCAACAAATCTCCCGTTTTGATTTCATTGGGTCTTTAAACATTTAATTTCCATTTCCTTTCCATGAATCTAACTCTGTCTAATTCTGTTCTCCTTTCTTTTCTTTCTTTTTCACCTTTCTGTCTCTAGAGCAATCACCTCCGTCCTCAAACGCAGGTGTGATCGCAGGTGTGATCTTCGCGTGTCTTCTGGCCATCATACTGTTAAGTGTCCTCGCATACTTCCTGGTATCCCATAATCGCCGCCAACAGCATGGTTACCGCGGCACCGGCAAGCCAACCGGTGCTCCCTACGACTCCTTTACCCGCCTCTTTGGTTCTGCTAAGTCAAGCAAAAATGGTACTGGAAACAATGGAAACAACAACACGCCCATTTACAGAGGAGATGTGGGGCTTAACGAGAAATCAGCCAATCAGGGGATGCATCCGGGTGGCGTGGCTCTGCTCGAGACCACGCGCACTCACACAGCGGAGGATATCCTGCTTAGTAGAGAGATGGATGAGGTAGAAAGGAAGAAATTCGATGAACTGGAAGAAGAGGATGAGCGATATGACCATTTCAGTGGGGTTGGACCCATTCTACAGCTCCGCCCACATGAAGATGACATAGATGATGACATGGAGTCCCAGAGGGATGGCTCTGTGATCTCTCGGACTGCTGTCTATGTGTAAGAAGAAAGCAGAAAGAGGTTCTTGAAGGGTGAACATGGACCTCTTCCAGAAGGATTGCATTTCTTCCTCTCAACGAATATATTCATTTTATTGTAAAAACAAATTACGGCATCAAATACCATGAGAAAAGGATTAATGAATGGATGAATTAATATGCTGGATATAGCACAGATTACATTGAAGGATCGGGTGGAGTAAATAGAGACTACTAAATACAAAACTGTCAGGCTTCCATTTCTAATTATTGCTCTGGTTGTCATGGTGACAAGTTCTGAGTAATACGAAACTGCAAATGTTGACACTGCGTGATATATATGACATGCACACACATGAAGTTATGTATATAAAACCACTGTGCTGTTATGTAATCATTTTAACATGTTCTTCAATTCTATTGATCATGGTTTCACACTTAAACCAGTTTCAAACTTGATTTACTTTCAAACTTGATTTTAGTTGAATTCGGTTAGAGCACATTCCTCGGCACTACGTCTCTCTTTCAGCACGTTCTATGGAAGCTATCCTTATGTATTGTGTAGATTTTGAAGGAGTTAAACATGCACAGTGCTTTTGATCTAAATTCACCCTCCCATGCTCATCTGTCTCCAGATGACGTGTATAGTTCACTCGTCATACAGCACACAATATCTCAATCCCGTGACACGACTCACCAGTGAATCATTTGGTTTCGAGGCTAATCGAATCAAATATTAATGCATTGTGTGTTTGTTCTCACCCACAGTCCATTTAGCCAGGAAATGATGGGTTCAAGGCAGCGCATGTTGCAATTTTTCCGTATGCATTTAGTCACAAAACAATGTAGCAGATTGCTGTAGTAAAAAAAACAGCCAGTCAGGGTTACATCCTTAAAAAAAAACTTTAAACCCTGACGGAAGGAAGGATTCAACTAAATATATTGTTCAACTTCTAAAGTAATGGTGTGCCACATATGCACTGGCACTTTACAATATGGTTCAATATTAGTTGTAGCTATCATGAACTAACAATGTTAACAGCATTTATTAATATACTATTGTTTGTTGATAATACATTTACTAATGTTAATTTATAAACTTGAAATGTTTGTCAAAATTTACTTTAGATTAATAAATGCTGTGGGCATATTGTTTAAATTTAGTCCATGATACCTAATGCATTAACTAATGCTGATGAATTAAACCTTACTGCAAAGTGTTACCAACAAATCTATATTTATAACTATAGCCCATGTCCATTGTTACCATGGCCACGCAGCTATATATACCTCTCCTCCGACACCACAGTTATGCATCACGTACTGTTTTTTCCTTGTTTTATTGTCGTTCCTCTCGGTCGGTGAGATACACTGCCTTGTTTTAGGGGAAATAAAATGAAGAAGCTCTTGAATGAGTGAACGATCATGTGTATTGTTCGATGTGAGGTGATTTGTAAACTACTGTATGTACACATTTTATTTTTCTTAAAAAATGACGGAAAAATGCCTATACTTATAAATGTTGTAAATACGGAGACGGGGCGAGGTGAATATCCAGGTCGAATGTTGCGCATGTCAACCACGGCTCTGTGCGTACAGAACTATATGAGAGCACATATCACATATTTATATCTGTAATCTAGTATCGACTGTACTAGTTTCACCTGTACCGAGTTCAAACACATTCACATGGTGGAAGCTTTCTATCGGGTGTAGTTTGAGTGTATGTGTGTGTATGAGTCAGCGTGTTAAGTGGTGTCTGACTCGAGGGCAGTGAGTTATCCCTCCAGTCTCTCAGGGTCTCACACACGTACACAGTGTGATTTAAACTGGACATCACACACACACACACACTCACATATATTCATTCTCCCTCTAAATCATCTGTCAAACCACCTGCCCTTGAGTCTGTAAGTGTCCCTCTCTGTTCCCAAGTATCAAAGGGCATATTGGGCACCGTAGTGTTGTTTCCCTGGGCTTCCATCTTGATTCAGTGACCCTATTAGTGCCACGTATGGATCAATGCTACTGAAAGAAGTTGTTCTCACCTCTGAAAGGGTGGTCAGTCTGACGCACTCTGATCCGTCTGGCACCGAATAGGCCGGGATTTCGACGCAGCTCAGTTTACATCCTGATTGAAAGGTCAGACCGCAATCAGTGAATGTGTGAGTAGAGGAAGTCATTTCGTCATTCGTGCTCTGAGAGGCAGAACGCTTTAGCTCCTCATTAGAGGAGAACGCACTGACCTTCCAGCTCAACGTCTCCACCAGGAATTCCGTAATGAAGGAACGGATGCCTTGAGAATATTAAGGAAGTATCCTCTGAGATGCAAGACGGTTTAAGTAGATTTCCAGAGAGTGTGGAGTTGTGAATAGGGGGATGTTGCGTCTCCTCGATGTCGTCGGCGTCTCTCATTGTCGATGTTCCACTGTCCTGGTGAACACATGCACACACATTTAAAAGCCTTAATTTCACCCGTTACAAACCATTCCTCCTGTGTACATAATATAAATATATAAACATGATATAAGACTAAACGGTAATGTCACATCCTTGTGTATTGTACTTCACTGCTGTGAGCATGAAGGATACCTAGTTTTAATTGAGTTGGTATCACTTTATAATAATGTTGAATTTGTTTGCATTTTTAATGCATTAGGTATCATGAACTAACAATTTTTACAGCATTTATTATCCTAGGTTAGTAATGATTTATTTGTTAATTCGTGATTGTTCATAATGCATTAGGTAATGTTAATTTAAACAACTTGAAATGTTACAAATATATTAGTATATGCAGAAGTGAACATTAATCTAGATTAATAAACGCTGTAAAAATGTTATTTGGTTACTTAATACATTAACTCATGTTAACATCTTGAACCATATTGTAAAGTGCTATTGAGTTTTATATCAGTGGATTTTACTGTTGTTTCTTTTTTCTATTTTTATTTTTTATTTGTATTAAATGATCTGTGCTTTATTTGTTTTTATTCTGAGTGGTTTATTGATGCCTGTATCGTGTTTGTGCTGTAAACTGTTGAGCAGTGCTCTTGAACTCTCATGGACACACAGAAAACACATCTATACTACTAAACTGCTTTATTGCCTTGCGTTGCTTTTAGGTTTTATTTTGGTTGTCTGAATGTTTTCGCAGTCTTTGTAATATTGTCTTTTTTTATTTGGTTGCTTATTAAAGTCTTACCGATATTTGACTGATCTTGGTATGTGTTGAATGCTCTGGGGCTCAATCAAATCCCTCATATTATTTTTTTTTTTTTCCTGCAGTGTTTTCAGTCTGGTTTCTGGGTTGTGAATGTTCAGTTAACAGTGTGTGTGTTCGTGTGTGTGTTCGTGTGTGTGTTCGTGTGTGTGTTCGTGTGTGTTGACAAGTCACCTGTCACAGATAACACCGCCGGCTGAAATAGAGCTAAATGAGAGAGCGACACATAAAGCGTCCACATAAATTTTTTTTTTTTTTTTTTTTTTTTTTAAATACATCTTTGCCCCTTTTTTATATTAGTCTAAAAGAATGTTTTTGTCAAATGGAAAACATCAATGTTGTGGATAATTCATGCTGTATTCAGTGTCAATGTTTTGCATTGTTACAGAAAGAGCGTATTTATGACACAACCAAGTACCATAACAATAGTGATAACTCTATTAGCTTTCACACCAATGAAAAATAACTATCTTTTTATGACTAGAGTAAGATTGAATAAAATTCAACTGACTCAGAATTCTTAGGGTAAAAAGTCAGAATTGTGAGATGTAAACTTAGAATTCTGAGAAAAACAGTCTTGAGTTCTGAGTTATTAACCCAAAATTGTGAGATATAATCTCAGAAATACAAAAAATAAACTCAGAACTGTGTGTTGTTAACTCGCAACTTTATGAGAAAGTCTGAATTGTGTGATGCTAACTTAAAGGTTATTGCAACTTTTACAGTATCTAATTATGACTTTATTTTTCACATTTTGCAATTACATTTTTTATTATTTCATGGCAGAAACTGGCTTGCATAGTTACCGGTGTTAATTTAAGATTCAGCTTCAGCTCACACAGCTCGTGTAAGGCAATCTTCAACATTAATAATTGGATGATTTACACTGTAAAAAAAAATATTGTTGGTTTAACTTAAAGTTACCTGGTTGCCTTAATTTTGAGTTAATACAATGAAGGAGATTGGTTTAATAATTAGAAACTCAAAATATTATGTTATCTGAGCCACATTAATTATCTAAGTTAATTTGAATAACTTTAAAATATTATTTTTTAAGTCATATTCTAGATTTTTCTTCTTGAAAAAAACCCTAGTGCATTATTAGTATCCTACAATTTAATTATGGTTATGAAGCACATTCTTGGTTTTGTCTTAGTTATTGATGACGAAATCAAAAACACCTTTATTATGGAACATTTTTCAAAGTCCTTATTTTGTCATAGTTTGTCCATGCATTCAGATGTATTCCATGGAAATGGAATTATTTTATAAAACACACACACTATAAAAAGAATGTGGTAGAGTTTGTATTCCAGTTTCTTCCCTTTAGGTTATAAAGTTGACTGTCTCAGCATAGTTCAGCCCTCTTTGTTTACACCAACGCAACCGATCTCCTATCTCAACAGGTTAAAATTTAACCAAGAGCACACATTGCGAAGGAGGGGGGAGTGAAACTGAAGCGTTTGTGTCATCATAAAGGTATTCAGCGGGTAGAATTCCTCTCAGTGGGGTGTGTGTGTGTGTGTGCGTGCATGCATGCGTGCATTAGCAGGTGACCCTGATAGAAATGTGCCTGTTAATGTAACAACAGACGTTTTCTTCCAGAAGTAGATGTGCCCTAGATTCCGTCCTTTTCCTCCCTTTCCCTCTCTTTCCCTCTCTTTCTCTTCCAGTTGACGGGGTCAGAATCTCGGTGCTCCTGGCACACTTGTCACTGTCGTTTGGAGTTGGAGGGGTTTTTTTCTCGGCCATTTAGCCATCTGCCTGCTCTAATTGCTCTGAGTTGCAACCTGGAGTGAAGACCAGCTGCTTCTTTCCTCTCTTAGTTCGTCTCTCTCTCTCTTCCCACAACACTAGCTGAATGTATCATGATAATAGCCTTATGTTGTTGTGTAATGGTGTGTTCCACTTGTCCTGAGACACAATCATGACCTAACACAGATGTGAGGTTAAAGATGGGCTCAGTCATTTTTTCCTCTTTGAAAATGCTTCAGCCTTAAAGGGACAGAGCACACAAAAATGAAGATTTAGTTATTTACTCACCTTCACGTCATTCTAAACGTGTATGATGTTAGGAAGAATTACAGCCATATATTCACTTTCACTTTTAAAAAATATGTAAAAAAGATCATATCAGTAGCTTAATAAAAGCTAGTTTATTTTAAATGGTGCAGGTCACCTAATGGAGATTGCCATGTTGAGATCACATGACCAGCAGAATTCGGCTCCCATCATCTTGGAAACCTTCCTATTATCAGACACTTTCACTCACAAAGTAAATTTAGTATGCTAATAGTGCATTTTTACAATGACACTGGTAACCAAAACTCATATGGTAGAGGGCCACTGTCCTGCAGAGTTTAGCTCCAACTCTGATCAAACTCACCTGCCTGTAGCCTTTGTAATCCTGAAGACACTGATTAGCTGGTTCATGTGTGTTTGATTAGGGTTGGAGCTAAACTCTGCAGGACAGTGGCCCTCCAAGACTGGAATTGCCCACCCCTGGTATAGATGTTTTACCAGTGACAGATTTTTTGGTTCTTGAAAGCGTGATACTGATTTGTATTTTTCCCTGTCCGCCTCCTTTCATGTCACAGGATAGTCAGTAGTAGTCTTGTCTAGTGAAGCCATTATATTTAAATGATCTGCTTCTGTAACCGAATTCTGATAGAACCATATGTGGGCACTGGGCAGGTCTCCATTAAAACTACATTAAAATCCATTTTAGATGTAACTTTATTTCATTTACATTCTATTGGCTGTACACTAGTTCAAAGGTTTAATACACTAAAACATATAGTATTATTATTACAATGTAAAATAACTGTTTTCTTTTAGTATATTGGAAAAATTGCAATTTATTCCTGTGATGGCAAAGCTGAATTTTCAGAATTACTTCAGTCTTCAGTGTCACATGGTCCTTCAGAAATCATTCTAATATGCTGATTTAATGATCAATTTCTTATTATTATCAATGTTGAAAACAGGTGTGCTACTTAATATTTTTGTGGAAACCATGATGCATTTTTTCAAGATTATTTATTTGAACTTGAAATCACTTTATTTTAAGGTGACATAGTTACACATTACATGCACTTGCTATAGTAATAACAGTAAATTATGCATAGTTACAAGTAATTAACTCTTAAACCAAACTATAACTGTAACTCCTTAGGTAGTACATATAGTTAATAAATATTACTCAGTACTTATTTGAGTAAGTACAATGTAACTACGTCACCTTAAAATAAAGGGTTACACTTTATTTTACGGTGTCATTGTTACAGTGTACTTATATATTTAAATACTGAGTAAAATGATGGTAGGATTAGGGTTTGGTTGAGGGTTAGTTGCATGTAATTTTGCATAATTTACTGTTATTACTATGGTAAGTACATGTAACGTGTAACAAAGACACTGTAAAAAAAAGTGTTACCAAATAAAGTGTAACCTTATAAATGTCTTTACTGTCATTTCTGATTAAGTTATTCATTTCTTGCCGTGTTATTTTTGGGGCTGTGACTGAGGGTATTCGCCCTGTTGACGGTGGTCAGGGATAGATTTCGGCTAAAAGGAGTTAATGAGATCATGCACTGAAAAAATCTAAAACAAGCGCACACACACAAAACTCTATTTAACTCACGTCACATGCCTCACATGTGGATGTGCGGTTAATAGCGAACGACAAGTCTGGTCCAAAGGCTCTATTTTTATTCCTTGTCATGGAGAGGGATGGTTTAGGAAAGATAAAAAGCGAACGGAATGAAGGCCCGAACGAAGAGCGAGGATGCGCTGGTGTGATTTGGCCCTGAAGCTTTGACACTTCCGTCATCTGTAGTGTTTCTGTGAATTGGACATGTGTGCGCTGCGCACGCACCCTCGCTCAGTGGGAGATTGGATTGACCCACGTTGCCCTGAGCTGTCAGGCTGTGAGGATCGTCTGGTATCCCTCATCTCCCGTGGGCACCCGCAGGCTACGACATTACACACAGAAAACAGATGAAGAGATAGATTAGGCCCGGCGGGGGTTCTTCTGGTGGCCTGTCTGACCTTATCAATTGCTTTGATTATGGATGATTGATCAGTTGGTACTGGAGAGTAATTCATGCTCGGTTTGCCACTCTTCCATGATGGGGTTGTTACCATGGGTAGAAGATCCAGTGACCTTTTACACACACTGACATTTAAGTGAAATGATTATTTGATGGCGCTGGCGTGTTAAGAGGAGACAGAGCACATAATCAATCAGCAGGGATGATGATAGACCCAATGTGACAGGTAACCATAGTAACATCAGAACTCTGTGTTGACTCTGTAACCATCCACTCTCGGCTGTTAGCTTTTTGTCTTTTTTTTGTCTTTTTTTTGTCAGGTATGCTGCCTCAAGTTTCCACTTATGAGCTCAGACATTGTAATTATGATGAGACGTGCATTCAAGTTTTGAAATAAGTGGATGCAGTGGCCAATTTAATATTTCTTTCTTTTTCACTTACTGACAAAGACATGAAGCTTTTGTAGTGCTAGTGCAACAAAATTAAGCAGAGAAGAGGTTACATGTAGGTGTGTAAGTGATCATTTTATACACACATAAATGCACAGCTTGCCCTCGAAGCCTCTGACAGCTACTATTTTGGGAAGCATGCTTCATTTAATAATTTGAGATTTATTTTATAAATGATTGTATGCATTTTTTACCTGGATTAATTTGCTTGATAAATTAAATCACGGTTTCCACAACAATATTACGTTTTCAAATGTGATCATTAAAAATGTTTCTTGAGCAAATCAGCATATTAGAATGATTTCTGAAGGATCATGTGACACTGAAGTAATGGCTGTTAAAGATTCAGCATTGTATAACAGGAATAAATTACATTTTAAAATATTTTTAAAAAGACAAAATTTGTTTTAAATTGTAATAATATTTCACAATATTATTGTGGTTACTGTATTTTTTAAATCAAATAAACAGCCTTGGTGAGCATACATTGAAAAAATGATTTTTGCTGCTTGTCCAAATTGCTTAGTTAAAATGAGCTAAAGCAACACAATTGCTATACATTTTCTCCTAACTTAATTTGATTGTGTTCAATCCACTTAAATATATGTAAAATTGAAGTTTACTTAATCCATTTGTGTTGAGATTACATGAATGATTTGTGTTACATTAACTGTAACTGGGCAGGGCTTGTTTGTTCCCAGCATGCTTTGCATATGGTTAAATCAAGTTATGGTTAAATTTATTTTATATGTAAAAGTGTTATTTTATGTATTTTTGAGCAATATGAGAAAGGGGGAGACTTGATAGTGTGTAATAGTGTTTAATGTTCAATTATGTTGGAATTATTAGAACAATTATTAGAACAGTGTTACCATTGTGGAGAAGAGCCATTGTGCTTAGGCTGTGGACTGATACAGCTAATGTCATAACTGCTTTGCATAAGCTTTTAATGCTTAGCATTTAAGATGCTAATGTGTGCTATTGCTAGCTAAACGTTTGTCAACTAGCTAATGCAATATTATAATTTACTTGTGTGACATTAAAATATATGAAATTGAATTGGATGAATGAATATATGAAATTGAATGCCTAAATCATGTTAGGGAGCCATATAAAATTCACTTTGAGACTACTTAATTGGGTCACTTGACTTCAAATGACTTCATTCCATGATGTTGAAGTTACATGAACAAATTATGTTTGTTTAACTTAATTGATTCATGTGGGACCGATGTACAAGATTAAATCATGTAAATCTCAGTGTATGAGACTTCTTTCAAAAACATTTAAAATATCTTTCTGTCATTTACTGTCAGTTTTTGGTATAAACAGAGTTTAGTATAATACTTTTTCTCATCTGCATCTCTCAATAACAAGCTTTATACACTACAATATGCCCTTTCTAAATATACAATCACATATTCTGCACCGTTTACCAGATTAAGGGAACGACACATCTTAACCCGCTCTCTCCTACTAATTTCTGCGACTCTACTCTTCATGAACAGTACAAGAATGCAAAATAAATATAGTCATAAGTACATAAGTACAGTCAACATGACCAATACCAATTTGCTTCTGCCACTATTCTTAAATTGACACACCCTAAACTCAGAATGTCAGAGCTTCCAGAAAAACCCACTAGCAATTACAGCATTTTGGTGGCATTCATCTCATAAACACAATCATTCTGACACAACTAGAAGACAGCAGTAGTCCTGGCCTCCTGCTGACACGAGTTGTCACAGGGAAAAACTAGCTGGTATGAATGATGTGGATGATATCCCAGAAGGGGGTACATGAGTGGACCTCTGCAGCAACAGCAGAATGATTCTAGGACACATGCAGACGGGAAGGATTTGAGGAGGAGGGTGGGTTTAATATATATTTATATATACTGTTTTTATATGTGCATGTGTATATATCATATATGAGTGATGGGCAAAGGGACAGGTAGAGAGGAAGGACAAAATTCATTTTCCTAGTTTGAATTTTTGTCTGTAGAAGACTTGGAAATTGTCTTCTACAAATCACTCACTCTCGCACTTATTCTGTCCCCTCCCCGGAGAGACGGCCCACCTGCAAAAACAGAGCGTGAGATGAAAGGAGGGCGACTTTTTGTGTTCAGTGCATTCTGAAAGGACACACACACTTCTCCCTCTTCCAAAAGGCAAGCACACATTGCCACTCTTGTATATTGATACACAAAGCACCCCTCTCATGCACTACTTCACACACTGAAGCTCCGTTATATATCTACAAGCAAGAGTAAATGAATGATTAATCATTTATTCACCCTCCAAACCTGTAGTTCCTTTTTCCATAAAACACAAATTTTTTGAAAACTAGGCTGGTTTCTCTTTTACATGCAATTATAGTTAATAGGGACAAAAGCTTTTAAGCTTCAAAAAGGCTGCAAGGCATCGTAAAAGTGTTATAAAAGTGGCCCAAATAATGGCCTAAATAATAGTCTTCTAAAGTCATGTCACTGAGACTTTGAACCCAACTAACCGGAGTGGGTTTCCCATACAACAACATAGCTTGCTGCTTTACTACAAGGAAATTCATTGCTATTTTTGTTCTTCATTGTTTTACTTTCACAAATTCACACAAATAATCAGATAGAGTAAAGAAAGTATGTGAATTTGGCGTGCTGTCCGAGAGGAGGGCTCAGAGCTCAGAATATGGCCCGAACCCAGAGTACTCCCCCGTATCCCTGGCTGGGATAGGAGCCAGCCGAGACGGAGGAGTCGGGGCGGCGGAGGGATGCAGAAAACTGTAGAGGAGCATGAGTCGGCTACATGTATATAATTGTCATATACAGGCCTCCTGGATAGATCATTTGAACATGTTCCTCCTGAACGTTGTTGATAAAACATAATTTATTTACATATGTTTGCTTCAATTGCGAATTCCCTCTTACTTCGGGGTTCCTTCAGAGCCCAATCACACATTAGCACTCTTCAAAAATGGCACTTTCATTCTCTTGACAAACTAAAAGAAAAAATTCAATTGGTACATACAATTTGTGGAAAGGAAGATTTAGAATGTACTGCATTGCTTATTTTGATCAAGAGCCTGATTTAAGCTATGCTTACCTGTAGGTCAAAAACTGTAGTTCCAACCACACAACTTTGCGATGCTTTTTGTGAATGTTTATTAGAACTATGTTTTCGTGAAACACTGAATCATTGAACTTTGTATAACAGACAGGACTTGTGACTGTCTAAAGATCCTTTTGAGAAACGCACCCTAGAGTGTTTTTTTAACTCAGACAACCTGGTTTGCTGTGAAAAATGATTTCATGACAGACATTTTAATGGTTCTTTTGCAGCCTTTTTGAAGTTTGGAAATGTCTCTTGAAGCTCAACTCTCCCTGCCAATGACGAGTTTTTACAGCTTTCCGTATTATCACTGTTGTAAGGTAGGGGGTGCTATTACGCATCTCCTAAACGAGTACAGTATCTCCAGATCAAAACACAGACAAAGAAGACACAGAAATGAGTGATCTCATATGTTAGCAGATGCATATGAAAAATAATGCGATCATCAACAATAAACAGTATATAAATCAAAACTGCCTAATGTTACTGAATAAAATGTCGACCCAGGATGAGGTTTTGCAAGCTTTGGGGGTGATGATGTACTCGATTTACTCCATCTGTGTTTTGATCATCGTACTGAATCTGATCCAGACATAGTCTTTGACAAAAACTTGATTTTCTCAGCTTTTGTCTTAAAATGCTTTTTTAAAAATTTTTTATGAAACTTATCCACATTCAAAAAGAAATGAAAAAGAATGCATGAAGCTAGAATATTTTGTTTTGTTTTGTTTAAAAGCAGAGGGTCTGTTCTTTCTTTTGATATATTGCATGTTCAGATATTCATACAACAAAATATTCCAAATTTTTGGTGAAAATGACCAAAAACGCTGGTGGTGGCTGGCAACTTTTAAAAACAAACGCTCTCTCTTTTGAAGGTTGTGCATAGAGATGATGAAGTGATGTGTGGGATATTTGAAATAATCCATCTGACAACCCAGCAGAGCGCGCTTTTCTCTCTTCTCTTTCGTCGCCTTGGTCATCTCTGCAGCTTCAGTGCTGCTCACTTCTGCTTCACTGGCTCAAACACTCAGTCTAACCATTCCACAACATCCACTGTTATCCTCCACGCCAAACAACTAGTCCAGACATACACTCCACTGCTCGATATCACATCAAAACAGTCCACTGCACTAAACACTTCACTGCCCAGTCCAGCAGGAGGATTGAACGCCACAATATCAAAGGCATGGCTAGTAATTTTTTAGTGCATTTTTGTCAATAAACTGACTCATCATGTTAAAAAGAATAATTCATCCAGAAATCTACATTCATTATTTATACAGAGTCATGTCATTCCAAACCCACATGCTGTTTTTTTTTTTTCATGTGGTGCACTAAAGATTTACTCTCTTCAAACAGATCAAAAATACAGAGAGTAATACTATGAAATATTACAACTGTAAACAACTGTTTTTTATTTTAAAACATGTAATTTATTCCTGTGATGGCAAATATTTCAGCAGCCATTCTGTCAAAATTCTGTCAGCATATGTCATTCAAATGACATGTAAGATTTATATGCAAAACCCATCAGCCTTTGCAACATTCATATATCTGTTTCTGTATCACATTTACAAATATAACAATTATCCTTGATCTGCATCAGACTGCACTGCATGAAATTAATAGCTATTTTGATCAGAGCAGAATTTCATTATTATACACTCACCTAAAGGATTATTAGGAACACCTGTTCAATTTCTCATTAATGCAATTATCTAATAAACCAATCACATGGCAGTTGCTTCAATGCATTTAGGGGTGTGGTCCTGGTCAAGACAATCTCCTGAACTCCAAACTGAATGTGAGAATGGGAAAGAAAGGTGATTTAAGCAATTTTGAGCATGGCATGGTTGTTGGTGCCAGACGGGCCGGTCTGAGTATTTCACAATCTGCTCAGTTACTGGGATTTTCACACACAACCATTTCTAGAGTTTACAAAGAATGGTGTGAAAAGGGAAAAACATCCAGTATGCGGCAGTCCAGTGGGCGAAAATGCCTTGTTGATGCTAGAGGTCAGAGAAGAATGGGCCGACTGATTCAAGCTGATAGAAGAGCAACTTTGACTGAAATAACCACTCGTTACAAACGAGGTATGCAGCAAAGCATTTGTGAAGCCACAACACGCACAACCTTGAGGCAGATGGGCCACAACAGCAGAAGACCCCACCGGGTACCACTCATCTCCACTACAAATAGGAAAAAGAGGCTACAATTTGCATGAGCTCACCAAAATTGGACAGTTGAAGACTGGAAAAATGTTGCCTGGTCTGATGAGTCTCGATTTCTGTTGAGACATTCAGATGGTAGAGTCAGAATTTGGCGTAAACAGAATGAGAACATGGATCCATCATGCCTTGTTACCACTGTGCAGGCTGGTGGTGGTGGTGTAATGGTGTGGGGGATGTTTTCTTGGCACACTTTAGGCCCCTTAGTGCCAATTGGGCATCGTTCAAATGCCACGGCCTACCTGAGCATTGTTTCTGACCATGTCCATCCCTTTATGACCACCATGTACCCATCCTCTGATGGCTACTTCCAGCAGGATAATGCACCATGTCACAAAGCTTGAATCATTTCTAATTGGTTTCTGGAACATGACAGTGAGTTCACTGTACTAAAATGGCCCCCACAGTCACCAGATCTCAACCCAATAGAGCATCTTTGGGATGTGGTGTAACGGGAGCTTCGTGCCCTGGATGTGCATCCTACAAATCTCCATCAACTGCAAGATGCTATCCTATCAATATGGGCCAACATTTCTAAAGAATGCTTTCAGCACCTTGTTGAATCAATGCCACGTAGAATTAAGGCAGTTCTGAAGGCGAAAGGGGGTCAAACACAGTATTAGTATGGTGTTCCTAATAATCCTTTAGGTGAGTGTATTTAGTCTTAAACGCATAAATAGGTTAATAATATGCAATCGACTGAGAATTCAGGAGTCAATATTCAATATGCAGATTAATCATCTTCTAGAGCTATTCTGTACTTACAGGAATGAATCAGTGTTTTGCTTTCATTAAATAATTTGCATTCACATTAAATTATAGAGATGTGGTTACTGGTTACATTATCCTCAAAAGGTCACGTTCATTAAACGTCATCTTTTGGTATTTAAAACATTTGAATTAAACACATCCATCATGTTTACACATTCAAGCCACCATCGTCGAAAACAAAAGATGATGTCTGAAGTGTTTCTAAAATGCAGGTTGTTTACACTTTAACAGCAGTTATTTACAGCTTGTTTCCATCACACAATCTTTTCCACACCGTCGAAAAATGGGTCCAAAATGACACGCCGCACGCCACTCTCCGTATCTATTCAACAGCACAATACTCAGAAACATCTTGTCACCCTTCAATGCTCACACACCCAATCGACTGCATGAGTCATTTTCATGGATATGATTGTACTGGACGATACTTCAGCAGGTCTGCTTCCCTGCAGAGTCAATTCCACAGCCCTTGTGGTGTGTGTGTACGTGGACCACACATCAATTGAAGCACCGATGGCTGATTGTCTGGCTTAATGTCGAGTGCCTTATAAAAATATGATGGGACGGTGATGATTAGCTACCCTGCACAATCTGTGTGATTGGAAGTTATGTGATCTGTAAATGTGTTACAGGGATATTTCAGACAAAAATGAAAATCCTGTCATAACCCTCGTCCTTCCGAATTTTTGCGACTTTTTTTCAGATTTGCAATAAAAGTGGATGCAGACCACATTCTGCCAAGCTCCAAAAAAGGGCACAATTAAAGTGATAGTTCACCTAAAAATATATATTTTTTTATCCTCATGTCTTCCCAAACTTTCGTGACATTCTTTTTTGAGACCTGTAATGAAAGTGGATGGACACCACAAAATACCAACCTCCAAAAAGGGTAAAAGAACACCATTTTAAATATATTTCACCCAAAAATGAAAATTCTGTTATGATTTAATTACCCTCATATTTTTATATTTCTCAATATTTGCGACTCTCTTTTTTTGTTTGACCTACAATTAAAGGGGATGGAGACCACGACCTGCTAAGCTCCAAAAAGGACCAAAAAAAAAGCACTAAAAAATGAAAATTCTGTCATCATTTGCTCATGTCGTTTCAAACCTATTGTAAAACACAAAAGAAGATATTTTGGAGAAAAATGTTTTTGTCTATACAGTAAAAGTCAATAGGAAAAAAAAAAGATTTTGGAACAACATAGTGAGTAAATGATGACACAATATTCATATTCATATTTGGGTGAACTATCTCTTTAAATAGTCTTGTATTAGGCAGGTTGAGCTGGAGGGGAAATTCAGTAACACTTGACCTGTTTCACTGAGTCACAGAGAAAAATAGGAGGGAATGTGGGGGAGAAAGAGAGAGACACTGAGACGGAGAGAACGAGGGGTTTGTGGTGGGGCGAAGGCAGATGAAATGTGAAGGGGAAAGCAGAAAGAAAGAACAACAGCTGGGAAGGCCAGCGGGCAGAGAGATGACACTGCTCCCCCCTCCATTTTTTCCCCTCTCTCTCCTTTTCTCCTCTCTTGTCCTTCATTACCTAGCCTTTTGTCTCCTTCTTTCTCTCAGATGCCCCTGTCCTCATCTCATTTCTACAGCTGGAAAGGGCAGAGTTAGACCGCTCTATACACACACAAATGCGTGTGCTGCTTTTGTGAAGCGGTGACATGCCAGCAACCCTGTGCAACCGTGTGATCGCAAAGCCAAACTGCTGGGATCTGCTTGGTTTTGTGATGGCAAGTACAATTTTTCACTCATGGGTAAAGGTACATGTAGGCTATGTCTGAAATTGCATACTCTCTTGAGTAGGTACTTATTTTAAATAAGTAATTACTTCACGGCTGCTAAAAAAGTGCGTTCTATAAAGTATGAATGCGTGTAGTATGAATGTAATCTGGACGTAACTACATTCGCCATGTTGTTATTAACACGTGACCTACCGGTGTCAGTTACGTTGCTTCACTGCCATTCACAGATCCTCTCCTGTTGCCTCATGGAATAGTAAAGTATCCATCTTATGCACACTTCTGAATCTCACTGGAAGAAGTAGGTCATTCGGGTACTTTTTGCCTGCTCTTTTGTGAGTACTGTTAATTATTTTGTCACATACTGTTTTTCGCCTACTATATAGTAGGGAAGTATGCGATTTCAGATGCAGCCGTAGTGTCAGCCTCAGATGTCACACTCACCGACTGCCCACAAGCACGTTCAGTGACCGGCCAGTCAGATTGCCTGACAATAATATATCTTCTAGGAAGCTGTTATCAGTCCGCCACGAAACAAAATTGTATTGGAAGGTTATTATGAGCCTTTAGGAGAAGAATTTATCAATTTCATTTATTGTATTGTTCGATTTTAAGTAAGATTTTTAAATGATCGTGAAAGAAGCATTTAATTGTTAAAAAATACAGTAAAAACAGTAATATTTTGAAATATTATTACATTTCAAATGAACTGTTTTCTGTTTTAATAGATTTAAAAAAAAAAAAATTTATTCCTGTGATGGCAAAGCAGTTTTCAGCATCATTACTTCAGTGTCAGTCTCCAGTCTTCAGTGTCACATGATTCTTCAGAAATCATTCTAATATGATGATTTGGTGTTTACGAAAAATATTTTTTTATTATTGTTTATTATTGTATTTATTATTGTTATCAATGTGTCACATTTATATTCAGTTAGTTTCATTTTCATGGACTTTCAGTTTGTTTGTCTTCAGTCACGTGTTTTCTTTGTTCTAGTTTCCCACCAGTCATTTGTCACCATGGACATTCATTAACTATCACACCTTTCTGTAACCAGTTCATCACCATGCCTATTTAAGTTCCTCCTCAGTTTCAGTCTTTGTCTGGTATTGTTTGTGAGTTACATGTTGTTACGTTGGTATTTGCTCCTTTCAGTGTGCTGTATTTATCGGAACTTCCTTCATCTTCCTTGGCTTAAACCTTACACAATATTGATAATACATAATTTTTTTCAGGATTAGTTTATTTGTGAAATAATTTTTTTTTCTAACATTGTAAAAATCTTTACTATATATATATATATATATATATATATATATATATATATATATATATATTAGTGCTGAGGGGAAATTAATCGTGATTAATCGACATCCAAAATAAAAGTTTATGTTTACACAGTACACACACATATATTATGTAAACACAAAATTTTATTTTGGATGCGATTAATCACAATGATTTTTCCCCAGCACTTATATACACACACACACTAATTTAATACTACTGTTAAATGTAACAAATCTCACAATTAATATCCTTTTAATATCCATACATCATTTTGTGATGCATAAATTAACTTAATAAATAAAACTAAAATAGATAAAACTATTGTTTTTTTATACTAAATTTGGTTACATTTTTGGTGTGTTATTTTTAATTTATTTAGAAAGAAAATGTATAGAAAGTTGCTAATTTATCAACCATATCATGAAAATAATTTTCGGTTTATACTGTAGGTATGTTAGTGAGACTTTTGGATATGTATGACTGGACAGTGCTTGCTCCATCTAACTGTGGTCATGGCCAGAGCTTTTCAGACTGAGATCCCCCAGAATGCCCTGCAGCCCAAACAGAGCAGGGTGCTCTGTGACATGCTGTATTTCAGAAATAACTCCTCATCAGGCTTGACGGCCGCTCTCTTACTTATTTATTCAGCAGGACTTCTAGATCTCCAAACAAACACACACACTCACAACCAAGCCGAGCTAAGTCGCACAAATGTCAATCTGGATCAACGGGCCGCCCGGAAACAGTCATGCACACTCCTTCTCGCAGTTCAGTGTCCTGTCAACCGTTTGCAGACGCACCGGACGCTGGATAAATGTCTTGGCTACTGTTGTTCTGATTTTTATAGGGCACATCTAGCCATTGCTTCCGGACCATTTGAGCCGCTAACCCATTTCTTTATGGATATTAAAAGATAAGGCTTGTATGTGCTGTAGGCGGCCTAAAAATCTGACCTTTTCTGTAAAAGCTTGAGCCTCAGGACAGGAAATACTGGATTGTATGGTGTGCTTTGTATAAACTGGGTGGGGTGGGTATTCACTTGTACGAAGATGGTAGTTTCGGTAGTCAGACATTCTGGCATTTGTTATGAGAAATTTAACACATTTCTTTCTATTCTCTTCCATATACAACACAAAGATAAGATTCATTCATGGACAATATGTCTTTGTCTCTGAGAGCAGACATAAAGCGTATCTCTCACCTGTTGAGTCATTTGGTCGTCTTTCAACCATTACGGCCCAGATGGTTATCAGAGCTCACCTGTAGGGCCATGCTCTTGCCTCTGGCTATTGCTTTGGCAAAAAGTCACATGAGCAGGTATGGCAGCAGGTGTGGTGAAACCATTACAGCTTTATAAAAGATGGCCTGTTTCCTCATTCCTCTCAAATTATTTTTGTGCTAAGGCACAGACCAGAGTAGCTGTTTGTAGGCCAGTCCGAGAAACATTAGTCATTAGGCTCGTAGCTTCTATGGACCTGACATTTCCAAAAATGACTAGTGCCAGCCAGTCTCTGACCTAATGCAGTGTAACCTTAAGTAAACATATAGGCTATTTGTCCAACACTGACATGTCATGTCGACTCAGTGTTGTGAATGCCTTTATGGCCTACATAATCAGCTATGACAACTCTGACAGCATTTTCTGACAAGAGCTGGGGGAGAACATACTATGGCGTGTTTGCCAAAACACATCTTAGTGTTCAAATCTTTTTCATTGCTGTTATAGTCATAAAAATAGTGAAATATACTCATGTATTTTTTTACCAAACAAAAAATGTGTTCCATTGATCTTGTGTTATTTTAAATATAATTTAGCTAAATTTAATTTAAATCTAAAAACAGTCTATACTGTTAAAACAGTCAATACCGCACAAAAGAGAAATTCTGATTGTATTTAGTATCTATTACTAATTTGTCATTTATGTCTACGATTCCAAACCAGGGGTATGTGTACATCTATATTTTTACTTTGTTAAACCAATAACTGTCAAATTAGGACTGTCAAAACAAAACAAAATAAAATGTTTTTTATCTCATAAAATGTCATAATGTATTTATTTCTAATAAACGGCTTAACATATTCACTTTTTAAGCAAAGAAAACAAAATGAGATACATACACACGTGTGTGTGTAAATAAATATAATATAAACAAACATATCATATAAATATATAAACTTATGTATACCTATATGTATATATAATACCTATATGTTATATATGTTATATATAATAAAATGTTTTTTATCTAATAAAATGTCAATATTTATTTCTAATAAACGGCTTAAAATATTCACTTTTATGGATTTTTGAAAATTTCCTTTAAATGTAGTGTGTAACATAGTTGTAAGTGAATGAAAACATCCTGCAAAGTTTTAAATCTGAAAGCGCACCGTATATAAAATTATTGTCTCTCAAAAGTAAGAGTCGACAATGAGTCAATTAAACAAAACGTTTTTTAAACGAATCGCAAGCCGTTACGTTGTGACGTCAAGACGAAACATTAGCATATTGCCCGTCCACTTATTGTGCGCGCAGAGACCAGGGAAAACTTGAACCACCTCAAACAAACACTGCAGCTGATTCCTGTGGATACTGGATAGCATTATGTCGAGAAGACGCTGTGCTCTACAATGTGTTTATTGTGTTTCATGTTGTGTAGGTATCTAGCTAACCGGCTAACTCACGTTATTACTGTCTTACTGAAATACTACTGTAAATCAGCTGTGTGCCACAATTGCCTAAAACTGTGTCTATTAATGTAGATTGTCTGTCATTCTTACTACTTAGAGTAAGACATGGATGGAGCAAGATTTGTTTTGCAAACTTTAATGTTACATCAGTCATTCACGTTAGTGCTGGGCTAACGTATGCGCTGGTATTGATACAGTTCCCGCATGCGCACCGCAATAAATTAGAAACACACACACACACTTGTTAATGCTGATGGTGAGGAATTACAGTTGAAACATCTCATAATGTACCTCAAACTGAGTAGAATCACTGAGAAACGTCCTGCTCAAGGCTCGGGTTGAATAACTTCTTCCGATGTTTCGTCATCGATTCACAATCAACTTCACCGTTACTGTCTTTACAGTGTGTACAGTCGCTGAGCTTTAGGAACAGGAAGCCTCCTGAAGGAGCTGGAGTTCAGTTATGTTAGTGGCCGTTTGTTTCTGAAATACGCAATGTACGTGGTAGACCAATCACAACCGGGGGCCGGTTCTAGGCATGGGCAGGGGTGGGCTGATAGTGTTCATTTGTTTTTACGATTTGTGCATTGATTAAAACAATCTGAGTTGGGCTATGTGTTGAAAGTTTTGATGAAGGGCTGTAGAATGCCCCGAACAATCAGAAAAATAACACCAGAAATTTGCAGTATTTTTTCCTCTATTAACTGAAAGTAACGGCCCGGCATGTTGCTACTCATATATATAAATTTTATATAATATATTATAACTAAAGGCCCAAGAACGATAACGATATTGTTTTAAAAATAGCAGTCCACATCGCAACTATCACAGAGGAACAATATAATTGGAATCACTTTGACAATGATTTTTTTCCAGCTGATGAATGATTTAAAGCAGCAGACGACAAAACTAATGAAAAGAATGTTACCGTGTGTTGATGTGAACACGGTATTAATGTTATATTAACGCTATAGTTATCTTTATAGTTATCGTTCTTGGTGTGAACAGGCCTTAAGTCTGTTTTTCACCCACAGTATCAGTTGTTTTTGAAAAAGTTAATCATTAATGATAATATCTAAATGCTACAGTATAACACGAGCTAAAGGGAGCACATTTCTTGTAGTAGACCAACAAATCCATCCTCATCAATGGTGATGGCTCAGATTGTCCATTGCAGGATTCAAACCTAAAACCTCTTGGTAACCAGCCCAGATATTTAACTATGAGGTCAGCCTGGTGTTGCATTTTCAAAACAACAGTTCTGGGCATGCCTCAGTGAATGACACTGATTTGTCTCCATATATTAGATGAAGGGAGAGGTTGAGGGAGGGAAATGAACTCTTCATGAACTGGACAGGCACATTGATTCAGTGTTTGTGCGAGTGTCAGCGCACTCATGACAGACTTCACTCATCCCTTATATGCATCTCATCTCTGTTTCTTTACTTAACGCTGTGTATTGATTATTCTTCATCCACTGACACTCTGGAGTCACCCAAGAGACGGTTGCCATGGCACTACACTGACAGATCCACCCTCCGTCTCCATAGCAGCTGTGACAGAAGGGTACAATGAAGTGTGATGGTCAGATGCACAGATTCTGTTGGTTGTGAAAACTCTCATATGTGCATGCATACAGATAGCCTGCAATACGACATGATGGCACGAACATAATATTTTGTGGATTTATGAAATGTCAGGGCCTTTAACATGTAGCTTTTATTGCTATAGTGGCCTCGTTACATTTTATGGAGAGCAGATCTTTATGATGGTGGATCAGGGTTTGATTTATATTTTCAGTTATTGAGGTTGTGGTGGTATTTGTTTTAGAGAGAGAGTGAACGCTTAAAATGTGTTAAAAGCCACTGATGAAATCATCCTTGAATCCATTGTAAATTTGGCCCTTGCAATGAAAACATAAAATTAATCAGATCAAATGATTGCTTAATTAACTTCATCTAAATTGATGCGCTGCATTCAAAGCAAGCTGAGAGCGGGAGATTGCTGAGTTTAACTCTTGCTCGGCTGCCTAGCAGGACTTCTATCATTCAAAAACACATTTAGAAATAGTTTAGCAGGCACAAAAGACAAGACTAGTGCATCATCCATTTCTTCTGTAGAATTGTACTCGATTGACAGAGCAAGAACAATACGGTACAATAAAACAGGCAGAACACTTTCTACACTATACAATGGGCACAGTGAATAAACACTAAAATGGCATGACATGGGACTTTAAACGGCACAGTTTAGTGGTAATTTACATACAGGTTGCACAAATAGACTACACAGCAGACATACAGTGCATGTCATTAGCTGCGTTTACATGGACCATATATATATATATATATATATATACACATTATATTTGTTTAGGTTGAAGGGCCCGTAGTTTCATTGGAGGGAGGCCCAAAGCCCCAGGTAGAAAAACTACTGCCTGACACTGTCCCATCCTTCTGCCATAGATAGTGTTGACAGAAATTGCCTGAAAAAAAAACATTTATTGTTGAACTAAAACTGAATTAACTAAATGATTAAATGACTAAATGATTGAATATAAACTTTCATTTAAGAGTATTAATTATTGAATTGATTTTCTAAAACAGGCCAGAAAGTATTAAGTCTATAGACCACAGTCTATTTTATATACCCCTAAAAGGACGACGTATCCCTGGAGATACAAACATTTACAGACATTACACACATTTACTGCTGCCCGTGAGCTAAACCAAGAATGTACACCGATCAGGCATAACATTATGATGACCATTGACAGGTGAAGTGAATAACACTGATTATCTCTTCATCACGGCATCTGTTAGTGGGTGGGATATATTAGGCAGCAAGTGAACATTTTATCCTCAAAGTTGATGTGTTAGAAGCAGGAAAAATGGCCAAGCGTAAGGATTTGAGCGAATTTGACAAGGCCAAATTGTGATGGCTAGATGACTGGGTCAGAGCATCTCCAAAACTGCAGCTCTTGTGGGGTGTTCCCGGTCTGCAGTGGTCAGTATCTATAAAAAGTGGTCCAAGGAAGAAACAGTAGTAAACCGGCGACAGGGTCATGGGTGGCCAAAGCTCATTGATGAATGTGGGAAGCGAAGACTGGCCCGATCAAACAGACGAGCTACTGTAGCTCAAATTGCTCAAGAAGTTAATGTTGGTTTTAATAGAAAGGTGTCAGAATACACAGTGTATTGCAGTTTGTTGCGTATGGGGCTGAATAACCGCAGACCAGTCAGGGTGCCCATACTGACCCCTGTCCACCGTCGAAAGCACCAACAATGGGCACGCGAGCATCAGAACTGGACCACGAATCACGTTTTCTTTTACATCACGTGGATGGCAATGTTCTGCTGGGAAACCTTGGGTCCTGCCATCCATGTGGATGTTACTTTGACACGTACCACCTACCTAAGCATTGTTGCAGACCATGTACACCCTTTCATTGAAACAGTATTCCCTGGTGGCCTGTTTCAGCAGGATAATGCACCCTGCCACAAAGCAAAATGGTTCAGGAATGGTTTGAGGAGCACAACAACGAGTTCGAGGTGTTGACCTCCAAATTCCCCAGATCTCAATCCAATCGAGCATCTTTGGGATGTGCTGCAAAAGGGGGACCAACACAATATTAGGAAGGTGGTCATAATGTTATGCCTGATCTGTGTATGAACAAAGTCACCATATCTAAATATTCACAACAAACACCCTTTCAACATGAAACCAAGAAATGAGACCTACACTTTCACAGCCTCTCAAATGTTTGTATCCCCCAGGATTTTTAGGGTTAACTAATGAAACCTTATTGTAAAGTATTACTATACAACTTATAAATTCAAAATACATTTTGATTTAAAAAAATTAAATAAAAACATGCTCATCATAGAAATCATGGACCCGCTTTATATTAGGTGGCCTTAACTACTATGTACTAACATTTTAATTAATCATTTGATACAATGCACTTATTGTGTACATACATGTTTTTACATTATACTTACATTTTAAATATTACCTGCATGTAATTACATCTGTAATTAATTTCTGTAGTTACATTTATAATTACACTGTTGACACTTCCCTTACACCTAACCCTTCCCCTATACCACCACACCTGTCCCTAACCTTACCTGTAGCCCACCTCAATATCAGCAAAAGTGTTTTACAATACAATATGAACACAATAAGTACATTGTACTTATTTTTTGATGTGAGTACATAGTAGTTAAGGCCACCTAATATAAAGTGGGACCGAAATCACTATATGTATGAATTGCATTTCTAATGTATTTCTGAATAAATGAATAGCTAAAAATGAGCATCAACTCACTGACCCAAATAATAATACAAGCAACAACAAAAAAAATGCATTCAGTCTGCATAAAGAGTTTTCTACACCCTTTGCATAATATATGTGTAGAAAGAATTGACTGTGGGTGATTGTGGCTCTTCAAACACAGGAAGATACTGGTCTTGGCTTGTGTCTGTAACAGGCTTTCAATAGTCTGCTGTCCTGCTCTGCCTGGTTGCTCTGATTAGTGATGATGACGACAGTCATGTAAGCTGCAAATATAAGCTGCATGGTTTCTCGCTGTCTCACACACAGACATTATACAGCGGTGTGTTTACTGGGACCGGGCCAATAGCTAGATGAGCAATAATTTCAAATAATGAACGAGAGAGAGAGAGAGCATAACATTAATCAATGCAGTATGGACGTTACCCACAAAAATGACACTCACCCGCCCTGCAGCATCCATGGCAGAAAAGGACAACATGGACGCCTGTAATGATCATTACTGTCCTCCTTTCTCTTTCTCTCTTTTCTCCCTCACTTTCTCTATCTCCCTGATCATTGTTATTTTTGTAGCAGATAATGGAGTGGTTGTTGTGGCAGAGGACAAATTCGAAGACAAACTCAGGCTATGTCTACATTAATCTGGATACATTTGAAAACAGCATAAAAGTTGGTACACTGAGCACACTGAGATGATACCGAGACCAGACATAACAAAGTTCTCAAGCTTTTCTTACGGCACAATCATTTTATTAGCAATTTAGCAAACAAAACTTACCACTTACTAGTGAGCCCAGGTCGCACTCAATCGCCATTCCATGTATAGTCTAAATGCAATTACCCTCATATTTTTGCCGCAGGACAGCAATAGCAAGGTAATTTCTGTCATCATTGCAGGAATGTAATATGAACCCAGCAAGCAATTTTGCACTTAAAAAAACATCTAATAGCCATCCAAACACAGCCCTGACGTCTAGGCTAAAACAAGGCTAAATTTGGGCTGTCAGTGAAAATTTAATAGACGTCGAAATATAGCCCAAGAATAGACTAGTCATCTAGAACATGAACATGTCAAAGAAATGAAACCAAACACCTTGTAATCACTGTTGACTTTGCTTACATGATGGAATGTACATCTCGCAAGTTGTCTCGACATGTAACCAAATTCAAGGTTATTTTGGCTAGAAGTGGGTTACTCATAGCCAGACTATATTGGGTATATAGTTGATCGAGACTGATGTGATGACTATTGCTTGCTGGGAAAATTGTACAAAGTAACATTTATTTTTAGCAACACTGTGAAAGTAAACAACACATATCAAGCACTTACTGGAATGGGCATAGATATCTATCGGTACAAAATGTGTCACATGACTATGACTAAACATGTGGCATCTCTTCAAATTTATCCACTTGGAGAATGTCTTCAAAAAGTTTTCACAGGAAAAATAAATGTATCCGGATTAGTGTAGACGTAGCCTCAGTCACATTAAAGACTTTTCATCGGATGTGTAATTAAAGGTTTTGGGCTGTTCATATACAGATTCTGGAATATAGCACATTTGGTTTGAGGGTTAAACGATGCTGGTAGAATCTAATATTCAGGGATGTGTAGGGTGTGTGGTTGTGGACATTGGGATGCTTTGAATATCTGGGTTGTGTAGGGGTGTGTTCGCTCCAGTTAAAGCTGTTGTGTTGGGGTGAGTTTGGAATGTGGCTGCGGACTGTGGCGGGAAAACACAGCAATTACAACTGTAGCAAGCATGAATGCTCACTAATGATGCTGAATAACTCCCAGCTAACGAACAGGTAAACAAATACACACACATCAGTGAGCACACACGCTCACGGAGTGATCGGGCCCCTGTGGCTGTATGCGGCTGTGTAATTGGGGTAATGGCCTGGTAATCAGGAACTGGTTGGTTCAGTCGTGAGGCTGTTTAGGCCACGGGCAGGCGCCTTAAACCAAGGAGCTCTAATACATCTGCATCTCTAAACAGGAGCAATCGCAGCACTACTGCCCAGCAGCGACTGCTAAATGCTAATACATGGAAATCTTAATGAGTGTGCTTGGATAAATGACTTCCTGTGCGTGTGTGTGAATGTGTGTAATATAGATAGAGGTTAGAAAGGTTAACACACTGTCTGCCCTCGGCAGTAACACATTAACTTTCAGTTGGGAGGAACTAGAAATCTTTGTGAGAAACTGCCATTCTTTCACTTTTGTTCTGTTTCATTCAATCAAAAACTTAACATGTATAATATCTATAAAATGATTAAGCCATGTTTAAGATTCTGCAAAAATTAATGGTTGCATTCTCAAAATGGACAAGATAGAGGCTCAAGAGCAATAGAAAGCAATTGGATTGAAAGAAGAATGCTTGGTAAATAGTGAGACATAATTAAGCTTTAAATACCTGTAGCATTACCGGAGAGGATGCTTCTCATCTTTATCATGTAGCCTAAGGGAAAGTGCAGTGGTTGCCCCTTCATGCTTGATGAGCTCCATATGTCTGACAGTGGGTGTTTATGTGAGAGAGAAAGTATTAGACATCACAAGTTTAAATATAATCCTGATGACTAAGAGAATACAAGGGAAAGCAGCAGTGGTGTTTCCTCAACACTTAATTAGCAGCATGCATGTGTTTGTGTGCATTTAGGGGAAATGGATGGAAGTATATGCGAGATCACAAGTTTAAAAATAATCTCGATGACTATAAGGGCACTGGTGAAAGTCATTTTTAAAACTTGACAGCAATGCGTGTTTACTTAGCTATACTTTAGGGACAGACTTTTCATCAGAAGTGAGCTAAATGTGGCAAAACATCCCCTTGAGGACATCTGTGGTCGTCCTAAATTGCACAAATGATTCATACATAAAATAATCAAAGGAACCCTAAGTTATTTTCTGTTGAATATCCTGTTTCACTTGTAATTGCATGCCACAGCATGATTTGTGAGTGTATAGACATAGTCAAGGTAGACTGCATATAGATTTTTACATCAATATTTGAAATCGAGGCTGTGAGGGAGACTTACTATTACAATATGCGCTGTATGAAGGTCCTAGATCACATGTAATTCACATCTTTCAAAATGTCTTATGTCATTGCCATGTTGTTAATGAAATAGTTCACCCAAAAATAAAAATTCTGTAATCATTTACTCACCCTGAAGTTGTTCCAAACCTGTATGCATTTCTTTGTTCTGCTGACCACAAAAGAAAATATTTCTAACCCATTGACTTCCATAGTATTTTTTTCCCTACTATGGAAGTCAATGGGGTCCATCAACTGTTACCCATATTGTTCAAAATATTTTCTTTTCTGTTCAGCAGAAGAGAGAAATTCATACAGTTTGGAACAACTTGGGGGTGAGTAAGTGATGACAGAAATTTCATTTTTGGGTGACTTATCCCTTTAAATAACAGTGCAATCCCCTCACGACACAGCCTATAGTTTTCATTCCTGTCAAAAATTAAATACAGTGTCAATATGCCTAAAGTCTATTGTTTTAATACAACAATAAACAATAAGTTAATATTGAGTAACTTACATTTTAGACACAATATTGCCGGTTACTTTGTTTATACTCCAAAAAAACAATAGTTCCCGAGCAACACGCTTTGGTGTTCCGGAGTGAAGCAGTGTTTTTGAACAAATCTGACGGAATGATTCAATGACTCGCTCAATAAGAGTTACTTGTTTAATTCCTGAATGAAAAGTGTTTTTGAAAAAATCCACTCATCCATGTATTCTCCAGACTGCTTGTGTGTAGGGTCGTGTCACAGGGTTTTTGAATCGTTCGACTAAATGATTCAATGTTTCTCACAATAAAGACAGTCACTTGTCGCCACCTATAGGCGTATCGATGTAACCTGCAGAAAGATTCCCTGCAGAACTTTTGTATAACCCAATCTTTATATAAAACAAGTTTATAGTACAGTATGTCCTGTTAACTAAGTAAACATGTTTGTGTGCTGGACCACAACAGAGTGAAAGGTTGGGACATACTGTAACTTCGTACAAAATCAGTCTTTGTCAGAAACAGAGTCAGAACTGTAGCATTGTAGCAAAATTGTAACTGAAAAACTGACGTCAGGAGCTGTGGCTGTTGAGGGAGCAGTGACCTTGGAGATGGGGATCTGGCCTGCTCCTGTGGCTACTGTCTACTGCCTTAATGCACAGTGGCAGAAACCTCACTGCCTCCCCAGAGAGACGCATACACATGCACACAGAGACTTGGTGTCGCTGACATCAGTTTAATCCTCAGACAGTTTAAATGCATGGGCTGAGTCTAGGCCTCAGCTGTGATTAGTGCTGGGCAGAGTGTGATGAATGAGACTGCTGAAGATACACACACACACACACTTGTGCCGCATTGTTATCATGAAGAGTGATGGGGTGAGTCAAATTGCATGGCATATATGCGGCATATTATAGTGCTCGCCGCAGCTCAAGTGAAATGAATGGTGACCACTAGTGAACCACATGTCCGTTCAAAGTCAGAGGCAGAGAAGGCATCAGATAAGGTTGGGTTGATAAACCCATTGGCATGATAACTGTGCACATGCCAACCCTCAAATTTGTGAGAATCCCCCAAAAAATCTTTTGAAGTTTTTGTAGATAAAAAACTTTTCCCATTTCAGCCTTTTTGAGATCATTTGCTTCAACTGAAAATGATGTCCTTATCTAACTCAAAAGGAGCTATCAAAATGTCAAAGCTACTCTTTTCCATATGAAAATGCATGCAGAGAAAAAACTGTTAAAACATAGGTAGAACATTTTGTCAGGTTGGAAATACCTCAGGATGTGCTGCCACTATACATAACATAATTTCTTTAACATAACTAGCACGCTAACCTTAACTGTAACCCTAGGTCTAATCATAACCATACAATTACTGAATTACGCAATAGGATGGGTCATTTTGAGAGGAAAGTGAAACTCATTTTAAAATTTGATGGACTTTGCACTATTATTGAACAACACTGAACTAAATAGAGCTGAATAATGACATTATTATCTTCTGTAGTTGGTTCGCTTTATAACTAATGAACTTGGCAACATTCACAATGTTATTGAACTAAATTGAATTAACATTGAACTAAATTGAGCTGAATAATGACACATCGTCTTTTTATAGCTGCTTTACAGCTGAAATTGCATTTGTTTCATAATTGAAGACATTGCGACATTAAAACTGTTATTTTCTTGCTTATTACTTTGAAGCTGCTTTGAAACAATCTGTATTGTATAAAGCTCTATAAATAAATGTGAAATGTGGTTTTCTACTTGATCTAAATGAAAACTATACTGCTAGATAAATATACTATGTTGTTAAAAAACCACCCACCCCCTTCGGTCATGTTTTGTCTCGCTTAGGGCACAAAGTATGTCAGGATAACCATTACCCCCTCAAAAAAAATTGGTGCATTACACCTTTGACAACACCTTTCATTTGTTCACCTCTGGCAGCTTTTAGGGGCTTTACACGAGCTTCACAGTTTGGATTCAACATGTATGCTGGTTTATATGTCAAAACGTGTGTGTGATCGTTTCAGTTTCCAGTGTCAGATGTGTCATCATCTCTTTTTGATCTGTCTGTCTCTTATTGTTATTCACCGGGATGCAGTTTCTCATGGGAAATGTTCTCTGATGTCGAATTCCACTCAGTCAGAATGGATGCTGATAAAATAAACTCCATTAAGCGTGGATCTGGAGGCTTGGCTTCCATTCTGCACACACACACACTCACTCTCACACACACACACAGTCTATTTGCAGTCTTACGTTGACAGAGTATCATGTCTACAGCCATAATCCCCCTAATTGCGTATGTCTTTTCACATTGACACATCCATAATTCACTTTAAATTGTTTATTCCACAAATTAATGCCATCAACCTGCCACTTCAGACACACCGTGTGAAATAGGATTGTTGTGGCAGAGTTGGGTCATGTGACTCGATTGTAATCACCGTAACTGAATTACTGCATACTGTGGTTTATTGAGCCCAAGAGATTTCAAAATGCTTTTAGTTTCAGTTACTCTGAACTATGAGCCGAGGACACAGGAAAGATAAACAAAACTACAAACCTTTATCTCTAATCTGGTTTTGACCAACATTGGAGGAAAATTGTTCAGTGAAACTAAATTCATTTCAGGTGTACATTGGACGGATGTTTAAAAAACATGCCAATGTGTTATTGTTAAATTAAAATAATATTAAAAATACATATAAATAAAATAAATCATATCAAATTATTAAATAACATATTTTAAATAAAAATCTAATGAATATGTATGACATTTGTTTTATTGTTGTTGTTGAATTTATTTGTTTTTCTCCTACTTGAAGAAAGAAAGGCTTTTGCTTTATTTTGACAAAATTAAAATTTTTGGGTGAGCTATTCCTTTAACGTGACAAAGCAAATTTGGTCTCTGTGACACTGTTACGTTAATGCACTGCAATATATGTGTCCACCATTTATGTGGCAGTAAACAGCCTCACATGGACGTTCTTAGACTCTGAGCTGTAGACGGGAGTTTATAAACGGAGATGTCACATTGATGATTGATTGAGTTTTTTCCCTGCTTTCTTGCGCCATTGCTCCACACACACACACACACACACACACACACACACACACACACACACACACACACACACACACACACACACACATATATATATTCTTCCCTCATTCTGCTTCTGTCTGCAGTGACCTTCACTTCCTCTACACCTCATATTCTCTCTCCATCTCTTTCTGTGTTTGTGGTAAACTGCTAAAGGCTCTTTCTCAGATGAATCAGCTGTCTCCCTGATTGTGTTCTTAGATTTGAGTGGTGTTTTGCTCATTCTGTTTGTGGGATGATGGGATAGTTCTGTAATTCATGCCCAAGTATGTTCTGTTTTTATGAACTGGGTGTAATGCTGTTTAGTATGCGAGTATGTGGTGTAAGGGATAATGTGCAGTCAAGATGGTCATTATCACAAAATAAACCCCAACAAGGTGATCAGGATACTGATGAGAATACGATGCGAAATTCTCAATCGCATGGATTCCTGTTGAAATGACTGCATTTCACCTAATCGGGGTCAGAACACAGGTGTTGTAGGCCTACTAAACTCTGTGACATACTTAATTATGTGACCATACCCAAATCTGGCCCAGTTGTGGCCCACATCTCCCACATTCTTCTGGCCCACATACTGCATGGAATGATGGTGATGACTCAACCGGACTGTGGCTGGCAATAGCATACATATCCGGGCCTCATCTGGGCCAACTATGGCACTTATGACTCAGTTCTGGCAGCAGCAAAGCTCACATGGGCCACACACAGCAAGCTACAACTCACACTAAAACCGGCTTGATGTGTGTGGGCCAGATACGGCCCATATGACCTTTGCCACTGCCAGAACTGAGCCATATGTGCCATAGTTGGCCCAGATATGTATGCTGCCTACCTGGGAAGTAGATGATGTAGTGACATATAGGGTTATGGTTAGAGTTGGGATTAGGATTAGGCCAATACTGTGCTACTACGTCCCATAATGATCGGTGGATCATACAATTTGGTATAAAACACAGGTATATTGCCATGGGTATCCAGTTTAGGGTCACGAAAATATTTCAGTTTTGCGGTCGACCAGAATAACGTATTCTTAAGTTTTTTGTTTTGTAATAAAATGATATTCGTTACCTTCTCGGATGTGTTATCTGCTAAGAGATCAGCTGAACCAAGCGAGAGAAAAGAGGAAAGAGAGCTTTAGGACACGAGCGAGAGATTGACAGCGCGAGACGAACCGAGTGAAAGAACGACATGTGATTGACAAGGCAGATATTCAGCGAGACGTGAGGGCGTACACGTTTCTTCACCCAAACTTGTGTCTTTCTTTTAAATAAAAGCATTCATTCTGTCCTTTAAACAGGTTTGTCTGGCTGGCAAATATTCTCTCTATCTTTTTATGTCTTCTTTCATTCCCATGTTGATGACTTGTGGAAAATCGCCAGCGCAGGCTCTCGGCCGTACGCCAGACGTTAACCTTTCTGTCAGTGTAACACCTGCAGCTAGGCTAGGAGAGTGATCCGAGAGAGCAGATATATTTTCACAGTAAACGCTGCACTTTTATGGTGGTGACATCAGGAAGTCTGTGTCAAGAATACATTGTCCTTGAGGAGTTTTTATAGCGAGTGTTTTTATACAGCTGTAGCACCGTCTAGTGTAACATCAAGTTATTGCACTATGATACATTTACATGTATTTATTTCGTTTAGCACAGTGGTTTCCAACCCTGGTCCTGGAGTCCAGCACTGGACAGTTTATAATCAAACACACCATCAAAAATGTGCAGTGTTGGGGTTGGGAGGAACAGGGTTGAGAACCACTTTGGTTTTGTTCGAAGGGACTAGTTGTGGAAAATATTCTAGTTGCATATTAAGAAAAGATACTAAAAGCAAAGTAGTGTTTTCAGAAAGCAGTAGTTTTTTTCAGACTAGTGAAAATAGTCTTACATGGGTACATGGATAACCAAGGTTCTATGAATAAGGTTGAAAACGGCATGAAATAGAACATACAAATACAGTATTTATTTTATTGTACTTCTTATCTATTATTGTCTGTAGATTCCAACCACATGCCTATCTTTAAAGGTTGTTTTCTCAAAATAATTTTTTTCTCATACATTTTCTTATGTTGACAGTGATAAAAAAAAAAAAAAAAGATATCAATAATCCCCTCTGTAAAAAACTTTGACCTTTTAACCAAGAATTTTAAACCCTTAACCAATGTTCAGATTTCTGGAAATATGCAACATAATAACATTTGAGAAAACTTTTGCAATTCTTAATATATTCAATCAACTGGGGAAGTATGGTGATATCTATTAGTTACATTTGTACATAAAATATTAAATAATAATGAATAAAATAATTATTTACAATTTTAATGTTTAATACAATCATTATTATAATTACATTATAGTGTCATTCCAGGAGTATAGCAAGTAATACTGATGAACAACGCATGCTATGTTTGATATATAATTTCCTAGGACAGGTTAGACATTATTGTTAGTCATATTGTTAATATTTTAATATGGACACTTGTTGCTTCTTACTGTGTCTAAACATACCATATACAAAACAAATATTCACTCATTAAAAAAAAAGATATTTTACACACATCATAAAAGTAACATTCCATAATGACAAATGTACAAAAATATTCCAGGGTGAAGAAAAATGACATAATTCAAAAATATTTCTCACCAGAGGCTCTGTGACAGAGGTGTGAAACATCATTTCTGATTTTATTTTGAAGCTGAGCAAAAACTGTTCCCATCAATCAGCATGTCCTCAGTTGTATAGAAATAGAGAGTTCCCCTGAATATATGCATAATAATTATAATCATAAATGTAACCAAAAAAAAAAAAAAAAAAAATCAGAAATGAATGCAGCATTTTTCGAGGCTTAGAAGGTCTTAGTGGCAATGTTAAACTTTGTGCTGTACAAAACAGATGAGCATGATTCCATGTGTGTGGAATCTGGGATTTATTTATCCAGCCTAAGGAAGCGGGATCTGCTGTGAGATAACAGCACAGTAGGATTTAAATGGTGTTTATAAACTACCAGAACTTGTATAGATGTGGCATTGTATGGTGTGCGGGTGGTCATGTGTTACTTTGCAAGCTGTTTCGACTGAGGAGCATGTTTTGAGTTCAGAAACCCATATGCTTATACAGTAGTTCACTGAACTGTTTTATTTCAAACGATCAAGGAAAATTCAATTGTTATTCTATGACCCATAGATCTAAGTTTCTCTGTATCCCCCTTTAGAATCTCCTCTGCCAATGAAGGGTGCCTCTACTGGAGGTATTATTGGTGGTATTCTTTGTGTGATCATCCTCGTAGCCATAATTGCAACTACCATAGTGATGGTCCGCAGATGCCAGAGGAAAAACATAGAGTAAGTATTGACACCACTTTCATATTCTGTCTTTGACTGGTACCCTGGTTTATAAGTAACAAGTTACTTATAATCAGTGTTGGGGAAAGTAAATGTACCTTTAATACAGTGTTGGGGAGTAGTTACATGTAACAGAGTTACGTAATTTAATTACAAATAAATGTAACTGTTATCCAATACAGTTACTGAGAAAAAATGTGTAGTTAAATTACAGTTACTTATGAAAATGTTAACGATTACAAAGGGGGTTACATCTGAATATTTTCTGTAAAAAGCTAGGATATGTTGAATAATATTAATTTGTTGCTTTGCTTGTTTTTGATGTGCCTCCTGCCATTTAAAGGCCATTTAGTAAAGCGATGCTATTCTGATGCTTTTGATTGGTTCTTTAAATAGGATAACTTGTAATTGTAATCTGTAACCTATTACATTTCCAAAGTAACATTCCCAACACTGGTCCCTTAAAAAGGTAACTAATTGCATTACGTAGTTACTTTTTTTGGAAAGTAATGCGTTACCATAGACAATAAAAAAGAGGGACGACACCCCTTCCCTATCTTCCATTGTAGAAAAGTGAAGTCGCCAATGTTCGAATATGGCGCTGACATCTTGCGCTGATTTGGGACCTGCGTCTGCGCAGTAGAGAGCAGGAAGTAGAGCCGCGATATCAAAACCCCGCCCACACTCCTGCAGTATCTATGAGTAGCTACAGTTTACTGCAGAACAACTCATTATGTCGGTGAGAAATAAACAATTCTAAAAAAATCAGTTGGTGTCTCAGTGACAACTTCGCTCAGAGAAGCTGTCAAATTCACAGCTGTCAATCATGACATCACACCCCCGTTTTTATAGCATCAAATAGCCAGAGATGGGCATAAATACATGGAAATGTATTTAAAATACAAATACAGAATACTGTGTGGAAAAATGTATTTAAATACTGTGGCGAGCAGTGAGGCGAGGGACCGTGAGAGCGGGCCGGTGACGAGCGATAATGAGCTCCAGCTGCGCGCCACACCGGTCTCGTCTCACGGAGGAGTGACGGGAGCATAAAAGGAGGAGCGACGACAGTGCAAGGTGAGAGAGGACCAGGCCTGGACTTATGTTGCGTTTTTGGTTACGTTTTATTTTGTGTGTGTGCGCGGCAGTCGTCCGTGAGGGGCTGCCGCGGCGACTTTCATTTTGTTTATTTATTTGATTAAAGTTTTAAATGTTTGCCGGTTTCCCGCCTCCTTCTTCCCGGAACATACGAAGTGTGTTACATTGGTGCCGAAACCCGGGAGGAAGGAGGGACATGTTGTCGAAGAGCCCTCGCTGCTGAGGGGGATCGCGGTGCTGAGGAGGTCGGGCAGCGCGGATGAGTGAAGACCGCGAGGGGCTGCCCGAGGCGGTGGTGCTGGAGCGAGTGAAGATCCGGTGGGACGGAGAGCTCGCTGCCGCGCTCCTGGGTCGAGGTGGGGTGGCTGCCGTCTGAGAGGGAGCGGAGGAGTCATTGGCGTTCGCCGTGGGCCGAAGCCTGCTGCCATCCGCCATGATGGGGAGGAGCAGGGAGCGCGTGGCTCGCTGCCGGCTGCCCTCAATAGGAGGAGCCACCGCCGGCCGCCAGGAGGCGGAGGAGGATCGAGCCGTCCACCGAGCGTCCAGTGCCATCGCATGGCACCGCGAGGAAGAGCCTCTCGGCTGGCTGAGGACCGAGCGGCAGTGTGTCGGGGAACCGGACCACAATTTTTTTTTTTCCCTTTTCTTTTCATTTCTCCTCTCTCCCCTCTCTCGTTTTGTCGCTCCTCATGCTCCTGGCTCCGTTTCTCTCGCCTCTCTGTCCTTACCCCCAGGTACCGCGGCCGCCGTGATCGGCCCCCTCGGAGGAGGGGGGGGGGGGAGTAGAGCGCAGTCTCGGGAGTGCCCCCCGGCCTGCGAAGGGCGTTGGGGGTATGTGGCGAGCAGTGAGGCGAGGGACCGTGAGAGCGGGCCGGTGACGAGCGATAATGAGCTCCAGCTGCGCGCCACACCGGTCTCGTCTCACGGAGGAGTGACGGGAGCATAAAAGGAGGAGCGACGACAGTGCAAGACGAGAGAGGACCAGGCCTGGATTTACGTTGTGTTTTTGTTTACGTTGGTTTTGTGTGTGTGCGCGGCAGTCGTCCGTGAGGGGCTGCCGCGGCGACTTTCATTTTGTTTATTTATTTGATTAAAGTTTTAAATGTTCGCCGGTTTCCCGCCTCCTTCTTCCCGGAACATACGAAGTGTGTTACAAATACAAATACAAAATACCGTGTGGAAAAATGTATTTAAATACAAATACAGTATTTTGTATTTTGAAAATACACAAAATACATGTGAAATTGGCGATTCAGTGCAGGTATCCCTATTAGGCTGAAATCTATCTGGGCCTATTCTGAATGCCAAAAAACATTTAGATGTGTGCAACTGCTTAGAAACTTTCGTTTTCATTTTATATACCTCTTCCCTTCCCCTGCCCTGTAGGAAATAAAAAGCTACAAAAAAACAACAACTAATTTTTTACTTTTATTATGTTTTGTCACAACTCAGTAACAAGAACTCAATAACACAAAGTCAACACTTGTGAAAGTATAAACAAGGCTTCAACTGCACAAAGCTAAAGAGAAAGCGGCAACTGTGCTGATTCCACTGCTTGCCGCGTTAAAAAGGCCTTTAAGTCAAAAGTGTAGGCCTTTTTGTCAGCGTTCCACTCTGTCTCGGAGCGTGCGCGCAAAAAAACTGCCTGCCAACATGCAAGTGTGAATTTGAATTTCCTTTCGCGGCAGTTATAATAACACAAATCACATCAAACCCAATAACTCATTCAGATATATTTGCTTACCCCAATAGGCCTATCTATGTAAACGATTTAGAAAAAGTTCCATTGATTCACAATTTATATCATCGCTACGAATCTACGATATGTATTGTCATATGATATCACCCATCCCTAACATGCAGTAACGTTAATGCTTCAAACACATTTGACAAGCTACTTTAATCAACAAATAGAATTGACCATGACATCCTCACCTTATTCCAGAGAAGTTGCCAAGGCTGGTTGTACAGCTGCGGCTCACGTGCATGAATGTTGGGGTTGGGGGGAGGGGCGTGTCTGGTCTGAACTAGTTGATGCATGAAAACAGCACCCTGATAAAGAGGTTGACTGGCTCAAAGTATTTTGAGTATTTTGAAAATACAAAAATACTTATCTTAAATGTATTTAAATACAAATTATATTAGATTTTTTCCAAAGGCTTTAAAATACAAAATAGTATTTTGTATTTCAAATACGTATTTTAAATACATGTATCTGAAATACTGCCCATCCCTGCAAATAGCTAACTAAAACCAAACTTATTTTAAAAAACAAACACTTGAACTTACATCAGCATGATAAAAACTATCTTAAATAACAGAAACCATATTTGATATTTAATTTTTTGAAGTGTAATTTGTGTCATTATTTAAAGTGTAATTTGATTTGTTTAGTTTATCTCGCGTCCCATTAGAATACATGGAGGAGGCGGGGTTTATGAGCTATACTGGGACCAACCACCTGGGGGCGATCAAGGTGCTTTGGCTTCACTTTTCAGGACTTGTGCGGCACGCTTGGTTGTTACTTACGCGTTACTTTTTCTTTCTTTTTTTTTTTTACCTGGGCTGAGCTTGCTTGTTTGGTTTATAACAACAACAACAACAAAAAAGTTCTGTTTTTGGCAAATGTAAAGGCCCTTTCAACCCAAAAGTGAAATGACGCAGGAGAAGCAAGTTCAACAACTGATTTCTCTCAATATGGAAACAGGAGAGGTGTCTCAGATATTCTAAACTCAGATATTTTGTTGTAAATTCAAAACTAATGCGTTACTTTAAAAAAAGTAATCTGATTAAGTAACTCAGGTTACTTGTAATGCGTTATCCCCAACACTGCTTATAAATGACCTGTGAATGTTTCCCACTCTACTGATCATCTGTATGTGTCTGTGCTTGCAGCCATCCACCCACTCACAAACCTCCTCCTCCTATGAAGACATATTCAGATTCCGACAGAGTAAGTAGAGAGAGATTCATACTTTATTTTCCACTTTGAGCAAATGCAGTTCATTTTAGATTACAAAGAGAAGGACAAGATATCAGTTAATTCTTAGGATATTATTTAAAAAAGAAAGAAAATCTATATAATATATGCGCTATATACAACCCCAAATTAAGAAAAGTTGGGACATTTTGTAAAATGCAATAAAATCAAGAATCTGTGATTTGTTAATTGTTAATTGTTAAAAGTACAAATCAGACGATGACAACCATGGACTCTTGAGCAAAAAATCCACTTGCAAAACTGTAACAATTAGTATCCTTAATTCCCAAACTATTAAAAAGTGTAATTAAAAGGAAAGGTGATATGGCACAGTAGTAAACATGCTTCTGTCTCAACTTTTTTTTTTTTTGGAGTGTGTTGCATCAAAATTTAAATTTGTTTGTATTTACAAAATACATTTAAGTTGTTCAGTGAAAACATTGGAAATCTTTTCTTTGTACTTTTGTCAGTTAAATAAAGTGGAAAGAGAATGAACAAATCACAGTTTTTTTCTTTTACAAAATGTCCCAACTTTTCTTGATTTGGGTGTTTATGTACAGTAGTGTCAAAAATCCACACTGAAAATTGGGGACTCCTAAATTAAATGAAGCCTTGAGATGAACAGAAAGTTTTAAGGTTTTGAAAATGACATTAAATGGATAGGAAATATTCAATATTCTGCATGTTACTCTTCCACTTTATATTAAGTGTCTTTTACTATTATGCACATTCAACATTAAAATAATTTGATACACTGCACTTATTGTGTAGTACATACATGTTTTTACATTGTACTTATATTTAAAAATACCTGCATGGCTGTAATACATTTCTGTAAATACATCTATAATTACACTGTTGATCCGACCCCTCCCCTTACCCTTTTGTAATTCAACATTGTACAATTATATAAACATTTTTGACAAGTACACAGTAGTTTGAACTACCTAATTTAAAAGTGTAACTTGATTGACCATGTTACAAATCTTTGTACAGACAGTCAGATGTTTTTGCATTCATTGAAGCACAAGAATCTCTTTGAATCATCTCAAATCATGCTGGAGATCATGATCATCTGGTTTTGTGAAGTTCATGCAGCTTGTGTTTTGCTGTCATCAAAACAAAAGGGGATATGATGGAAACTCTGAAATGTTTACTTTAAAATAGTGAAAGTGATTTTTAGGAAGATGGAAATTCTTGTGATTCTTTTATTAGTTTTGCACAGTTCCTGTTTTATGAATTTAGAAGTTTTATTTCAGTCAGTTTTATTTTTTTGTATTATTTCATAGTTTTAGTTAACAATAGCAACACTGCATGGATTGCCATCCCCAGACTGGATAAGGACAGTCTGAGTAAAGGTGACAGGAGATCAGCCAAACACTCTACCAGGTCTACCAGAGAGACGAACCAAATAGGCCTACCAAAAAAAACAAAAAAAATTAAATTCATGTATATTTTTTAGTTTACTTACTTTTAACTGTTATGCTGATAATTATGTTGTGCTGATAATCTGCCACTGAATAAACAATTAAAAATGTAATTGTAACTTTTCATCTCACAATTCTGACTTTTTCTCTCTGAGAAAAAAAGTCAGAATTGCGAGATGTAAACTCGCAATTGTGAGAAAAATGTCAGAATTATCAGAAAGTTGCAATTACTTTTTTTTTTTTTTTTATTCAGTGGCAGAAACAAGCTTCCACAAAGCTCAGCAATTCATTTTTTTATTTTCCTTTTATAGCCAAGCATCAGTAAACCTGTGTCGGATGAGCTCATGTACTATGAGACAGAGAAAGAGGAGCCAATGACAGTAAGAGGCCATTTCTCTCTCTCTCTCTCTCTATTGCTCTAATCATTTGTGGCATTTAAGATGGTAAATCATACATATTTGATGGCATATTCATTTTTATGCATTATTCAGGCTGATTACTCACAGATCATAATCATCTCTATTCTATTAAAACACATGTGCTTTGACTTTAATGACAACACTACAATCTCTACTCTGACAGGATCTCTCAGCATACTATGATGACAAGGATCATCACGAGCCTTCCTGGGAGGACAAACAGACTCCTTACCATGATGACAGAGATGAAGACGAAGGCGGAATGATGGGAGAGGACGGCATATATTACATCTCTTCCTCTGCCACTAGGGGGAGCAGTTTCATGTCACCAGCTGTGATAGTGTAGGGATCATACCGAGCCATAGGTTTTTATACTGTAACCTGAACACTACTGTATTTTTATATTGTAATATGAAGTGTGGGCTTGATTGCAAAGGCTTTGATTAACCCAAACACTGTAAGGGCCTTGTTCTCAGTGCCCAGTTCATAAAGACCTCAGTGAGAATGAAGATGTCATTGTGGTTAAATGTGCACACGTAGGCCTAGGTGTAGTTGTGAACATGCACAATTATTTGTCCTTCTGTATCTGGTTAAGGATTGTGCATTTTTTTTGTTGACTATGAATATGTAATATAGCAGCCATAAGGACAAAATGAGCCAGTGATCAACATACATTATTGAAGCATTATTATTGTGGTTATTATTAGTGATGTAATCCACTACTGCAGTTTGAAATTGCCTTCTTTTTTACTTTGTGCCTTACAAGATTTAGTTTTTGTAATGATTTCTTGTTTTAGTAAATTGCACTTTTAGGTTAGGGCGGCTATATAATTGCATTGATTTTTTATTATTTTCATTTGCTCCTTTAGAACATTCATATTTGTTACATTATTTTCCAGTGTACTGATATGATTGTTTACACTCAATAAACGGGGTGATGTGCTTTCTATGTATTTTACGTATGTATCAGTGACAGTGTATTATCATCAACAATACACTGAAGTTTACATCAATGAACACCTCACCAAGAAAAACACAGACATCGCTAGAAAAGCACGTATACTTAAAAAACAAAACAAGGTCCAGGCAACATGGGTAAGAAATTGTAAAATTGTTATCAAATTACATGGGTCGACACCTGAGGCAGCGAAAGTCCTCCTCATCAGGGATATCACTGAGTTGGATAAGTTCGAAGAAGGAATGAATCAAGAGTAACATAGGCCTATATAGTTAACTGAATACAAACTGAACTGATCTTATCAAAGGCAATGATTATGGCAAACTTGGACAGAAACTCATCTGCTACTCATGAACAATTGAACTTGGAAACTTTCAAATATACTGAGCACAAGCCACAAGATATTGAAAATGATATTGACCCAGATAATAACTTTTATATTGGTACTCAAAGCCAGTGTGAATATTATACAGTTGAACAGTTTAAAGAATGCATAGAAATGGATGGCACAATATCAATAATACATTTTATTAGCAGGAGTCTTATCGCAAATCTTTCAAAGATTAAACAGTGCCTCAAACACGTGGGGAAATTATTTACAGCAATTGCAGTAACAGAGACTTGGCTTACGGAAGAACAAAATGATTTGGTGGAGATTGAAGGATACAAACAGTTTCTTATCAACAGGAAACAATCGAAAGGTGGGGGGGGGTTGCATTATATATTGATAAAAGATATAAATGTAAAATAGTTAATAAAATGTCCTTTGTCCTAGATACAATCATGGAATGCATCACTGTACAAATTGAAAGGGAAAAATATAAAGACATTGTAGTTAGCTGCATTTATAGGAAACCAGGATCAAATATGTACATGTTTAAGGAAAAAATAGCTGAATTTTTCAATAATGGTAATAACAGAAAAATGGTTTTTATTTGTGGAGATTTCAATATTGATTTGCTCAATCCACAAGAACATAATAAAACTACAGAGTTCATTAATATAATGTACAGTACCCTGTACTGTTTGTATCCCTCAATCAATCGACCAACTAGAATTACAACAAATAGTGCTACACTAATTGATAACATATTTACCAATGTTATTGAATATAAAGTTGAAAGTGGACTAATAACAAACGACATCAGTGATCATCTGCCAGTTTTTGCAAACATACACAGCTACACTAAGACTAAGAAGGAAAGCAAAAAATACACAATGACTAGACATAGAACCCAAGAAAACATTAATACATTTAAAGAGGATTTATTAAAACAAGATTGGGGTGTATGTATAAAATGTGAATGAAGAATCATGAGAAATAATAAAATGAATTATTACAGTAAATTACTGGAGGATAATAGAAGTAATATAAGAAATACCTGGAGGGTGATAAATGAAATGATCAAGAATAAAAAAGGACAAATAGGAGATTTTGACTATTTTTTAATTAAAAACAATACAGAGGTCAAGAATATGACCTTAGCTGCAAATGAATTTAATGATTTTTTTTGTTGGAGTTGGTCCAGGTTTGGCTGAGGGGCTTGCAAAGACTGGCAGCATAAATGATGTAAGTAAGAATGTATATATTAGTGAATCTATGTTTGTGAAGGGAACTGATGAAAAAGAAATTATCGAGATCGTTAAAACATTTAAGAGTAAAAGTTCCACAGACTGGAATGGTATTGACATGTGTATAGTCAAAAGTATTATTGGCAGTATTGTTAAACCTTTAAAGCATGTATGTAATCAATCTCTGAAAACTGGAGTTTTTCCAGATAAAATGAAAATGGCAAAGGTAATACTAATATATAAGGCTGGTGAAAAGAATATACTCTCAAACTACAGACCAGTTTCAGTGCTCTCACAGTTCTCAAAAATACATTTATTACTAAACACAATATACTGTGTGATCAGCAATATGGTTTCAGTGCTAATAGGACAACTTCACATGCACTTATTCAACTTGTAGAAGAAATAACAACAGCAATAGAACACAAAAAATATGCAGTGGGGATATTTTTGGATCTTACAAAGGCATTTGACACAGTAGACCATAAATTATTAACCATGAAATTACATAAATATGGAATCAGGGGGACGGCACTTTCTTGGTTAAATAACTATTTACAAAATCGATATCAATACGTAGAACTGCAAAACTGTAAATCAAAGTCAAAGGTAATTACTTGTGGGGTCCCCCAGGGGTCAGTGCTGGGACCATTGTTGTTTAATTATATAAATAATGTAAATAATTTTTTATGAAAAAATTTGGATCAACTCTTGGATACAGTGGAAAACGAATTAAAAAAGATGAAGAGTTGGTTTGATGTAAATAAACTAACATTGAACTTAAGCAAAACTAAATTCTTAATTTTTGGTAATCGTCTAATAAACTTACATAAGAAACCTATGATAAATGACATTGAAATAGAAAAAGTAAAATAATTAAAATTTTTGGGAGTAATAATCGATAAAAAAATAAGGTTGGAAGCCACATATACATTATAATAAGGCCAAAATATCCAGATTAATTGCAATACTTTATAAAACCAAATATCTATTAAATCAACGCTCATTGTACACGTTGTATTGTTCCTTCATACTTCCATATATTACTTACTGTTTGGAGGTGTGGGGAAATACGTACAAAACGAACACTGAATCTATATTCATACTTCAAAAGAGAGCCTTAAGAATTGTAAATAAAACTACTTATAGAGCACCAACTAATCCACTTTTCATCAAACTAAAAGCACTAAAATTCAGAGATATGGTAGATTTTAAAATTGCACAAATTATGTATAAAATATATAATCAACAATTATCGAAAAGTATCCAAGGGTTGTTTCAAATGAGAGAGCAAGTACTACCTGAGAGGAACTTCTGTATTACAAAGGAAATTTATAAGAACAAATGTTAAGTATCACTGCATAACAAACAAAGGAGTTAATTTATGGAACAACTGTAGTGAAGAGATGAAAACATGTACAACAATGAGTAATTTTAAGAGAATATTTAAAATGAAAATATTGAGTGGATATGAAAAGGAATTGAGGCGTTAGTATTGTATATTGACCAAATGTTTTTTGGGATTATATAATAAATCTAGTTTGTTTGGGTTATTATTCAGTGTGATACAGATATACGGAAAAGAAGAAGATGGAAATGAGTATACGTACTGTATGTATGAATGTATGCATCTGTGTAATCTCCATGCATAAGTTTATGTGAGTATGAGTACTGGAAGTTGATATATAGTGTATGTAAAGCATCTATTTGTTTTGTGTTTAATTAAGGGATAAACATAGAGAAAAGGGGGGTAGAACTTCTTCCTACTCCTTTTTGAACATGGGAAATAGTTTTTCTTTTCTTTTTGAATTACTTTGGAAGCTTGTACTGAGAAGTCCATGTTCTTATTTATTTGTTATTTTAATTGTATTGTATTTATGAAGGTATGTAAGCTTTAGGTATATATATTTTCTTTTTATTTTATTAACATGTTCAAATAAATAAAATAACTAACTAACTAACTAACATGCATGAATGGATGAGTCTTAAAATTGTGTGTAGCCTACTATAAATATGGAAATCTGACCAGCTCATATATTGCAATTAAAGTACGACAATTTTCAGTTACTTTTAAAGAACTATTACCATTCAAAAAATGGACATTTACACTGAAATATTTTTTATTTTGGTTTTGGGGCCTTCCATATTTAGGCCTGCCGTACCAGTAGTAGGCATTCGGTTACACCTAGGATAAATACAGTCTCATTTAATGTTCCAGAAGTATCTAAACGAACAGCAATAACAATTTACTCACTGTATAATGCACAAAACACAATAATATACTTTATAAATTCGCAGACGCCGTGACGCCGTGGTTTGTTCAATTCACACCACTGGAGGGCGCGCGCTCACAGATAAAGTGTACGTGTAGTTGCCGCAGCTGTTCAGTGGTGAACACTAACTGCAGACAGTTGCATGCTAACCATCTTAAACTAACAGGTAAATACTTTCTACAGCCTAAAATCATTCAAAACTGTTATCAGATTGTGTACTAATAAAGAACGAGTACTCTGAGGTCAGTCAACAATCTTTCCTACAGTCTAAAATCGTAGAAACAGCACAGATATGCTAACTAATAATTGGCTAATAATAATACATTTTATTTGCAATGTGTGTTTTTTATGCACACAAAACGCTACAACATTGAGTATAAAATGAAAATCATGCAACAGCAAACAAGTTTTTATTTTTTACCTTAAATACATGTCTTATCAGCTTATAAAACATTCCAGAGTTGGAGCATTTCTAATTGTAATAGGAAGAGCATTCCACAACATAGGCACAAAAATAATGGCACAATGTGAGTTATAGTTACTGATAAACAGACAAGAGAATTTGTGGAGAATTGATTAGCATAATTATAGTCAGCTGTTAGGATGTGGTGAAATACTGTATGCTGTGTCAACAAGCTTTTCCATCATCTCATCTTTTTCTGTTCATTTACTGGCAGTAATTGAAGACCGAGCATGTCAGCAGTAGGACTGAAAAGTGTCCACAGCTGTAGACACTCTCCGGGGCTCTCAAACCCCCACACCCTAGTTCTCCATGGGTGTCCTCACATCCACAAACACCCTAAGAAGAACACAAATAATTAAAGTTTAAATGAATTAAAGATGAGAGATCGGGGCAACCTGTCACTCACATGAGATTGCAGCAATATAAACCACAATGATCCAATCAATTCCCGTTGGACAAAATCAAGTTCTGCCCTACATTTTTCTGGTTCAAGAAGCTATTTCACTTGGAAATATGGCACAAAGGGAAGAAAAGACTAAACTTCTGTTTCATGCCACCTTTGTTGCATACAAAGTGTATGCAGTGGGGTCCAAAAGACCACTAGAGAAAATGTTTTTATATTACATTTTTCAAATGTAATAAAAAGTGTTGTATTACAAATTACATTATTAGAATAATCATATTAGAGTAAAACATTTAAGTGAAAACTGCAGATCTCTGAAGAATTAATTAAATTGTTCTTCATTTTATCTCTCCTGACATAGTCTCGTGTCCTACATTGGCAGAGTGCTGCAAGAAGCTGCTGATGATCTCGACATCCCCAAATAATCCAAAATGTTCCCGCAGAGGCCCTGGTTGTGGGTTGCCCAGGGACAGCTGTTGCTAAGCAACCAATGACATCACCACTGCAACAATTCTCAGCCTCATCAGTAGACCGACAGAAAGTGTGAGAGAAATAGAGAGAAGGACAAAGTGTCTGGCCCTGAACTGTGTGGTTGGTTGGTATGTCGTTAATTTGACAGCTGTGTTCTGGATTTAGAGCTGCCCTCGGAACAAAAAAATCGGGCTTATTACTGAGCAACTGACAAAGAGCAGCCTTTTTAAACAGACATGAATGTATGAATGTTTCTTCAAATATGTGCACATTTAGTCCTGTAAAACACATTTTAGACTTACTATATATAAGTATATATATCTATATATATGTACACAGATCAGGCATTACATTATGACCACTGACAGGTGAAGTGAATAACACTGATTATCTCTTCATCACGGCACCTGTTAGTTAGTGGGATATATTAGGCAGCAAGTGAACATTTTATCCTCAAAGTTGATGTGTTAGAAGCAGGAAAAATGGGCAAGTGTAAGGATTTGAGTGAGTTTGACAAGGGCCAAATTGTGATGGCTAGACGACTGGGTCGGTGCATCTCCCGGTCTGCAGTGGTCAGTATCTATCAAAAGTGGTTCAAGGGAGGAACCGTGGTGAACCAGTCTGCATGGCCTATGACTAGGTGATGTCAGCAGAAAAGAATGACCAAGGCTCATTGATGCACATGGGGAGCGAAGGCTGGCCTGTGTGGTCTGATCAAACAGACGAGCTATTGTAGCTCAAATTGCTCAAGAAGTTAATGCTGGTTCTGATAGAAAGGTGTCAGAATACATAGTGCATCGCAGTTTGTTGCGTATGGGGCTGTATAGCTGCAGACCAGTCAGGGTGCCCATGCTGACCCCTGTCCACAGCCGAAAATGACAACAGTGGGCACGTGAGCATCAGAACTGGACCACGGAGCAATGGAAGAAGGTGAAAAATCACGTTTTCTTTTACATCACGCGGATGGCCGGGTGCGTGTGCGTTGCTTACTTGGGGAACACATAGCACCAGGGTGCTCTATGGGAAGAAGGCAGTGTGATGCTTTGGGCAATGTTCTGCTGGGAAACCTTGGGTCCTGCCATCCGCGTGGATGTTACTTTGACATATACCACCTACCTAAGCATTGCTGCAGACCATGTACTACCTTTCATGGAAACGGTATTCCCTGGTGGCTGTGGCCTCATTCAGCAGGATAATGCGCCCTTCCACAAAGCAAAAATGGCTCAGGAATGATTTGAGGAGCACAACAACAAATTTGAGGTGTTGACTTGGCCTCCAAATTCCTTTTCTGCTGCCAACATCTTTGTGCCAGATACCACAGCACGCCTTTAGGGGTCTAGTGGAGTCCATGCCTCAACGGGTCAGGGCTATTTTTGCAGCAAAAGGGGGACCAACACAACATTATTAGTAAGGTGGTCATAATGTTATGCCTGATATATATATATATATATATATATGAGGACAATTAATATATACCCTAAAAACATACAATAAATAATACTTTCACACTTTTTGCAGAATTTGACACTGGATTTTTATTTGAATTGGAAAGGACACAATAACAATATTGTGTTGACAAGGTAATTTTATTTTTTAACATTTTGTAGATATTTCACCTCAAGCATGTTATTATCTCACTTTTGAATTTTTTTTAAATATTTTTTTCATTTACATAATTTTCAATTTATGTTGAATAATCTTTATATTATCAATGTTTTAAAATTACGGGTCTGGGTAAAATTAATTATATTAAAAACTAGCAAAAATAAAAGACAACGCACTGTAAAATGTTTTAATGTGAACTGCGTTAAAAAAAAATCAACTCCTGGGTCATAAATTAATTGATTATGAACAGTTTTAAATACATAATTTCGAAGATTAAAAAACCTGGATAAATGATTCCATTTCACAAATAATCATTCATTTAGTATCTGTTTGCTTGATACAGAAGGCCTCGGGAACATCCTCCACCTCTCGACTAAGCTGTCTAAAAATAAATGAGAAGAGAGAAGGATGAGCAGTCAGAGAGGATGGAAGGATAAAAGGAGGTTAAAGAGGGTGCAGGTGAAGTACACTTTCTTCTGATCCTTTCTTGCTCTCTGCCAATTACAATCAAATATGTGTATGTACTTATTAGCATGTCTCTTCCTGCTCATACAGTCTGATGGACCACTCCTCCCTTTCTGTCTGTAACCATGTGTCTGACTATGATGAGCATGGCAGCATGTGCACTGTTGTCATGGCTGGTGAGTAAAAGCCGTTTTCATGTAGAGTAGAGTACACTCAACACGGATAGTTTCCACAAATACTAATAACACAACTGTTGCTTAAAATCAACATGAAATGACATTCGCAACACATTTTACTTTTCAATGTGATGTATTTTGAAGTGAAACAATATTCAAGAAGAAGAAAAAATGTATGTCAGGACTTGATTTTATCCACCAGGAATTGATTGGATTGTGACAAGTGAGCGTAACAAACTGGAACGCCGCCAGACCTGAATGTCTAAAAAGCTATTTGGCTAATTAATCCAATAGCCTGCATGGCCTAGGTGATGTCAGCAGAAAAGAAAACTACTTTACATTTTGTTTCGAAATTTAATGATGAGGACTGAACAGCAGTTGGAGTTAACCAGGGCTCCAGGATCGTATTGCAGATTACACCTCGTATTACTAATGCTGCGCAGTCCAGTGCTAATCTGTCACGATTTGAGAGAGATAAACTCAGATATGACGTCGGGTGAGATTTGGAAACCATCTACAATGACAGAAATATTTAGGAACTAATTCATATTTGTAAAACCAACCATGGTGGGATAGTACCAGAAAAAACGAACACTGTACAAAAAGTATTTTCTTAATCAGTACAGTATTTTTGTTGAAAATATCTTATTTTTTGTGAGTAAAAACAGCTTTTGCTGTGTTAATCCCGCATTGTGGTGCCAAACTCTGGTGTTAGAATGTTATGACGATGCTTGGCGATGGACAACCATGGGGTGCCTCATATTCACATGCTTTGGACAGGCACGGAAACACTGCGCATTGTATTAAAGGGGTAAAATGTCAAACGGCGACAGAAAATGTGACAATTGAAGTGAAGAAGAGACCGTTTCATTCTTACTTTTATAGTTGGAAAATCAGGATAAACTTGACAGTACAGTCTCCAATATACAATATGATGATGCACAATTTTAGAGATTTTGTGTAAACATTGCGTGAAGCATTCGCCCAGTCAGTGACACTGACACCACAAATATGCAAATAAGGACGTTAAGCAGTATAAATGTGAACACAATAATGTTGTGAGCACAATATTGTTATAGTGTCCTTTCCAATTCAAATAAAATAATCCTGCAAATAGGCCTAGTGTGAAAAGCTATGTTTTTAGGATATACACTACAAAAAAGGGTGTTGGATTTACATGATTTAATCTTGTACATCGGTTCCACATAAATCAATTAAGTTAAACAAACATAATTAGGGCCCTAGCACCGATGGTGTGAGGACCCTATTGGAATTGCTCAGCCTATTATTATTCTTCTCCCAAATTAATTGCATTTTTGAGGGCCTAAACATGCTCGAAAACTCACAAAACTTTGCACACGCGTCAAAAGTGGTGAAAATTTACGTCTGTTATGGGTGTCAGAATTAGGCGTGGCAAAGTGGCTCGATAGCGCCACCTACAAAATTTCAACGAAGTGCCCCTCCCGCTAGGTTTCACGTACAGGTATGAAATTCGGTAGACACATGTAACAGCCCAATGCCTACAAAAAAGTCTCCTGGTATGAAATCTGAAAACCAACAGGAATAATTACAATTTTCTTTGCAAAATTGTTGCAAAATTTGCCATTTCCAGACGTTGTACTTAAACAAACTCCTCCTAGAGATTTAATCAGATCAACATCATATTTGCACAGTCTAATCTAAAGGCCTTTGTGATGTTAAATTGTGAAGACCAGAAGACATCTACATGCCAATATTCAGTTATAGTCAAAATGCCACCTGCTGACAGCAGGAAGTGTGGCATATTGAAGTGACTTTGCCATATTTCTCCTATATTTACTCACTTAAATGCATGTCGCCCACTATTCACTGTTTTCCTGAGGCCACCGGGGTGGCGGTGCTCCCGGGTGCGAGGGCCCTTTCATCGCTGCTTGCAGCTTTAATTTGTTCATGTAATTTCAAAATCATGGAATGAAGTCATTTTTAAGTATACCAATTAAGTAGTCTATAAATTATTTTAATATTAAATACTTTTTCATTTAATTTTTTATATTTTTACATCACATGACTAAATTATAAGACTAGCTGTACTAGCTAGCTTCCAAACTATTAGCTATAATTAGCTATATTAGCGTTAAGTCCCAAGGAAAGCATGAATTACAGTTTCAGCCAAAATAATTTTCATCACTTGATTGGTTTACATTCACCCTAAATAATTGAATCTAGTAGATTGCACATTTTAGAGAATTACATTCATCGAAAGCAAAGAAATCAAGTTTAGAAGAGAAACACAATTTTCGCATATTTTTGCAATTTCGAAGTCGCATAAATCACAAATAAGATGATTGAGTAAATTGGACAATATGTGTTTTCCTGTTTTTTCAGTGTATATTAATTGTTATGAAATTAGCCTTCGCAAGAAAGGTTATATATACACTCACCTAAAAGATTATTAGGAACACCATACTAATACTGTGTTTGACCCCCTTTCGCCTTCAGAACTGCCTTAATTCTACGTGGCATTGATTCAACAAGGTGCTGAAAGCATTCTTTAGAAATGTTGGCCCATATTGATAGGATAGCATCTTGCAGTTGATGGAGATTTGTGGGATGCACATCCAGGACACGAAGCTCCCGTTCCACCACATCCCAAAGATGCTCTATTGGGTTGAGATCTGGTGACTGTGGGGGCCATTTTAGTACAGTGAACTCAATGTCATGTTCAAGAAACCAATTTGAAATGATTCGAGCTTTGTGACATGGTGCATTATCCTGCTGGAAGTAGCCATCAGAGGATGGGTACATGGTGGTCATAAAGGGATGGACATGGTCAGAAACAATGCTCAGGTAGGCCGTGGCATTTAAACGATGCCCAATTGGCACTAAGGGGCCTAAAGTGTGCCAAGAAAACATCCCCCACACCATTACACCACCACCACCAGCCTGCACAGTGGTAACAAGGCATGATGGATCCATGTTCTCATTCTATTTACGCCAAATTCTGACTCTACCATCTGAATGTCTCAACAGAAATCGAGACTCATTAGACCAGGCAACATTTTTCCAGTCTTCAACTGTCCAATTTTGGTGAGCTCGTGCAAATTGTAGCCTCTTTTTCCTATTTGTAGTGGAGGTGAGTGGTACCCGGTGGGGTCTTCTGCTGTTGTAGCCCATCCGCCTCAAGGTTGTGCGTGTTGTGGCTTCACAAATGCTTTGCTGCATACCTCGGTTGTAATGAGTGGTTATTTCAGTCAAAGTTGCTCTTCTATCAGCTTGAATCAGTCGGCCCATTCTCCTCTGACCTCTAGCATCAACAAGGCATTTTCGCCCACAGGACTGCCGCATACTGGATGTTTTTCCCTTTTCACACCATTCTTTGTAAACTCTAGAAATGGTTGTGCGTGAAAATCCCAGTAACTGAGCAGATTGTGAAATACTCAGACCGGCCCGTCTGGCACCAACAACCATGCCACGCTCAAAATTGCTTAAATCACCTTTCTTTCCCATTCTGACATTCAGTTTGGAGTTCAGGAGATTGTCTTGACCAGGACCACACCCCTAAATGCATTGAAGCAACTGCCATGTGATTGGTTGATTAGATAATTGCATTAATGAGAAATTGAACAGGTGTTCCTAATAATCCTTTAGGTGAGTGTATATACAGTATGTAACCTCAGTTTATGAATACCCAGGATTAATGGTTAACCTCTGTGAATTATGAGCAATGTGAACCGTGAATCAAGATATAACCTAGGATTCCGTTTACCCGGGGTTTAGAATGACCCAGGGTTAACAATATGAGGGTTATTTTTAGGGGTATGGTTAGGGGAAAAATAGGAAAATGTGATTAACTTAGTATAAAGACTATTATGCCTATGGAATTTCCTTGTAATGATAGGAGTACCAACAAGTGCGCTTTTGTTTTAATCATAAACTAATCATTACTAAGTTTTGTTTAAAACAAAACAAAAATTGGATCAAATACAATATCTTTTTGATACACAGAGGTTGCTGCTAAATAAAGTTCCCTAAATACTTATACGATCTGCTCTCTGTTCCGTGACACATCACACTTATTAAAATTTTAAGTGTGTGATAAGTTGTATCAGAAATAGTCCTTACTGTGCATCTGCATGTTATAAACACAATAGCTCTGCTCCAAAACCCAGTGAGCTTTCTCACTGTCTTCTATAGCAGCATCCGAACAGAAATGAACCTAATATAAGTGACTAATTTGAAACGCTCTACATAGGCAGCAACTGTATGTGTCGTATTAATAGCGCTCCGCACCCAAGGCACAGAGGAGACTCGCCTTACAATTTTCAATACAGGCTGCATGAAAGAAATTGTGTGATAATAAGTGAATAGTATAGTAGATTATAATATAGCGAATGATTCCACAGTATTTAAATTTACTACTCTTGAGAAGAGTCTAAGAGGATGATATACCTCAGTCACATGACTGCAGACCCCCTATAGTTAGTCTTTGTGTGTGATGAGTAATAGAAGCTGTGATTAGACAGATTGATTAAGGTGCTTAGTGGACAGTATCTCTTATTCTCTCTATGTGGACTAAAGTAGAGTAGAGGCCTTCTCTAACCCAGAATCATTTACAGAACCTCTCTCTCTCTCTCTCTCTCTCTCTCTCTCTCTCTCGCTTTCTCTCTCTCTCGCTTTTTCCGACCTACCTCAACCATTGGTTCTGGTTCACCTCTGACCCTGAGTCTTCTACTTTTCACTGTTTTAAGACAACCCCTCAAAATCAACATGACTAATAACTGACATTGTCCAATCGGAAAGGATTGGGTTTTGTCCACCTGCTCATATGAATTCGGCACCACATGGTTCATTGATAACCACATAATTAGTCAGCACTCATGAGATCACACTGGATCAGCTTTTGTTCCCTCCCTCGTGCTTTCTGCTCTGCTGAAAAGAGCAACGCTGCTGGTCACCAGCATATGTTACGTTTTTGGATGCCAGTGTGCTGGTGTCCTCACCAAAATTCTTAATTCTGGAGGTTTGACTGTCAGACTGCTTCTACAAACATTTGTGAAAGAATGGGTACACGTATAAGGCCCCACAGTTAACAGTGCATGTCAGAGCACAAACCAAGCCATGAAGTCCAAGGAATTGTCTGTAGACCGCCGAGACAGGATTGTATCAAGGCACAGGTCTGGGGAAGGGTACAGAAAAATTTCTGCAGCATTGAAGGTCCAAATGAGCACAGTGGCCTCCATCGTCCATAAATGGAAGAAGTTTGGAACCACAAGGACTCTTCCTAGAACTGGCCGCCCGGCCAAACTGAGCGATTGGGGGAGAAGAGCCTTAGACAGGGAGGTGACCAAGAACCTGATGGTCACTCTGACAGAGCTCCAGCGTTTCTCTGTGGAGAGAGGCGAACCTTCCAGAAGAACAACCATCTCTGCAGCACCCCACCAATCTGGTCTGTATGGTAGAGTGGCCACTCAGTAAAAGGCACATGACAGCCCACCTGGAGTTTGCCAAAAGGCACCTGAAGAACTCTCAGAGAAACAATATTATCTGGTCTAATGAAACAAAGATTGAACTCTTTTGCCTGAATGGCAAGCGTAGTGTCTGGAGGATCACCTGGCCAATAGCATCCCTACAGTGAAGCATGGTGGTGGCAGCATAATGCTGTGGGGATGTATTTCAGCGGCATGAACTGGGAGACTAGTTAGGATCCAGGGAAAGATGAATGCAGCAATGTACAGAGACAACCTTGATGAAAACCTGCTCCAGAGCGCTCTGGACCTCAGACTGGGGCGAAGGTTAATCTTCCAACAGGACAACGACCCTAAGCACACAGCCAAGATAACAAAGGAGTGGCTACGGGACAACTCTATGAATGTCGCTGAGTGGCCCAGCCAGAGGCCAGACTTGAACCTGATCGAACATCTCTGGAGAGATCTGAAAATGGCTGTGCACTGACGCTGATGGATCTTGAGAGGTCCTGCAAAGAAGAATGGGAGAAACTGCCCAAAAATAGGTGTGCCAAGCTTGTAGCATCATACTCTAAAAGACTTGAGGCTGTAATTGGTGCCAAAGGCTGTGAATACTTACGTACATTTGTTTTTTTATTTTTAATACATTTGAAAAGATTTCAAACAAGCTTTCCAATTGTCATTATGGGGTATTTTTTGTTGAATTTAGAGAAAAATAATGAATTTAATCCATTTTGGAATAAGGCTGTAACTTTCCGGATGCACTGTAGGTTGTCACCTGTGCAATAAGTCCATTCGTGAAATTTCCTCACTACTAAATATTCTCTGGTCAACTGTTAATAGTATTATAACAAAGTGGAAGCAATTGGGAACAACAGCAACTCAGCCACAAAGTGGTAGGCCACGTAAAGTCACAGAGTGAGGTCAGCGCATGCTGATGTACGCAGAAGTCGCCAACTTTTTGCAAAGTCAATAGCTACAGACCTCAAAACTTTGTGTGGCCTTCAGATTAGCTCAAGAACAGTGCGTAGAGAGCTTCATGGAATGGGTTTCCATGGCCGAGCAGTTGCATCCAATCCTTACATCACCAAGTGCAATGCAAAGCGTCAGATGCAGTGGTGTAAAGCACGCCGCCACTGGACTCTAGAGTAGTGGAGACGTGTTCTCTGGAGTGACGAATCAAGCTGGGTTTGGCGGTTGCCAGGAGAAAGGTACTTGCCTGACTCCATTGTGCTAAGTGTAAAGTTTGGTGGAGGGGGGATTATGGTTTGGGGTTGTTTTTCAGGGGTTGGGCTTGGCTCCTTAGTTCCAGTGAAAAGAACTTTTAATGCTTCAGCATACCAAGACATTTTGGACAATTTCATGCTCCCAAATTTGTGGGAACAGTTTGGGGATGGCCCCTTCCTGTTCCAACATGACTGCGCACCAGTGCACAAAGCAAGGTCCATAAAGACATGGATGAGCGAGTTTGGTGTGGAGGAAATTGACTGGCCTGCACAGAATCCTGATCTCAACCCGATAGAACAGCTTTGGGATGAATTCGAGCGGAGACTGTGAGCCAGGCCTTCTCGTCCAACATCAGTGCCTGACTAAACCTTGTGGAAAGCCTTCCAAGAAAAGTTGAAGCTGTTATAGCTGCAAAGGGTGGGCAAACTCCATATTAAACCCTATGAATTAAGAATGGGATGTCATTAAAGTTAATGTACATGTAAAGGCAGGCGTTCCAAAATTTTTGTCAATTTAGTGTATATTAGATTCTGGTTCCGTTGCCAATTCGCTTCACGGTTCTGGTTCCTTTACCGGACTGTAAACGATTATCTTAATTTTGAGGAAGAAAGTATGGAAACTGTAATGAAATTTTTATTAAGTACAGTACACTCAGAAGTCATGATGGATTAAGAGATCATTTGAAATTTTAGCTGAACATTATTAACAAATCAGAAAAAATGTATACAATTCTTTATAAAGCTTACTTGTATTGTGTGTAGCAACTCGGTTATCTTAAATGGATGCTTTAGTTGATGTCAAAGTGACAAGCCCTTGTGAAAAAGGACACGTTAGCATACCTTTTAAAAGAGTGCTTACTACTTTAAAACTTTTAATGTGTCATTATTACAAAATGCATTTTTTTTTTAAGTCAGTGTACTCTCTTTAGGTACATTTAAATGGCCTTTTATTTCACACTTCATCACAAGGGATTAAATCAAAACAAAAGTGTTATGAATGCACACTCAAAAGACGATTGTTAAAGAAAGTCAAAAATCATTTGGTTCCAGTATTACTGTGACTGTTTGTCAGGCATTCCACTTTCATATCTGATATTTCCATCAACTAATTATTTCCATTAATAAAAATAACTAAACTAAAGCTTTAAGAACATGGAAACTCATGAAACTAGTTTAACTGGCAAAATTACTTGTTTTTTACTTGCAAGATTTGCTAGTTAAGCTAGTTTCATGAACATACTTGTCAATCAGCTTGATCAGCTAAATTTTAATGGTGAACGACAAAATGGATGTGTTGGTCCACTAGCCAAACCAGCATAAACCAGCATGGTTTAATTTGGTCTTTACAACAGGGCAAGGAGGCTATCATCGTGAACTATATCCCACTGAAGATTTAAGACCTGTTTTGATTATGCTTTGTGTAATAGAGACATAATTATAGAAGATAATTTACATTATTATATTATATGAATATTTGATGCTTTTAGGTTTAATATTAACACAGTCTGTGTAAAATTGGACACAAACACACACTATACTTAACTTACTATAATTAAACAAGCTCATTACTGCTTTTACAAAACAGTTTCCATTGCGTTCCCTGTTCCTATTAGACTGAGTTATGTTCGCTATCGCTAGTGTTTTCCTTTAGTTACATATATTACGTTCATCTGTTGTTCATTATTTCCCTTGTTATGCCTTTGTATTTAAGCCCTTGGTTTCCTCTGTTCTTGGTTCGGTCTTGTTTATGTTTGATGGTTGCATTCTATGAGTTTCTCCTTGGATTTATTATTAAATACTGTTTGTTTCTCAGATTCTCCTGCATCGTTTGTATTACTGCAGCCAAAAGTTACAATGACATTATTTTCAACATAATTTAAGCAAATTCATTAGTCCTTGACACTACAAAAAGTATTAGAGACAAAGAAGCCACCACCAATAATTATTGTTTTATAATACAGATTTATGTGTTTTGGGCAAGTAATATTTAGTTTTTTGTAAAAGAGAGCAGATATGTATATATATATATTTAATTATATTTTACACTCATGCTGTCATATATTTACTCAAAATTCAATCCATGATTGCCATTGACTTTGTCCTTCCAAAGATGACATAAAGCTTCATCTTGTGTTGTATGGACATTTCATGTTATGCTGCAGTAAATTATTAGAATCTCTGTCTTGGATGTCAGACACATAGCTATGTTTGTGAATGATCTGTCCTTCGACATGCTTGATTGGTTGTTTGATTCAACATTAGTTGTTTGATTTCTGAGCCCGGAACTTTGCATGTGTGAATCGATGCATTGGTGTGTGTGTGAAGCATAAATAGCATGACTAACAGATGTGGAGGAGGGGCTGTGATGTCATGCTGCTATTTATAGACTCCCTTACATGGTGAATTTTCTGCATGTGCGTGTTTCCGGGTGTATAGCGGGTATCAAAAGAGAGAATTCATTTAAATGAAATCTCTCATCCAAATCATTACAAAACGCTGTACAAATGTTCTAACCAGATACAGAAGCCCAGACATTACATGTGTGTTCATATACAGCATGTGAGTAAAAAAAAATGCCCTTAGAGCAGGTGTGAAACACGCTAACAAATCTGTCAACTAAAATTATGCTGATTTGATATTTTGTGTCTGCGTATGTGTCTATATGCTTTTTTTATGCAATACTGAGAAACAAAGGGAAATTATGATGTGTCTAAAATCTAGCCATGGCACTTTTTCAGACTAATGGGCCAAAAGTGACATTATCTTAATGGTGTGGCGTGTGTCTACACACCTTGTTCTTCATTATAATGAAAAACACTTTATCATAAGTGATGATAGATGAGCTACTGAGCTGTGTGTGATACACACATGTGCATGTGCTTTATCACAACTGAATTCATTGTCGACACAGCAGTTTCAGATAGCACTAAATGCTAGCCTAATGCTAATAAAACCTGAGGACCCACACCTGGGAATCTAGAATGAGGTATCTGTTTCCTGTTCTTCTCTTTCTCTGTTCAGCTGACTGAGACACATTAAGAACAAGGACTGCACCTCCTCACTAGAGCTTTCTGATTTAGAAAACTGAAGATAAATAGAAGAAAGATGCTTGTTTGTCTAGCAGTGGTTTTAGTGTTAGTTTATAACATCTAGTTCAAAACTAAATTACTATCTTTTTTTGTGGAATGGTGGAAATGTTCAGTGGGTTTTTGTGGCCAAGATTTTAAAGTGTGTGCCTATACAAAAAGTGACTTTTAAAAATAAACACATCCTCTGAAATTTTGGCCTGGTTTTACAGACAGGGTTTAGATTAAGCCAGGATTAGGCCGTAGTTCAATTAGGACATTCAAGTAACTTTTAATTAACGTGCCTTTGAAAAAAAACATTACCGGTGTGCATCTTGTGACAAAACAATGGCACTGACATATTTTAATATATGCATATAAACATGCATTTTAGTCTTGGACTAGCTTAAGCCTGGTCTGTGAACCAACTATTTTTGTTAACTCAAAGGCCTTGAGGATTTGGATTTCCATTTCATACAAAAGCCTGACATAAAGGTAAAACAGAGTGCTACGTTTAATCTGAACTTGATTGCTTGTTTTAAAACCACATTCCCCCATCCTCTCTTTTTTCCTCTCTTACCTCCTCTTTCATTCCTGTCCGCCTCTTCTTAATCCTGGTCTATTCCTATCTTGTCCTCTACTCCTTTCAGGGAAGTCGTTATGCAACAAGGACACATGGTGTGCGGTCACTTTAATCTGGAGGGGATGACGTCTGTGTGTGTGTGTAGCAGAGACCTCTGTGCTCTTAATACTCCAACTGTCTCCTTGTTCATCTCTGTATCTCACATTCTTTATCTCTAAATCATTTCACATTTCTGTGAACTGACATACAGCTCTGTTTCCCCTGCTGTGACCTTTACTGAGGTTGTTTCCTCACCCAGTACATCTCTCAACCACGCAAGGTCGTTTCCAAGGACACCCCATACTCTTACTGTTTGGCCTTCTGATTGGCTATCTGGCTCTTAAAGCAAAAGTGCCCCCAGTAAGCAGATGACTTTCTGAATCAAGCAATGTAACCTCACGCTCCCACAGCATCACGACAGACTGCAGAGTCAGCAGTCATACCATCACGGCATCTAAGCCATGCAATTACTTAAGATGCGCTCTGGTAAAAAAAAAAGCACATTGCTTCTGGGAGAGAATGTTCTGTTCTCTGTCAAGCAGCACAAAACCATGTTCATGTGATTAATTGGCTCAGAATAGCGGCTGCTGCACCCAGATATACTCACGCATTCTTCCTATTTTCAGTTCAATAAAGAAACTAATTTGGGGAACTTCCTAGCTCCTGTTCCTGTCTTTGACAGAGTGTCACCTAGTCAGAGCATTCTGACCTAGCTTAGACTAGACTCAAATGTCAGTGATTAGATTAACATTCCTGATCTGATCAGTGAACATACATACATTTTGTGCTGCTATATTTTATTATTGAAATCGTGATATTTTTTTCAGGATTCTTTGATTAGAAACTTTTGTAACTTGTCATCACTGTAACTTTTGATCAATTTAATGCATCCTTGCTAAATAAAAGCATTTATTTATTTCTGACCTCAAACATTTGAAAGGTATATTTTATAAATTCCATTATATATACAGTAGTACTATAAATTAGTACTATATATAATTGGATTTTTTAGATATATAATCATTAAATTATATACTTAATTTTTTTTTTAATGGATAGTATATCAGTTTATATAAATTATTTATATAATAATACTTGATTATACATTTACTGCTTGCACTTAATTTTACAGTACATGTACTTACAGTGTAAGTAAAATAAAATACTTTTTTACTTAAAAATACTGGGTAATATAAGGTAACTACAGGGGTTAGGTTTTGGTGTAGGTTAGGGTTAGTACCTAGTTATTACCCAGTTATTGTGATAACTAAAAAGTACATGAAACAGGACTGTAAAATAAAGTGCTACCCTTAATTTTACTATAATCATTTGCACTTCTGGGGACACTGTACTTGTAGTACTCTGCACAATTTTTAGCATTTACCTCTTTTTATTCTGATCCCCATCCTTCACCTCTTTGTGGGTACTTATTCTCCTCAACATTCATTCCGTTTCTCTCTCCTGACTATACTGATCACATCAGAGATTCATTAATGTAGTAGATTATGAGGGATTCAGTTCTTACACACACATGCAGCGAATTAGCAGCAACGTTCTCACACTACTCTACATGGTGATATAACGGTCACAGATTAAAATTAGGGGTTTATTTGACTTTCTCCCTCTCTTCCTCGATCCCCCATTTTCTGAGTCAGCACAATGACTAAGAGATAAGATCACCTGACCACTGTTGCCATGGAGATGGAGATTTTTCCCCCCTTCTAGTTCTCTCTGCAGCGAAGGGGGAGGGTGGGGGGATGCTGCTAAAGGTTAAAGAAGGATAGAGCATACATGGTGTCAGCCATTTTGGTTCTTTAAAAATTCAGAAAAAACTTTATTAGCAATATGCCACAGACAATGCTGCCTATATTAACTTTGAAGAGCTTTAACTATGGTATACAGTTGATAAAACTATAAACACTGTACAAAATGTGGCCAGAAGCAATTTAGTAACTACTACTGCTGCTTTGGGAAGACAAGTACAAACTATACCAGTCAATGTAATACTCCTTACATACAAAAACACTGATTTACAGCAAATCTAAGTGTGGGTGCCATGGCCAAGTTTAACCAAAGATCAAAAACAGAACAATGTGTCTCCCCTGCATATTATAGAATCACTACTTTCCATTGCAAATCAACCCTTTGGCCCTAGGTGTGTGTGCTAGTGCATGTATTCAAAGAAAATGAAGCTAAATGTGTTTATTTGCGAGTCAATGATTGAATCTAGTTTTTTGTTTCTTCTGTGGCTGACATGGAGTTATTGTAAAGAAATGCATGTATTTTGTCTATCTTTAGAGTAGGTATATCTTACTACACTGAAAGTCTAGGTCATGTACATGGGTTAGTATAGTAGTAGAGGGGTCTGTAGATGGTGGGTCTGATTATACACAGAGAGAAAAGTCAAAATTGTACCTTTAGGAGTACAACAGCTTGTCACTGGGGCAGTACACTTAAAATTACATTTCTGTAATTTTTTTACTCCTAAAAGGTGCACATTAGTACCCTAGAGTACACATACGTACCTTAAGGTACTACTATGAACCTTTTTGTGGTAAAAAAAAAAAAAAGGTACAGTATATATCCTTTTTAGTATACTGCCCCAGTGACAAGCTGTTGTACTCCTAAAGGTACAATTTTGGCACCTTTTTTCTCTGTGTCTAGGAATTGTACTATTCATAAACATATGAATTTGTGCTGTTTATGGTCCTTTATAAGAGACATGAATAAATACTTAGAGGGTATATGTATTTTTTTTTAAATGTGACAGCATGTATTTACATTGTAAGCTTGACCTTTCCAGGGTCACTGACCCATAGGTCACACTTTGATTCTCTCTCTTTCTCTCCATCTTCCTCTTTCTAATGAACTTTGACATATTGTGTGCTGTTCTGTTTCAATGTACTGTGAATCGGTAAGCAGTATAAAGCTATTCTTCAGTTAACCTGTTCATAATAATGTACTCTATTCTGGTGCAGCTAATAGCAGTAACAATAATTCAAAGGTAGATGAACTTAACCAAGATGTTTGGTACAGGAGAGTAAAGAAAAGCGAAAAATAGATGGTAATAGAGAGTAACTTGTGTCGATAAAATAAAGCAAATAGATATTTGCCTCGGGTGAAGCATTAGGCATTCTTATTTAAAGAAGCTACAATATATCCTTTCATTATTCCAGTGTGGGAAAAAATCGAATACAAAACAGACATACACCACACATAATGAAGAGACCAAAACTGGTGCATTAAAATCAATCTGATAACTGCAATAACCTATATATGTTATATGATTAGATTATAATAAAGCAATTTTATAAAACACTGAGTAAGATGTTTCAGTATTAATGTATGAAAGTAACCTAGTTTTAACACGTTCAACATGGGGTATTTGAGGCCTACTGCAGTGTCGATTACAGCTGCAGCTGTTCGTATTATCTGACAACAAATTTAATACATGTTATTTAAAAAACACTGAAAGAAACAATATACCAAACACGTTTACAATACATTAATCATGCAATCACACCGATTATGACTTAGCTTATAGTTAGTCCATTTTATCAAAAAAATAAGATTTTCTCAGAGCACACGATGATGCTGTGCGACTTTGGAATTCTGCATTACCGCAGGAGGAGCTTTGTCCGCATCCGATTGGAGGCTTGTACCTGCTGCCTGCGCGTTGATTGGACAGACGATACGTCGATATTAAGGCGTGCGTGCGTCTATTGGCTGAGAGCGTAAATGTGGGCGTTTCTCGTGAGGTACTCGTTTATGAGATCGGGCAGTTGGAGAAGCGCATCTCTCACATCCACCGGCGCTTCTTTCCAGGCGGAGTGGTGCGGCAAGCTGGCGGTGTCGCGGAAGGACACCAGAGCATAAAAGGCGGCAGTGCGGCTTCTTAGTTTCGCCGGCTTTATCGCAACTACGAAGAGCAGTGCACGAGACCGGCATCCCTGCGAAATGCACTGCCTCGCAGTCGAATTTCATTGGACCATTTAGTTTTTCTGTATTTATTATTTACACAGTTGTGCAGGTTCATTAACTTAATGTTGCAACGACTTCGTTTATACCTTGAAGTGAAAGAATACGCGCATTAGGTCCCTCAACCGAGGTAAAGCACTGAAACAAAGTTTTAAACCTATTATAATTATTCGTCTTTCTTAAGATCCTTTTGGTGACTGACATTCTCTCTTCGTAAAGGCTGTCACTCTCTCCATCACTCTCATATTACCTGAAGAGAACGGACTGACTGCGCAACCATGGGGGTAAGACCGACATCTCTCTTTTACTGCATCATAGCAAACAGAAACGAATAAAAACATGATTTTAAACTGTATTATGCAGACTTTAAATCCTGAAAAATGCAGCGTCATGTCCTATGCTGCCAGACATAAAGTGGCAGAATGACATTGACTTGTACGCGGATTTCTAGACTGCGACACTGATGGGACAGGACGTTCTGTAATCATACGCTATAAATGATACGCTATAATTCTGAAATTGCTACTAGCTTATATGAATGGTCAGCAGCAGATCTAATGGAACTGATTTAATAAACTTTTAGAATGCTGTCCTCATGGTCAACGTAGACGCAGATAACGTTTTAGCCGTTATCTTAATTGAAAGCTTGTCGGTGTTTGAATGATGATATCTGGGCGGTTATTTTAACCTTCACAAGACGGTCTAATCGGGTTATGCTAGTCAGACTTTCTAAAGGGCAACGCTGCGCAGTGCTGTCTTTTCCTCATGATTGTGTGTCTGTCTCGACGAGTCTGTCTCTACCTATTTATGCTCAAAAGTTGCTTGTCAGGTTGTTTTTTTCAGGGCTGTTTGAGTGCATCTGTGGGGTCCTTCCCTCTGTACTTACTGACCGCAGCGCGCGGCTCCTGTTCTGAACAGTTAAATCCGCATGTTCTGAATGTGCATTTGGATAATCTTTATGGACACAACCGGCATTGCCGAGTGTGTTTAAGTGACTGGTGTCCACACACAGACACACACACCCCAGAGCCGGTTCATCGCTTAAGTTCACATGCGTCATAATGCGGTTACCGGGAATCTGTACTAAAACCGGCTTATTCCGTCGCGCGGGTAATGACTGACAGGGCAGATTTAATAGATTCAGTTCTGAATAATGACTCGAAAGGTCGGGTGAAACGAATGTCAGACTGAATTGCGCAATTTGCCTCATCCGCGTGGTTTTATCGTGTTATATTCGGAATGACGTGGCGAGTAAGCAGGTGCGTAGCACACGTCGAGCGCTGCGCAGTGAGAATGCCGGCAGCTGATGTGCGTAGAGCCGTTGTCAGGGACACGGAGAGATCGGCTAAAGCAGAAAAGATGCCTTAGCAACATCGCAGGACTGAATGTCACAGACGCGCTGCAGCGAATGCGTCAAAACTGATGACTGGCAGGGCAAAAATGATTACGCAAACGGTTTTGTCAAGTCATGAATTAATCCGAGCGCTTGTGTGTCCATTTACCTGGTTAAATGGGATGGAAGGTTAACAGGCATACTGGCGACTTTCGCGCAGTTTTCTTTAAGCTTTACAACGGTTTGTTTAACATCGCTGTGGCGTGCCGCACCGCGCCGTTCCGGTTGCTGTCGCAGTGATGCTCGTGGCGATGCACCACCATCAGCATCCCAGCTGTTTTATTCCCTATAGGCCGCCTTCTGCGTCAAACACGAGGCGGAGCCACGCGAGTGGAAATTCCCGGTGCAGGCCTGTGATAGGCACGAGATGCGGATACGGAAAGCGAATAGATGAAATGAAGTAACATTCATTGTGGTCGTGTATTACTGGAGTTCAAATGTGCACTTAAAGGGATAGTTAATACAAAAACAATTAATTTTGTCATCATATCCTCATGTGGTTTCTTCATCCTCAGCCTGTAATTTTCTTCTGTGGAACATAAAAGACAGTTTCAGACACCATTTACTTTGATTTAAAAAAAAGCATTGAAAGTAAATTGTGGCTGAGTTTGTCATTCCATCACATTTTTCCTATAACATTTACGTTTGTTCTTCACAAACTATTTATTTAATTGTCAAATAAATAATTTGCCTAATAAATAGTTGTTTAGTTTCTTGCTATTTGGAAAGAGCAACTAGGGACACAAACACCAAGAAGAATGTGCACAGCATACAACCTGTATGCATGTAGTAACATATATTTAAAATGTTCATGAATGTGTCTATAATGAATGTTAATTACTGGTAACGTAATCCAATTTAAATATTGTTACATTAACGTAAGAATGATAGAGACAGAGAGAACAACATTCCAGTATATAAATTTCATCTTCAGACACGTGATGATGCACCAGTAGTGTAGCCTATACACACTGCAGGTGAGTACCTGTGGGAGGGGAGGAGGGGGATGGGCAGGGGAGGGGAGGGGAGGGGAGGGGTTGTGCTGCAGTAGGGAGGGGGAGCAACACAGATCCTGTTACATGTAATTAGCTTGACTGAGCTTGTGTTTCCAGAGTGTGAGTGGGCTGGGTTACCTGGGTACAGATGGTACAGAGAATGAGTGACCAAGGATGAGGACACAGAGGTGTCCATAATGTGGAACTAGAATGCAATGATGAATACAATTTCACACAAAAAAAAAAAAATTATAATAATAATAATAATAATAGATCATATCATACATATTTTAAAAGTCAATGAAGTATAAAGATTGAGTATATTTAAAGTGTAATTAATATAAGTATATACGTAAGTAAATAAGTGATTTATGTGTCTATGTAATTTTTTAAAATCTATTTATGAATTCATTAATTTAACATTTACCCTCAAGATATAGATTGTTCTAAATGTAATAATGCATTCAATAAATTAATAATGTAATCAATCTGTGTATGCCCTCTCCGAGCATCACATCCTGAATAACTGAGCTAATATGAATTCATTAATTTAACATTTACCCTCAAGATATAGATTGTTCTAAATGTAATAATGCATTCAACAAATTAATAATGTAATCAATCTGTGTATGCCCTCTCCGAGCATCACATCCTGAATAACTGAGCTAACATCCTGTATAACATCTGGATGTTCATGTTTCACCTTGTATTGAGCACATAATCAATAAATAGAGCATTTCATAGCTTCTTTTGTACTGATATATGACTCTTTACTATTGATATGACAGAAGCTTTTTAGCTAATTGACTCTCTGTTTTACATAGGAATTTATACTTTAATGGATCAATGTTATTGGGCCGTATTTAGGGGTATGAAGGATTTGTTGTTGTAGGGGGTTAAAGGTGAGGTGTGTAATTTCTACTCTTTGTTTACACTTTTATGTCAGCTTAAAAGTGGCTTACTGATAGTTGTCTTAGTATAAAATAACATCATTCAGTCAAGTGGGTTGGATTGGATCTGTTAGGTCTCATTATCACATTCTGTCCAAGGGACGTCTGTGAGTGGAGTGAATACTCAAGGTCAGATTACCTTCTCCTCGTCTTTCCTCAGTGTTGATGTAGAGTAACTGCCCCCTTAGGTCAGAGCCGCTGTGATGCCGCTCCACCGGTGGGAACATGCATGGATTGTCAGTTCAGGTTCCACATCCACACCACATTATTTATTGATGTAATCCTTTGTTGGTAGAGGAGCAGAGAAAGAACAGTCCATTCTAATGGAAGGAATTCTGTTGCACAGCAGACCATCGGCTCTTATTTAACTAGAGCTGTAATGAACAATAAGTGTCAGATGTCAGAGAGAATGTGACTTAAGCACTGAGGAGAAAAAAAAGTGATGATACTTTGTGTACAGTATGTCTGTGTGGAGACAGAATAAAAGAGTCTTCAGACAACCCTTTTGAGACGTGAAGCATCTGTGTGTCCTGCTGTGACTGTAATTTGGGGCAGTGATTTATTGTTCCAATCAAGAACATGCACACAGATGCCCCACACTCTGGCAAAGCTGATTGGCTCAGTGAATGAAGTATAGACAGATGGAAGGATAGAATAATAGATAGAGAAGAACAGGAGGGGGGATATTAAGGTAATACTTTAACAAGAAGGATTATAGATTTTTGTTTAAAGTGAAATGAAATGAAATTATATTGCAACAACTCCCCCTCTTTTCTTTTCTTCACTCATTTAAATGTGTGTGTGTTGAGCTGTGCATGGGGTTACATTTAAATTTTTTAATAAACTTTTCTCATCATTGGAATTATTTCATCTCATTATTCTTACTTGATTAAGGGGTTTTCTTCAATCAGTGATTCTCAACCTTTTTGGTTCCAAGGGCCCTTATTGTTAAAAAACAGCATTCAGAGGCCCTCCAAGATATTTGTTACTTCTGCTATACCAGTGATGCTCAAAGCAATTGAAACATTTTTCAGAAACTAGGAGGGGCAATATATAAAATAATTAAATAGAATAATTATAATTAAATAATGAAACTCCAGAATTCCAAAAGTTTACACTTTTATTACCAATTAATTTAAATGTCTTTTCTAATCATTTGCGAATTATTAAAAAAAAAAAAATATTTTACTTTTTTACCGATATAATATTATTGTCACAGTTATGTTCTGTTTTGAGTTAGTTTGTCATTGATGTTTTCCTTCCTGCCTGAGTTCGTTATTAGTTTCTATGGTTATTCATTTGATTAGTCATTCTGTTCAGCTGTTGTCTAATTAGTTCCCTTTGTTTGGGCCCTGTATGTAAGTTCCCTTGATTCATTTGTGAATTGTCTGGTCTAATCAATGTATACATGTTGTTGCTATTTACCTGCCTTCATCTATGTTTTCCTGGTGGATTATATATTTTAAACTTTATTTGTGAGTCATCTTCTTCATCGTGTCCTTATATTCAACCCAAACATGGCAGAAGGCCGGACCCAAGAAAGGATATATATTTTTGCTGCATTTTTAGTTTTAGTTTTTGTGTTTCGTTCCTCTCACAATGGACTCTGTCCGCCATACAACTCCTGTGCCTGGAGCACTATTCTAAGGCACGCCTGCCAGCAAATAGTCCCAGTGAGAATTTCGTCACTTATGTGGAGTGGGTGCTGGTGAACAATGGATCTGAGTTCACCATCGGCCCAGAGGAGGACATCACCAGCCCCACTCCAGACTCAGAGCCCAGCCAAACACCACCCCGCTGTGTGGACATGATGCCAGAGCCCACCGCAGACGGAGAGTCAGCACCTGCCGTGATGGAAAAGCCAGCGCAAGAAGGAGCAAATGAACAAACTATCGCACAGGAGCCTGAATCTCACAACGCGTCTAACCAGGTGTGTGAGCCATCAACATCATGTGCCCCCTAGGGAGTTATCGTAGAGTACGAGAATATGGAGAGGAGCCCCACCCACCCTTCCGCCACAGAGAGAGTGTCACTGCAGGACTCTATAGAAAGTTTGTTGGTGTTTATAGAGAATTAACCTCTACCCCCGCTGATCCCACCCAGCCCTACGCCCCTGCTGGTCCCGTCCAGCACAAAGTATTCAGCGTCTCTTCAAAACTCAGCCAATTCCTTTGCCCAGTCTTCGCTGTCCTCCATCAGCCCATCGCCTCCTCCTCTGTCTCCCCTCTGCGACATGGATCGACCTCGGGCCTTCAGTTTTCCAGCTCCTCCTGGGCGAGTGGATCCCCTGGCTTCGCCTCCAGCTGCTGATTCCGTCGCTCCACCTTGGCTCGTCGCCCTGACTCTGCCGCCTTGGCCCCTCCATCCCTCGGCTCCAACAAGGACCATCGGCCTTATGGCTTCACTGTGTTCCCTTGGACCACCGGTTCCACATGGGTCAGATGTCGCCCGTCCTACAGCACAGACCTACGAGCCGTCTGCTGCGCTCTGTCTTTCCACCCCTATGGCTCCGTCTGGCTCCACCCTCCCTCTGGCTACACCCTCCCTCAATCGCTCCAGTTCCGCTTCAGCCCTCTGGTACCCTGGTTTCACCTCGGGTGGTCATCGCTGCAGCTGTGTCGTGGCCTCCCAAGCCTTCGGGGGCACTTTGTTCCATCTGCCCTTCATCTGTGCCTAGGGCTCCATCACCATTGGCTTCATCTCCATCAGTCATCCCCATAGCTTCGTCGAGGAGATCTCCACCATGGCTCTTCCCTCCCTCGACTCGCCATGGGACATCATCCTGGCTGAACTCTGGGTCCCCACCTGGCTCCTCCTGCTCCGTTCTCCTCCAACCATCATCGGCACCCTGGTCTCTCCTTCTGTCATCTTCCCTGGAGTCCCGTCCTCCTCCAGAGCCTCCTCCCTCAATTGGACTGTCAGCACAAGGTCGGTCGCGTCTTTCCGGGAAGGGGCGTAATGTTACAGATATGTTCTGTTTTGAGTTAGTTTGTCATCAATGTTTTCCTTCCTGCCGGAGTTCGTTATTAGTTTCTATGGTTACTCATTTGATTAATCATTCTGTTCAGCTGTTGCCTAATTAGTTCTCTTTGTTTGGTCCCTGTTTATAAGTTCCCTTGTTTCATTTGTGAGTTGTCTCGTCAATGTATACGTATTGTTGCTATTTACCTGCCTTAATCTGTGTTTTCCTGGTGGATTATATATTAAAGACTTTATTTGTCATTCATCTTCTTCATCGTGTCCTTATATACAACCCGAACGTGACAATTATAGAGCTCGACATAACTAGAAAAAAAAACAGTTCTTGACTCTTTACTTGTTACTACTTTTTTAAAGATTTTACCATGACTTTTCCAAGTTGAGAAATCACATTTTTAAAATTCCTGTAAAAAAAAATTTTTGAATAAGAAATATAATGTCATCTTACGTCTTGATTTCTTTTAGCTTATTTTAAAGCTTGTTTTGTATTATTTTATATCATTCTAAGCTGTCTTGAAGCTCCCTTGAAAGTGTGTTGAGGACCCTGGTTGAGAACCACTGGTATAAAGAGGACATTCAAATATTCAGGCATAAATTTGTGCCCACATAAAGAAGACATTAAACATATGCAATAAATAATTCATTAACATAAAATTTAATTATCATGTAAATTCTAAAATTTTGATTTGTAGGTAGAAAATTGTTTATTTCTGGTATTGTTTCAGTAAACTCTCAAAGTGAGTCTGGCTCTTTTGTGATGGAGACGATTTAGGGTGAGCTAATCCCAGTGTGCCCGTAATCAGATTATTTAATCTGTACTTTGAGGCACAGACCCGGCCTGGTCTACATCTCACCGCATAACAGATGGTACGGCAAGGTCACTTACACACACACACTCATTCAGTCACATACTGGATGAAGTGTTGAGTGTTATCTGCTCTTGAACAAGCACTTCATGACTCACCCCTGAGTCGTGCACACAAATACACCCTCATGCCAGATCAAAAAGGTCTTTTTTAGGATGTATAGACATGTGTAAAAGTAATTCACACTCATAGTAATATATCACACACCGAACAGGCCTCTAAGGGCAGTATTGATGTGTCTGCTGCCATAATATTGGTTTAAACACTTTTTGTACAGCTGTGCTGGACAGAGAAGACACGATCTGACAGGGATTCCCTCTGGTCCAGAACATCCTCCCAAGATACAAGTACAAGTTTAAACCATTGCTAGACCACCCCATGTTGTTTCTATTACATTTTTTTAGATGGAAAACTAAATGACTATACTAAAGTGGGATGAGCTCCTTATGCTAGAGGGAGAGAGACAAAAAAAAGATAAAAGACTGATCTTGCAGCATGGCAGACGTTCTTCTTCATGCTCTGTGGGCATCAGACTGGCCAGGCCATTCCATTGGCTCTGTATGGTACCACATCTTAGGAAACACTAATATATAACACATAATCTTAATATTGAAATGGTAAAAAAAATATGGAATTATTTCTACTTTTTGATGATATTTGATAACTTCTGATGGTCTTGATGGGGGTTTCATTATGTCTGCAAGTTACATGCTGTTCAAATTTTGGGGTTAGTTTTTAAGGACTTGTACTCACCAAAGCAGCATTTATTTGATCAATAATACTATAAAAACTGTAATACTGTGAAATATTATTACCATTCAAAACAACTGTTTTGTAAAGTAATTTATTCCTGTGATGGCAAAGCTGAATTTTCAGCATCATTATTCCAGTGTTGATCTGACAGCATTTATTTGAAATACATTTTTTGTAACATTGTAAATGTCTTTACTGTCACTTTTGATCATTTAAATGCAATTGCTAAATAAATTGATTTTGAATGGTAGTGTAAAAAAATATTTGAATGGTAGAGTAAGTGATCATTCAGTGCTTTGCTAAAGTGTAGGACAAGTGTGCACATGTGCACATCTCTGTATTAAGGAATTTGTGTAAAAGTATACATATGTGTGCAATATTATAAGAAAATAAAATCAGTCCTCACACTCTAAAAGCTTTTAAGGGCAGGATAACACACAGACCCTGGAGAATCAGTGTGCTTTTTACAATTCTGTAAACACAAACATTCATGAAGGCTGTAGTCGCCTGGCAAACTCGAGCAGATGTTTGCTCTTACCAAATGGAAGGTTTGCTTAGCTTATTCGCTGACTAGCATACATTGTCATCATCATCAGAAAGTCAAACTCAGTGAGGCTTTTTTACAAGCCCCTTGTTCATCTTGACTGGTATCACTTACAGTTTTGATATTTGCTGAGTTGGTCTATCAAAAATGAAAAAAGTGGAGAGATTCTTAATTTGTGTCTCACTCCAGTGCTTCTCAACATTCTCAACACAACATGACTTTTTCAGTTGTTTGTGATTTACTGGGTAAGGATTTTTAAAAATAGTTTTTAAAATTACAATTGAACCTATTTTAGAGTAAATTAAAGGTGCACTGTGCAGACCTTGCATAATGAACCGTTATGTTTTTTTTACCTTACCTTGCACCAACATGTTTCTACAGTAGCTCTAAACGGACAAACTTCTCTACAGAGCGCTAGCTACTCTCTGCTGTCTCAGACAACAACATCTTTGTCCTGTGTCGGCCACCGTATCTTCTCTATGTGCTTCGAAAGGGAGGGGTGAGCGGTGGGTGGTTGCAATTTGCAACCTCACCGCTAGATGCCGCTAAAATGTACACAGTGCACCTTTAAAGCTGCAGTCTGTAACTTTTTTGGGTTAAAAATTATCCAAAATAATTTTTTGAGCAAGTACATATCCAGCCAGTGTTCAAAACTATCTGCTTACCTTAACTCGATTTACAACGGTAAGCTTGTAATAATGTTTTTAATTCCAGTGGTACTGGTGGATTTCCGCGGGAAATTCAAGTATATCTTTGCGTCATTACGTCACATCTGTACACATAAATAAGGTGTCCCGGCTAGTAGGCTATATTGCGTGCAAGGATGTTGGAGCTGGAGATTTATAGCCTTTTCTCACAGACAGCAGCACTTGATATAATTAAACTTCGGACTTTCGGAGTGGCTACAGAAAAAAAGAGACTGCACCGGGCCTATGCGAAAACAAGGATAAAAAGGGCTTTTTAAAAGGTGGCGTGAACTCCGTGTTTTGAAGGGGTTCAAAACGGACACAGAGACGTTTTTTTTCCTGCTGGACAGGTCAGACATTTCAATTGTTAAATTAGTTAACAGTAGCACAATTGTTCGCTTAATTCATACAGTTACGGATTTTTCTTTGTTGTGCCTTTCTCGTTTTGCTATGTGCATTATGGTAAATATCAATTATTTTGTGCTAGCTATGAGAGGGAGCAATTCACCTCTACTCCACATTAATTTATTGATATATGACAATTAGAAATTAGACAGCACAGAAATGGAAATCGAACTACAGGTAGCCCTAATACACATGATGTTGTTAACATTAACAGTTTGAAAACAAAGTATAACTTGCACGGTTTGACGTGATATGATAAGTGATCGTTAGATTTAATTATCATGATTTATTGCAATGCTTTTTTTCCCTTAGTTGGTCAGAACATTTTCCGGTGAAAATTCTTTTGTTGGTCATACTTTCAAAAAGTAGAATCTGTGAATCCCAGTGACAGTATCCAGACCGGCGCGGTGACAGACAGCCGCACATTCTCCTCAAAACATTGGATTCATCCGCGCTGTTTCACGTAAAGTTGATCATTCCGCGAATAACTGCTATTGCAGATTTCGAACAGAGATGGCGACAAAGAGGAAAAACTAGAGACTGCGGCTTTAAGTAAATTAACTTAATATCTTGATTTGAGTTTTTTTACCATATTTAGTGTTTTGTATTATTTTGAGTCATCTTGAGACAGATAGAGATAGCTGAGGCCCCCACAGGGCATCGCCCCCCTAATTGAGAGAACCACTGTTTTAGTCCATGTTTATTAGCTTTGAGGCTGACATCTGTATACTATTGTACTCCCAAAACTACTATTGTACTTAGCAAAATTAACCAGATAAACACATTTAAAATGTACAGTCGTTCTCCTCTAGGAAAATGGACTTTCTCTCTTTTGCAAAGTCTACCTCAGTCACTCTGTTCAAACTTATGTAGGACATATAAGTCCCTGGGCTCAGCAGCCACACACTTTTCTTCTCTTTGTGTGTCTTACTCTTTAGAATGTGATGCACACATGCCGACTGAATGAGTTTCCTTTAGTTTCAAGAGCATCAATAATTTGTGACAAGAGTTCAGGAAACAGACCTCGGCACCAGAGAATGTGTGTGTGTGTGTGTGTGTGTTCTGACTCAGTAGAAGTCAGTAGAAGCGTCAATGTGCTGGCGTGTAATTCCAGCCCATCGGCTCTGGTTCTCTCACAGAGCAGTACTGTATGTTTTTCTCTGCAAGGAACACGCAGTCAGTACTTTACCACAAGAGCACAATTATATCTCATCAGGAATTAGATAACCACTGTTACCGCTTAATGACACAAACCTAAGACTTATACTGTAAACCTTACTGTTATTTAAATCACATAAATTTAGCCTATTCAATAAAAAATAACTTCCAGATTGAAGGTTGTTCTCCAAGGTCCAACTACGTAGTTTTGGCACATAAAGATTCTTAAGTTACTTAATAGTTTGCTATTAACTTTATTATGAACTGAACATAATATGTTTTTAAATTGCAGTGTAAGAATTATATTATTCACATTCACACATTATATATAGCATATCTGTACATAGGCCTACATATATAGTCTATTTTGTATATTGTGTGTTTTATATATTTATTTTTAATCACTTATTTTTATTATCTGTCTTGTCACTGTCATTCTGTCTGTGCACTGAAAGCTTTTTTCACCAAGACAAATTCCCTGTATGTGTAAGCATACTTGGCAATAAATCTCTTTCTGATTCTGATTATAATCTGACCCTCGCTAATGTATGTGACATGAACGATTCAAATTGAGGACAACTAATTAAATTTTAATAATTTATTTTTAAATTTAATTACATTTTATAAAAAACATTAAAAAAAAATGTCGTCTTCCATTAGCAGGTGTGGCCAAAAGTTAGTTTTGAACTGATCTTCCTCATTTTCTCAGACCCTCTCTGTTGTCTGACAGTGAATCTCTCAACATGAGCTTTACTCAAAGTAAATATTAATCTGTTATCTCTTCAAAATTGCTTCAGGCTTGTCTGTGAGAGAATGAGAGCGCTCTTCTCCTATTTCCTCTCTGTTATTATGCCGCAGTGCAGGTATCATTGCAGATGTACATGGCACACACACACACACACTGGGTTTTCATGTTTTATTAGGAATTTCCATAGACATAATGATTTTTATACTGTACAAACTGTATATTCTATCCCCCTACACTAAACCTACTCATCACAGAAAACTTTATGCATATTTACATTTTCAAAAAAAAAAATGTTCATAAGATTTGTAAGCTGTTTTCCTCATGGGGGACCAAAAAATGTCCCCACAAGGTCAAAAATGACCAATATTACTATCCTTTTTGGGGCATTTGGTCCCCATAACGTAGGGAATACCAGGTACACACACACATATACGTATAGCATAAAAGTGTAACATTTTACACTGTATACACTATTTTTCTGTTTTAAAAAAAAAAAAAAATCTATTTTCCTCTGTCTCTCATTCTGGTTTTTCCAACTCTCATTTCTCTCATCGTTCCTTTTGTTCTTTGTGTGTGTATTCAGCTGTTTTTCCATTTTGTAGAAATGAAAGATGACCTGTTTGTATGTTTGCAGTGTTTCTATGTGTGTGTCGTCAGCTTTCACACTCTTAGCCACTTTTACAAAGCCAAACTCAAAAAATAAAAACCTACTATAGATGTGCTACTATAGTGACAAGATGTTTCATCTTTAAGATCAGTGTGCGCTGATAGGGGTAATCCTCACTTTCTATTCACTTAATTATTTAGTGGTGTCACCTTCCGCACATGCACTCGCTTTTGTCACAGGATCTGTGGCGCTGTTGTGTGTGCTGTGCAGGCTGGTTAAAAGTGTGTGCGTGTGTGTGTCCGGTTGGTTTTGGGCAGGTGGCGTCCTGCTGAGAGTCATCAGACATTAAATGCAGCCGCTGACGGCGACAAGCTCTCACGCTGAGAGAGCAGCAGGTCAATATCTAATTACCCCACAGGAAGTGGCAAATATTCCTCTATCTCTCCCGTTTTCTCTCTGGTAACCTCTATCTCTTTGGATATCTCTCTTAGTCTGTCAGCTTTCTGCCAGTCCCCACCCCCGCATGCTCCTCTCTCTTTCCATCTGTCCCCTGTTCTGTTTCTCCTCTTTATCCATCCATCTTGTTCTCTCACATTCTCATTCTTTTTTAATAGGTATCACCTGGCTGCATGCGTGAGTCTGCGCCTTTCGGTCTAAACCAGTCATGTCAGCTGACTATAACCATGCAGATAAAAACCTCAGTCAGCTGCTTGAATTTGCAAATTAAATCAAAAGAGGTCTGGTTTCGGATTGCTTTTAAGACTCCTCTTCTACATAAGGCTCAATAGTAAGGATAATTTTATAATTATTTATAATAATATTATTTCATTTATTTATTTATTTTTAATTTACTATATTTTTATATATTATATAAAATAAAAAAGGTAAAAACATATTAATGTTATATATTTATGAGTATTAAATATAAAATATATTAATACTTATAAATGTATTCATTTATTTTTATTTAAAAAAAAATCTTTACAGAAAAAAGTATATACAATAAAACTATTAGTACACATTTTGTCTTTACAAAAAATAAAATTTTAATTCCTAATAATAGTTTTTAGATTTAACAACATTATATATATATGAGAGTATGATTATTTTCATACATTGACCAGCAGGGGGCGCTACTCATCCAGAACATCATGTGAGAGTTTCTGTTACACAGGGTCTTGCCTCAGTTATTTTCTGGAAGAAGATTCACTCTTCACATATTTACAGTGCTACAAGAATAGTACTTTATTCCCTGGAGAAAGGCATGTCGGTTGTTCTGGAAGCTCAGTATTGATCAGCCTGTGTGGACAGATGATACACGGTTTCCTGCTTTAATAATGACTAAAATAGTACCACCTGAGAGTCTCACGGGAGCCATCTTGGCTCTGCTCTCTGTGCTGCAGTCTTCTGGTATCACATGCAGCCAATAGAAAAAGAGGATTTACAGAAGGGATTGAATAATGATAGTACATTGAAAGGTCAAAATCTGTCCATGACAGAATAATTATCTTCAGGTTATGTATTTTTAATCGGAAAAAATAATCGGCCTGTTAGAGGAAAACAGAACTGGAATATTGTACTGAAACTTGATCTCTTACTTCATTAGGATAAAGAACAAAGTGTCAAAATTTGATTCAAGTTGTTTTAAAACTCGTGAACTAACTGAACTGTTTATGTGTGCAAGTTTCACTTCACTGTGATCTGAAACAGACACATATTCAACCTGAATGAAAGAGTGATGTCTCTGTGTTAATGTGAATGACATGAAGGAGGGAAGATCTGTATTCTTTCAGCAAATTAAATTAGCTTTATTTTACCTCTTTGAGTTGACCACACAGTGAAGAGAGCAAGAAGAGCGTTTGTGTTTAGTTACCACCCATGATCCACCATCTACCAGAAACAGTGTTCAAACCGAAATCAATATCAGAATATCAGTTCAGAGTAAATTATCTTCATTATGACCTTACATTGGGGGTGTTGTCATTATTACTGAACCACATCAGACAGAGAAAAAACTCAGTTTCTGTAATGGATTAAAAAATGGATTGTCTGAAGTTGATTAACTGATTATTCTCTCTCTCCTCTATCATTTTTGTTTTAGTATGGACGGTCGGATAGCTATCGCGTGGCCACCACGCAAGATAAAGATGATAAACTTTCTCCAAAGAAGAAAAGGGCAGGAAAAGATCTTGATGAGCTGAAGAAAGAAGTTCCCCTGGTAAGAATCCCACTAGACAAGTAGCATGTTTATAGTCATTTAGCTTTTTTACTTTGTTAAATGTTCCTTTTTAACTTCCATTTCAGACAGAACACAAGATGTCAGTTGAGGAAGTATGCCGGAAATTTCAGACAGACATTGTTCAGGTAAACTCACACATTATTTAGTGTTTGCTAAACCCAGATTTCCATGTTTGCTAAATTATAATAGTGCAGAAAATACTCCCTTGAGTTTAAGTTTATGAACACATCATTTGTCTGGGGATCGACTGTTGTGATGCCCTTCTCTTTATTGACCACTAGGGAGCACCATACTCTGGATAATACATGGGCTCTTTTTGCATCCCATGTAGGATACCTCTGGTACTTCTGCTGTAGTCAAGTCACCTTTATTTCGATAGCGCTTTATACAATACAGATTGTTTTAAAGCAGCTTTACAGGGATAAACAGAAAAATAATGATTCAATGATGCAAACTTAAATTCTGTTCAATTCTGCTGTAAAGCAGCTCTTAAAAGAAAATAGTGTCATTGTTCAGCTGAGGTCAGTTCAGTGATTCAGTTCTGTTTAATAACTGTGTAAAGATCATCAGTGTAATGATGACAGAGCTGCTTGTTTTCAAACTTTTTAATGAACAGAAACTAGAAGTGTCAGTAGATGGCACTTGATGATTCAAGACGTTTAATTAACTGTATGTTCTGTTAACTAACTGTGTAAAAAATAAAATAAATGAGATGAAATTTGACATTTTACATCTTGATATTTAGAATTTTAAGTTATATAAATATTTATATAAAATAAAATATTAATTATTTAATGTATTTATTTATTAAATATTAATTGATTTCTTTTCAATAATTAAACAAGCAAATATAAATGACATAGCACATAAAATGAATTAAATTTTATGAACACATCTTCATTGTTCTTGGCAATGACCGTTGTGCTGCACATCTCATTGTTAACCATATTATAGTTATTTCATATTTTTTTTAGGGCTGTCAAACAATTAATCACGATTAATTGCATCCAAAATAAAAGTTTGTGTTTACATAATATATGTGTGGGTACTGTGTGTAATTATTATGTATATTTAAATACACATACATGTACAGTACATATTTAAGAAATATTTGCATGTGTGTATATATATATATATATATATATATATATATATATATATATATATATATATAATTGATATTATATATAAATATAAATATTTTATATATAAATATAAAAAAAATTTCTTAAATATACATGCATGTATGTGTATTTATATATACATAATAATTATACACAGTACCCACACAAACTTTTATTTTGGATGTGATTAATTGTTTGACAGCATATCTTTTTAATAAATAAACAAATAAAAAGTCTTTTTAAATAATTTTCAAGTCATCTTGTGGTCTTCTATAACAGACCCATAGTAGTACACAGCATACATGATATGTTCACACTGTGAGTACTCAAAATAAATCTGAATGTGTATTAATAGTAATGTTTGCTAATGATTCATTTTGACAATGATCTCTCTGTCTTTCTCTCTCTGCAAAAGGGTTTAACTAATGCAAAGGCCAGAGACTATCTGGTGAGAGACGGGCCAAATGCTCTGACCCCGCCACCCACAACACCTGAGTGGATTAAATTCTGTCGTCAGCTGTTCGGAGGTTTCTCCATCTTGCTGTGGACCGGAGCCATTCTCTGCTTCCTGGCCTATGCCATTCAGGCTGCCACCGAAGATGAGCCGGCTGGAGATAATGTGCGTATATACATCACACACCTGCACCCTGCCACAAATGCCTTTTCAGTGAATCTGCATTAAATACGAATATGATAACTGAATGTGTCTTCTCTGGTCTCCTCTCAGTTGTACCTGGGAATCGTGCTGTCTGCCGTGGTCATCATCACTGGCTGCTTCTCCTACTTCCAGGAGGCAAAGAGCTCCAAGATCATGGAGTCATTTAAAAACATGGTGCCACAGGTACTGGCAACATTCCATGCAAAACTTAAAAGACACAGAAACGCAAAGAAACAGTGAGTAGGAATGACACTCTTTCTGTCCACAGCAAGCGTTAGTGATCCGTGAAGGAGAGAAGATGCAGATCAACGCTGAGGAAGTGGTAGCAGGTGACCTGGTGGAGGTCAAAGGTGGAGACCGAATCCCAGCTGACCTCAGAATCGTCTCTTCTCATGGCTGCAAGGTACTTGGTTTATATATACTTGGTTGATATCTGTGAAACCTGTGGTGCTACCTAGTCAACAATTGTGTGTCTTTGACATCATACGTAGGTGGATAACTCCTCCCTCACTGGCGAATCAGAACCTCAGACAAGATCACCTGACTGCACTCATGACAACCCTCTGGAAACCCGCAACATCGCTTTCTTCTCCACTAACTGTGTTGAAGGTGCGGGATTTACATCAGTGTTGAATGTGTCCATCTACATTAAAGTCAAGTTCAAAAGTGTGACTTTTTTTGTTTCACTGTTAGGTACTGCTCGTGGTATTGTGGTCTGCACTGGTGACCGCACCGTGATGGGCCGCATTGCCACGCTGACCTCAGGACTGGAGACAGGGAAAACCCCCATCGCCAAAGAGATTGAGCACTTTATTCACATCATCACAGGCGTGGCTGTCTTCCTGGGACTGTCTTTCTTCGTTTTGTCAATCATTTTGGGATACTCCTGGCTGGAGGCTGTCATTTTCCTCATCGGAATCATCGTCGCTAATGTGCCTGAGGGTCTGCTGGCTACTGTCACTGTGAGCACATGCAGTCACCTAAGCATTTGAATACTGTACAGAAGGGTTGGGAGCCAAGAATCAAAAACATATAGTGCAACCACTATAGTCTGATTCCAAAGTGAATGACTCTTATGAACCTGTACTTTTTAGTCCATCAAAAAAAAATCTGCATGACCAGGTTGTACAATTCCTAAACAAATTACTCAAAAGGCTAATCCAGGGTAGTCCGATTCCCAAGCGAACGACTCTCATGAACCAGTTCTTTTTAATGGATAAAAAAATTCAGCACAACCAGTAAAGTCAGATTCTCGAGCAAATGACTCAGCTTCTTTTTATTGCATCAAAACAAACAATGGATTTATAATAGTGCTGTCAAAAGACCATTTTTAATTGCGTTTAATCACTCCCTTTTGTGCGATTAATCGCATACTTGCGTGAAATAAGCAGATCATCATTTATCTTGTTTAACAAGTTTATTTTGTCATTGCTATAAAGTAAACTATCAGATTGAAGGGTGATTCTCACAAAACTGTATTTTCTGCAAGCTTTTTTCAAGGTAAATTTAAGTGTCTTGGAGACTTCAAAAGTCATCTAATAACCAAACGATATAAGGAGTCCATATAATTCATAAATGTATGCTCACCAAAGCACACACACAAAATAAAACTTTACAGAACAAAACATTTCAGAATTCAGTGTACAGTATGTGTACAATGCAAGAGCTTGTTTAGAGCTTGTTTAAGTTTTTCAAGTCAAGTTGCGATACTGGACAGGACCACATGGAGATGCCAAAAAAAAAACCTAAACCAACCGCCTTGACCTGACTGCATATGCCTACTACAGTACACAGATCCATTCAGAAATACTAAACACAGCAACATAGACATGACAGATAAAAATTAGGCATTACAGCCCTAATTTATAAGTTATTGAATTGCATTTATACTACAAAGGCTATGAAAAGTCAGTAATAAGTATGTGCAATTATTGATATGATAAATTCCTAATCATTTGGCATTAAAATTAGTTAGTTTTTTTTCCAAATATTTCTTCCTCAAAACTGCTAAATCAATGGTTGTTGGAACTATTAAGGAACCAAACAATTTAAACAAATTGATTTAACAAATTCCTTAATGAAACTGAATTAATGTCTCTATATTGTCTCTTTAATCTCAGGTGTGTCTCACTCTGACAGCTAAGCGTATGGCTAAGAAGAACTGCCTGGTTAAGAATCTTGAAGCTGTAGAGACACTAGGATCCACCTCAACTATCTGCTCGGACAAGACTGGAACATTGACCCAGAATCGAATGACTGTTGCACACATGTGGTTTGACAACCAGATCCATGAAGCCGATACCACTGAAGATCAGTCTGGTTTGTTCCTTTCTTCTTATGCAGAGACCAATGATAGTATTGTCTTTCCCACTTTATGACTCCAAATTTTCTCTCCTGAGTCTAAAATGGTCTCTTTCTGCAGGTGCATCATTTGATAAGAGCTCCGTGACATGGGTGTCTCTGGCCCGTGTGGCGGCACTGTGTAACAGGGCTCAGTTTAAGGCAGGACAAGATACTTTGCCAATTCTAAAGAGGGACGTGGCGGGTGATGCTTCTGAGTCCGCCTTGCTTAAGTGTATTGAGCTGTCCTGTGGCTCAGTCAGGATGATGAGAGATAGGAACAAGAAAGTAGCCGAAATCCCATTCAACTCTACCAACAAATATCAGGTTTGTCATCAGTATTTGATTTGAACAGCAAATATCAACCAGCAACAATATGAGTTATGATCATTGGAAGAGCTGAGGTTCAACAACCAACAAATAATAGCATTTCAGCGCTCCATAAAATATGACATGCAAACTTCTCTAGTCTATTAAACTTGCCATTGTGTACTGCAATACATTCTTATGAAAATATTTTAAATATTGTTGGTTCCTATAAATCGTCTGGAGCAGCTCTGCAGCATGTCAAAAATAAAATACTTGTTGTAATTGTGAGCTTAGCCATGAAACCCTAAAACTGAAAGTGCCAGATATGAAAACAGTGACTAGCATTACCACCAACAATTTCCTCTTATCCATATTTACATATTTCCCCAGCTGTCCATTCATGAGACGGAAGACCCCAACGATAACCGCTACCTGTTGGTGATGAAGGGGGCGCCAGAACGCATCCTAGAACGTTGTTCCACCATAATGCTGCAGGGTAAAGAGCAGCCCATGGATGAAGAGATGAAGGAGGCCTTTCAAAATGCCTACCTGGAACTTGGAGGACTTGGGGAGAGAGTGCTGGGTGCGTAATATATGGTATCATTACACAGCACTCTGGAATACTCAATTCTGACTGGTCAAATAGGTCAAATATTTTGCATAATGACCCCTAAACTGTATAATTGATCGTTGTTCATTTTCTACACTTTGATAGCACTCTGTGGTTTCTTTCTTCATTCAAACATTTAAAATATTTCAATTTATTTATTTGTTCAGTGGCTATGTAATGAGGATAATGTAAAAATTAAGTATATAAAATGTATTATATTAAAGTATATGCACTACTGGTCAAAAAAAATTTTAGTCATCAGAGGAATAAATAAAATATATTCAAATAGAAAACAATATTACTGTTTTATTGTATTGTTTATTATAGCATAAAATATAATATAAATATAAAATAAAATATAAAAAAATGTGTAAACATGCCTCCTTTCCACAGGATTCTGTCATATCTTAATGCCCGAGGACCAGTACCCAAAAGGCTTTGCCTTTGACGCAGATGATGTGAATTTCCAGACAGACAACCTTTGCTTTGTGGGACTGATGTCAATGATCGACCCGCCCCGTGCTGCCGTGCCCGACGCCGTGGGAAAGTGCCGTTCTGCTGGAATCAAGGTCATCATGGTGACAGGAGATCACCCCATCACTGCCAAGGCCATCGCCAAGGGTGTGGGCATCATCTCAGAGGGTAACGAGACTGTGGAAGACATCGCTGCCCGTCTCAACATCCCCGTCAGTCAGGTCAATCCCAGGTAAACCAGCACTGTAAATGCACACAGCATTGCGAAGGTGTGGTCACATTAGCGGAATTTTGCGAGCAAAAAGGAGCCATTATCATATCCGTCGCCCTCATGCAAAATTCCAGATCAAGTGGATTATTATTGAAATGAAAAAATGTGCAGAACAACATGACTGCACCTTTAATCAGTTTATATATATATATATATAAATACATAGTAGTGTATTTATATGTTTTTTGTTTGTGTGTTTTAGAGATGCCAAAGCTTGTGTAATTCATGGAACAGATCTGAAGGACTATTCTCAGGAGCAAATAGATGAAGTTCTCCGGAACCACACTGAGATTGTGTTTGCCAGGACGTCTCCTCAGCAAAAACTCATCATTGTAGAGGGTTGCCAGCGACAAGTAAAGCATTCAATATGGTTTACGATATTTTGTCATGTCAATAATGTCCTGATTTAATCTTTCTTTCTTTCCCTTTTCCCCACTGTATCTTTTTCTGTCACTCAGGGGGCCATCGTGGCTGTAACAGGCGATGGTGTGAATGACTCTCCAGCCCTGAAAAAGGCTGATATCGGTGTCGCTATGGGCATTTCAGGGTCTGATGTGTCTAAACAGGCTGCTGACATGATTCTGCTAGATGACAACTTTGCTTCAATTGTCACTGGAGTAGAAGAAGGTGCGTAAGACTCGTGAATTGGAGTGCATGGGAGGACAGAATGATTGTGGTCAAACAAGATGTGTAAATCCATTTCTCCCCTGGCAGGCCGACTCATCTTTGACAATTTAAAGAAGTCCATTGCGTACACCCTTACCAGCAACATCCCTGAGATCACCCCCTTCCTGTTCTTCATTATCGTCAATATCCCTCTGCCGCTGGGCACCATCACCATCCTCTGTATCGATCTGGGAACTGATATGGTAAGCACTTTAATTGTAAAAAAATGCACTGACATAAGTATGTACACATGCATATGAAAAAATAATAACCTACTCTGACACTCAACATTCAGCCTTCTTACACACACCCATATACACACAAATATGAATAAAATGTTTACCCATACACAGAAATCTACTTTCTCTCTACCTCCATAGGTACCTGCTATTTCTCTAGCTTATGAGGCTGCTGAGAGTGACATCATGAAGAGGCAGCCCAGGAACCCTCAGAGAGACAAGCTTGTGAATGAGCGTCTCATCAGCATTGCTTATGGACAAATTGGTTAGTCTCGTTCTACTTTAAAACTGTAGCTTTTACTTCAGCTTTTACTTTTTTTTTTTTAAGACCTACAGAACTACAGTTAAGATGTAAAATTGTATAGTCAATATAGTTTTTGTTTCTTGTTATGCTCCATTCTAGATGTTTAATTATCTAGAAATTGCTATGAAAGAATTATGGAAAATCAGTTTGGAGTCGGTGCGATTTTCAAATGTTTTTTAAAGAAGAGACTTAAATCCACCAAGGCTGCATTTATTTGATCAAAAATACAGTTACAGTTACATTAGTTACACAGTTATGTACAGTTACAGTACATTTCTTATTATTATTAGCAATGTTGAAAACAGTTGTGCTGCTTAATATTATGAAAACTGATGCATTTTTTCTTTGATGAATAGAAAGAACTTTTATAACATTTCAAATGTCTTTACTGTCACTTTTGATCAATTTAATCAGTTTTTGATTAATTAAAGTGTTAGTATCTTTAACAAAAAAAATCTGACCCCAAACTTTTAAACACTACTGTATATATCAGTTAATATATTGTTTTGTAAAATTAAATTTTTTTGTTATTATTACTTTATATTATTTTCTCAAAAGAGAAACTTTTGTAGGTATCTGTGCAAAAAAAGTAAGCATATGTGTGTGTAGGTATGATCCAGGCTTTGGGTGGTTTCTTCGCCTACTTTGTGATTTTGGCTGAGAATGGCTTCCTGCCCTCACTGCTGGTGGGTATCAGACTCAACTGGGATGACCGCTCACTAAATGACCTGGAGGACAGTTACGGACAGCAGTGGGTGGGTATCTTGTGTTTTAATATGTTGTGACGTCATAAGTGTTTAGAGGTCATACAAGTCTCAGAGGTCCCTGCATGTAGTAAGATGTGTTCGTGTTCCACAGACATACGAGCAGAGGAAGATTGTTGAGTTCACATGTCACACAGCGTTCTTTGTTAGTATTGTGGTTGTACAATGGGCTGATGTCATCATCTGCAAGACCAGACGCAACTCAGTATTCCAGCAGGGCATGAAGTGAGTTCAGGAAGTGTGTGTGCAGGAAGTATTATAAGTGTTTGTATTCGTGAGAACATTTGATGCAACTGTACTTGTCCTTTTACAGGAATAAGATTCTGATCTTTGGGCTGTTTGAAGAAACAGCTCTCGCTGCATTCCTCTCATACTGCCCGGGCATGGATGTGGCCCTCAGGATGTACCCGCTCAAGTGAGTATAACACACACACATGCACAAATTCATACATGAAAATGAATTTTCAAGCTACAAGCACACATCAAATTCCACTTCTGGTTCTCTCAAAGACCAGTGTGCTTTTCTCCCAAGGAGAAAGTTTTGCAGTTTAAAAGGTTTTTTTGTATTGTTTTTTTTTTGTTTCAATCAAACTGAAATTATTCATTTCATTAGTAAAGAATCATTGAATTATTAGGTTAATAATGAATACACATGTGAAATACGTGTTCATATATCACATGACTTTAAATTGATGCTACATACTGTATACAAATGTTAAAATTTCATATTCTGCTTCATGTAGTATATGAATATGGTACTTATAAGCATTCTGCCATTTAAAATGTTCTCTCTCCTCATTTGTCTCTCTCATCCTTAGGCCGAGCTGGTGGTTCTGTGCTTTCCCATACAGTTTCTTAATCTTTGTGTATGATGAGGTGCGAAAGCTGCTCCTGCGTCGGAACCCTGGTGGTATGTGTTCCTCTGTACTGCCTCAAAGACACACACTCAGAATTACACACTTCTTATGAGTCCCAGGATTGGGTCATTAAGGGTCTTTGTTTGAATCAGGGATACAAAAACACTATTCAGTTAAGAGTTATGAATGAAAACTCACCATTGCAGATGTGCAAAAACGCAAAACCGCTCTTTTTCTGTCTTTTTTTGCAGGATGGGTGGAAAGGGAGACATACTATTGATCAACAAATGTTCTTTACTCACATTCCCACATCTTCCATTTTGTTCTACTACTTCTCTTCCCGACCAAGACGCACAACCACCCTCTCCCGCCCTCCTTTCAAAGAGACAGCAGCTTCAAGCCAATAGCAAGTCTCCCCCCCAAAGAGGAAACCACAAAGCACCTTCCAGACTCTCGACCCCCCATCTCCTATAATACTCTTTGCATGTATTTTCACACGGCTGTGTACATAAAGTCTAATATATATCTAAAAGTGGCAGCTGCATAATCATTATGTAGATTCGAAAGGAGCTTTTGACGCTAAAAAGGGAGTATGTACGCTCGCCTATTAAAAAGGCCATCCCTCCACCGATCCTTTACATCCATGCCTTTTTCCCTCGACCTGTCCTCCAGTCACACACGGATACACAGATCACACAAAACCTTGTTGGGTCCCAATGCACACACTAGACTCCGTTTAACATAGTAACTTTCACTAATACTTTTCTTAGGACATTTCATGTTCTTTAATCTCTAAAGGAGGTGGTTCGGTGGCTTTGAATTTTTATTTCTATTTTTTATTTTCTACTTTACTTTGATTGACATTGACATCCTCTCTCACTCTCATTGATGTTCGCTCTCTGTCTTTGTTTGTGTGCTTGTTTGTCCGCTACAATAACCCCAAATGTTTCAATACACTCTCATTCTCCGTGTTTTAGGGAAAATGTAAACAATACCACATCTGATTAAACAAATGAAGAGAAATCTTGGAAGATAGAAACGCAGAAAAACAGTAAAAAAAATATTCTCTTGTATGTTTGAACTCATATGAGTGAAACATACAGGAAGCAAGTCAGATTCCTATCATGTTTTGCACAGAAAACTAGTATGATGTTGAACAGCGTCTCTGGAATAAAATCCACTGCCGTCAGGGACCTAAACACACCAGGTTTTATTGTTTCCCAGTTAAATTAGCTGTTTTGGTGATGGTGTCATATCAGCTTAAACCATTTTTTCTCCGTATTTCTCACTTGAGAAAATTTTATCTAAACTTCAAACTTTGGACCAACCAATTGAGCCTGGTGTGTGCGGGTTCCGCTGCTGGTTTATCAGGAGATGCCATCAGAATGAAGCAGTATTGGGTCATGTGGTCTGTATGTGCGTGAGTGTCTGCGTGTGTGTGTTTGATGAGGGACAATGAGTGTGCTGCTGCAGTCGGCCATTGGCTGTTCATTTGACAGACGTGTGGATGTTGAGACTAAAGACAGAAGGACAAAACTACTGGTAGAAACATGCATATGAAAGGTCAAATCCAATAAAACATCTAGTACATTTAATACTACCAAGTGATGCCTGACTCTTCATTTTCCACATTTCTTACTGCTTCAAACATCTAACAAAACAATCCTTTGCAAGTTATCTGTGGGTGGGGGTGGGGGGGACTTCAAGAATTGTAATATGAGATGTGACAGTTAAAAATATTTTAAAAACAAACTAATAAAAACTAAAAATTAGAACGAAAACAAATTTTTTTAACATGAAAGCTATTTCAATATATTAATAAATTCTATCATATTTAATACTAAATTAACACTACTAAATGCAGATAATAATGCAGATAGTATTTTTAAACCTTGTTTTTCTTAACCATTTTTGCAAAAGATTTTACATTGGACAAGTCCAATCTCATATTTCTTTCCAGAGTAGTTGTGTTCCTGTTTTTCTATCTATCTATCTGTCTGTCTGTCTATCTATCTATCTATCTGTGTCTGTCTATTTGTCTGTCTATCTATCTACACTCACCTAAAAGATTATTAGGAACACCTGTTCAATTTCTCATTAATGCAATTATCTAATCAACCAATCACATGGCAGTTGCTTCAATGCATTTAGGGGTGTGGTCCTGGTCAAGACAATCTCCTGAACTCCAAACTGAATGTCAGAATGGGAAAGAAAGGTGATTTAAGCAATTTTGAGCGTGGCATGGTTGTTGGTGCCAGACGGGCCGGTCTGAGTATTTCACAATCTGCTCAGTTACTGGGATTTTCACGCACAACCATTTCTAGAGTTTACAAAGAATGGTGAGAAAAAAGAAAAACACCCAGTATGCGGCAGTCCTGTGGGCGAAAATGCCTTGTTGATGCTAGAGGTCAGAGGAGAATGGGCCGACTGATTCAAGCTGATAGAAGAGCACCTTTGACTGGAATAACCACTCGTTACAACCGAGGTATGCAGCAAAGCATTTGTGAAGCCACAACACGCACAACCTTGAGGCGGATGGGCTACAACAGCAGAAGACCCCACCGGGTACCACTCATCTCCACTACAAATAGGAAAAAGAGGCTACAATTTGCACGAGCTCACCAAAATTGGACAGTTGAAGACTGGAAAAATGTTGCCTGGTCTGATGAGTCTCGATTTCTGTTGAGACATTCAGATGGTAGAGTCAGAATTTGGCGTAAACAGAATGAGAACATGGATCCATCATGCCTTGTTACCACTGTGCAGGCTGGTGGTGGTGGTGTAATGGTGTGGGGGATGTTTTCTTGGCACACTTTAGGCCCCTTAGTGCCAATTGGGCATCGTTTAAATGCCACGGCCTACCTGAGCATTGTTTCTGACCATGTCCATCCCTTTATGACCACCACGTACCCATCCTCTGATGGCTACTTCCAGCAGGATAATGCACCATGTCACAAAGCTCGAATCATTTCAAATTGGTTTCTTGAACATGACAATGAGTTCACTGTACTAAAATGGCCCCCACAGTCACCAGATCTCAACCCAATAGAGCATCTTTGGGATGTGGAGGAACGGGAGCTTCGTGCCCTGGATGTGCATCCCACAAATCTCCATCAACTGCAAGATGCTATCCTATCAATATGGGCCAACATTTCTAAAGAATGCTTTCAGCACCTTGTTGAATCAATGCCACGTAGAATTAAGACAGTTCTGAAGGCGAAAGGGGGTCAAACACAGTATTAGTATGGTGTTCCTAATAATCCTTTAGGTGAGTGTATATCTGCTGGACTACCAAGAGAATTAATCTGCACCAAAAAACTTAAATAATGACATTGTATCAGCAGAAAAAGTTGGGAAAATGTGTTCTCCATTTTAAAGGTTTAACCCTATTTACTTAGCTAACCTGAGAGACTCGAGGTAATTTTAATAGCTCACTAAACACTTAAGTATTAGTTTTGTTTTTAGTATTTGTCTTTTCTTAGGTTTATCAGAATTAATACTAAATAAAATATTTAAAAAATAAAATTATGTAGCGCATTCCTTTTTATTTTATTATATTTTTCTATATTCTATTTTCCTATAACACTCATCCAGTTGTATTTTATGGTATAACTTATGGGCTAAACCTTCTGCTTAAGGTGTATTGATTAAATTACTTTTTCTTTTTTTTTCTTTTTTACACATACATCATTTTGGCAACTTGGAACCCAATCATGAATATAATAAAAATTAACAAAATACACCTAGCCACAATTTTATCTATTTATCTTAATGATGGCAAACAAAACTGTCTTCTTCAGCCACGGCAGACAGCAACTGAAATCTGCTGACATCATACATTTGTCACTGCAAACTACTGACTTGCAAAACTGGGCTGCCCAACACACACACACGTCCGTAATGTCCCTTGGGAGAATGCTATGGGCTCACTGCAGTGCTCCTCTCTCTCCCTCCCTTCCTCCCGCACTGCTGTAATGGAATATCGATCGCTGCTCTTGCCGCAGTGCTTAAAAGGAGAGGAAGATTGCACTCAAGGTCATCACTATGGCAACTTAGAAATTAGATGGACTGTCACTGGACTGTTGTCATAAAAACAGGCCATGTACGTCAAATTTGTGTGATGTGACAAAAGAGGACACAAAAGATGAAACCAGGCAATAAGTCAAGTTACTTTCTCATGAGCAACCATTAAATAAATAATAGACTTAAAGGTATCGTACAGGCTGAGCATTTTATTGCACTTCCCATTCATTGACACAACAGAAGCAAGTTGTAAAATAAAAGATAATAAATTTCCATAAAATGAGAACATATATATATTAAAAAAAAACGGGAATATTGGCATTTATTACACTGAATAGCAATAATACACTATATTTGCTGACGCATGCTGTTATTAATTCATGTATGCGATACTGTCTTAAGACTGATGTAACAACTTATGAGCTAAGTAGAGCCTAAGACAAATGATCATGTAATGACTGGTACCCTATATATATATCAAAGAAACTCAAGACAGTACATTCTTGTAGTCAGGTTTTCCCCCCGCTATTTTGGATAAGCTAGCAAAACATTAGCTAGCATCAGGTTTGGGTAAATGGTGCCTTTAAGGATAGTTTTTACTACTAAACTGCATTTTTTGCTTTGTGTCACAGTGCATTTAGTTTGTGCTTTGATTATATTTTGGAAATAAATAATGTAACAAATGAACAATATCCAATAGGTACCAGTAAAGGCATTTGAGGTCTTTTAATGTGCTTGATCTGTTTTGGGCGATGTCAGACTAACAGTCTTCTTTGCTGGCCAATCTGTGAGTAAACTAATATTGTGAGTAAACCAATATGTGGCCATTGTAAATGATGAGGCAAGATATTTTCTGTTAACATGAGCCAAAAGGTCAAAGGTGAGAGATTTAAACAGGTTCCATGAGCAGCTCATCCATGTCAGACGACTCCAGCTCACGAAAGGCCGCATGAGACCCGATAACAGCTAGTGTGGCACCTGAATAAAAAGAATCAGAGAGTTTCAAAAAGATTGTTTGGGGAAAAACACAGAAACACAATGAGATTAAGGTGAAAAACTCACCTAGTACCCAAAACACAGCAGATCCTGCCCCTGCAAGCCAGAAAACTGGAAAGGAAACCCCTCCTGCTAAACCTAACTGGTGTCCCTGAGTCAACTCACGACCTGAGAGAAAGAAATAAGAGAGTTTGCTAAATAGATCATTAGAGCACTTGCATCTCATCAGATACTCAGCACTTAAACTCCAGCACTATAAGCAAACAAATCAAATGATGTAACGCAGAAACATCTACATTAATCCAGATATATTTAAAAATGCAAAATGCTTTCTGTCCACACTAGCATTTTCAAGCCTTTTTCAAAAGTTTCCTGTCCACACTAAAATGCTTGAAACACAAATCATCTTACTGCATATGTGTAAAAAAAAAGAAAAGAAAAAAAAAAACCATGCTGAGATGATACTGAGACCAGACATACACTTCTCCTGGCACAATCATTTTAATATCTCACCACTTACTGGTACGTCCAGGTCACACTTAAAGGTGCAGTGTGTAATATTTATGAGGATATACTGACAGAAATGCACATGTTTTCAGTGGTGTATAAAGACCTCGCATAATGAACCATTACGTTTTTATTACCTCAGAATGAGCCATTTCTATCTCCATACACCGCAGGTCCTCTTACAGTGAATGCGCCATTTTGCACCGACATGTTTCTACAGTAGCCCTAAACAGACAAACTGCCCTATAGAGCGCTAGCTACTCTCTGCTGTCTCAGACGACAACATCTTTGTCCTGTCTCGGCCACCGTATCTTCTCTATGTGCTTCGAAAGGGAGGGGTGAGCGATGGGTGGTTGCAATTCGCAACCTCACCGCTAGATGCCGCTAAAATGTACACAGTGCACCTTTAAATCGCCAATCCAATGTATAGCCTAAAACGCAATTGCAATCCGCAGGACAGCAATTGCGAGGTAATTTTCTGTCATCTTTGCAGGAATGTAATATGAAGATTGTACAAAGTAACATTTATCTTGAGCAACACTGAGAAAGTGAAAAGCTCATACTGGTATAAACATATCTATCATTACAATATGTGTCACATGACTAAACAACAAACGTGCATTTATCCATTTGGGAGAGCGTGTGCGGACAGAAGACCAAAATGTAGAGGAAAAAAATGCATTTTCAAATGTATCTGGATTAATGTAGACGACGTATCCTCATATAGCCTTATATACTATCAAACTAAATCTCACTCTCTTACCAAAAACAACCAGCTTCTTTTCCAGTGTTTTCAAGTGGATTATATAGAAGGCACCAGCAAACACTCCCAAAGCAATCAAGAGCATCGGGGAACTGATACTGAAGGAGAAAACAACAGAGAAAACTGTTAATTAGCAATTTATACACCTTCAAGGGATAGTTCAATTCTGTCATTAATTACTCACAATCATGTCGTGCCAAACCCGTAAGACTTCCGTTCATCTTCGGAATGAAGATCTTTTTGATAAAATCTGAGAGCTTCCTATCCCTCTATAGACAGCTATGTAACCGACACTTATGCTTCAGAAAGTTCATAGAGAGATTGTAAAACTAATCCATATGAATTGAGCGGTTCAATCCAAATTTTCTGAAGAGACACGATCGCTTTATATGATGAACAGATTAAATTTAGGCTTTTCAGTTATAGTAAACAGAACACCAAGCATGTTCGATTGACATGCGAGAACCAATGAGGTTCATTCTCGTGTTACGCAGCACGTTTGGTTGAGCTTCTGTTTATGTTCACTGATCAATGTTTATATGTGAATATAAAGCCTAAATTAAATCTGTTCATCATATAAAGCGATCGTGTCACTTCAGAAAATTTGAACTAAACTGCTTAATTCATATGGATTAGTTTTACAATCTCTTTATGAACTTTTTGAAGCGTCAAACTGGTAGTTGCATAGCTGTCTATACGGAGGGACAGAAATCTCTCAGATTTCATCAAAAAGATCTTCATTTGTGTTTCGAAGATGAACAAAGGTCTTACGGGTTTGGATGAGGGTGAGTAATTAATGACAGATTTTTCATTTTTGGGTGAACTATCCCTTTAAAACTTCCTGTGAATGTTCATTCTGTTAAATGCCTTCTAGGTGGTTGAGTGATTGTGGACCTTCAGAGAAACAAACACACACACACCCATGTTGTGTACATAAGAACAGAGGCTTGTCTCGAGCGTCTTTATTTCTATTACAGTGGAGCTTTTTACATATGTCATTTGAAGAAGTTGCATAAAAATAAAATCACACTGCTAAATATTACCTCATTTGTACTCAAAATTCAAGATGATTTAGAAAGCAGCTCCTTACATGCAGTAGAGGATGAGTCCCATGAAGATGAAGGTGTAGTTGCTGTGATAGGTGTTCAGGTTCCTCACCACACGCTGGCACAGATCTCCAAAATTCCGAGGTTTGGAGAACTTGCGCTGGTCTACAAACCCGGCCCACGGACGGATGGACTTCCGCCTGCGGTCCACCCAATCCTTAATCGCACTACCAGACAGACCTTTGGGCAGCCAAAGCCTGATGTCCGAGACAGACAGGAAAATATAATTACCAGAGTACTAATATAATATAAAATAAAAATAATAGCATCATAATAACAAGGTCAGGGGTAATAAGAACTCATAAAACATCACATTTGACCATGTGTAATTCAATATAATGACAAACAAGAATGGAAATTATTGAGCGTATATTTAAATGTGGATAGACTCACCTCCCTACTACTCCTGCCCCTGGAAGCTGTTCTGCCTCACTGCTAAAGGGGTCACCTGCTTTTCCATCCATATCAACGTTTCTAATAACACACAGATCTTCAATTAACAAGAATATGTTACTACTTTAATTGTTAAAGTATCTAGTTAATTTCCAATGTAGTTAAGAATGCATATACTATACAGGTATACTATACATATATTAGTGCTACTAGCGTCTAAAAAAGTAATTATTACTAGCTACTAATTACATCTTTGACAGTGTAATTATATTATTGTACTAATTAGTTTAGTTCTATTATCTCTCTAAAAAGTATTGCATTACTTCTTACTAATTACTTTCTAAATCCCTTTTCAACCTCGACCAGTTGCACATATAAAATTATAAAATTGCATTCATTATTCTTGAACTGACTAAAGTGTTTAAATGGAGGTTATATTAAAAACATACATTTTAACATTAGATGTTACATTTTGATGTTAAATCCATTATGGTTTTATATAGAATTGTTCATTAGACTATAGTCTATATAGTATTTATAGTATTTACAATACTGTAGTCCTCAAAGGTGAGGAAAAAATGTATATCGCATATTAAGAAGCACAATAAGAAACCTTCAAAGTGGAAAACAGGAATATAAAAATATAATATCTAACGTTATAGCAAAACAAACTCTTTTGTGCTTGATGAGAATTAAAAAAATAAACTCATATTATAGCTTTCATTATTCTAGCTACCTCGCTTAGGGAAATCACTGTAACTGTGCAGCAAGTTATAAATGTTTTAAATTACATGATGTAAGCTAATGGAAAATCGATGTCACTCATGGGCTGGTACACAAACTCCGCATCCACAACGAGAAAGAATCCGGATGAACAAGTTTGTTAAGCTTCTGCATTACGTCAGATTTGTCCAAAACATATTACATTAAGACATTATACCGTTTAACAACAATATATTTTTGACATGTTGGTACAAAACCACTCCCCAAAGTTTGTTTATCAAATCTGTAACGGAAACTAGCAAGCGCTCTATTAAATAATGTTGATTTACCCTCAACTATAAACAAAAAATAAAAATGTGAGCTTTTGAGAAGCGACAGTAAATTTAGATATGGCTAAAAAAACAGTGCACTGAGAGGCAAATAAATCCTAAAACTAAATTCTTACTCACAGTACTTTCTGTAGATGTGCTCAGTGTGTTGAAGTACGGCGGATATGATGTGGTTACTAGCCGTTGACGATCTTCTTCTGTAGACGCAATCATGAGTCGAACTAACGACTGCCTCCTAGTGACATGGACGAAACCAACAAGGCAGACAAAGCGACATTCTTCACATATTATTTTTATATAATGAATTATATTAAATGAAGTATTATATTATATTATATTATATTATATTATATTATATTATATTATATTATATTATATTATATAGCTGTTATAAATTATGACGTAGGCCAGGCTAGCTAGGAAGGCTAATAATTTATATGGGTCTTAAAACAGAGGTTTTGAAATTTATGAATTAAGTGCTGTGGATATGTTTTACAACATAAATTACACACTGCCATACGTCATTTTTGTAAAAGGAAATTGCTGAAACGTTGCTGCATGTCTTACAACTACCACAAGTATAAGTTTACGTGCTTGACAAATTGTTATCCTCATAAAGTAACTCGTCAGAAGCCTATGTTTTAAAAAAAAATAATTCTAGTCTAGGAATGGTTGTGTGGTGTGTCATTCCCTTTGAAAACATGTAATCATAATAACATACCTGGTATTCCAGTAAAGGAGATAGTAGATTATTTAGGTATTAAGATTTGTACAGATCAAAAAGAGAGAAATAATTTGAATTTTAATCAATTTATTATTACACCAATTATTAGGAAAATTAAACAAAAGTTAAACTCATGGTTAATAAGAGATCTATCATTAAAAGGAAGAATATTATTATCCAAAACTGAAGGATTGTCACGCTTGGTGTATACAGCTCTTGCATTAGACGTTCCACAATCAGTTATAAAAGAGGTGAATACAATTTTTTTCAATTTCACTTGGAAGAACAGACCACATTATCTAAAAAAAAAAAAAACAGTTCTATGCAATCCAATTGAAGATGGTGGTCTAAATGTACTTGACTTTAATACTGCTAATTGCGTATTTGAGAATAAGTGGATAAAGAACTTAAACTCTAAAGGCAAAATTTGGAATATAATCCCTGAATTCATTTTTGATAAACTGGGGGGTTTAGAATTTTTTGTAATTTTGATGTAAAAAAAGTTCCAATAAAGCTTTCTTTTCATAAACAGTTTTTTTTAATGGATGCTCATTTTTAAGCATAATTTTTCTCCACACAAATCTGTGATTTGGAACAACAAATATATTACGTTTAAAAATAAAAGAATAGAAACCAGTACAATAATGGTATAATTTTGGTCAGACAGTTATTTAAGAATAATGGACATCTTTTTAATTACTGTGAATTCCTTAATTATTATAAGATCCCTGTAACTGCTAAAGAGTTTGCAGTAGTATTTGATGCCATTCCTAGTGGCCTTATTCAACTTTTATCAGGCAATGTATCTTCTGAGTCTATCCCCGTATATACTACTAATCAGTTAAGTAATAATGGTGTGAAAATTATAGATACAATTTTTTATAACTTTTATATTAGAGAATTATGTAGAACTACATTATTGCCTAAACCATTTTGGAACTCAATGTATAATCAGATTGATTGGAAAGAGGTCTGGAGTTTACCCAGTAAATACAGTCTCACCAATAAAATGAAAGAAATTACATATAAGGTTATTCATTTGATTTATCTCAAGATTTTTTTGAGACATGGAGACTACATCTTCTGTAACACAGAAGAAGAATCCATAAAACACTTATACTTTGAAGGTGTATTTACCCAATTGTTTTGGATTGATGTTGAATATCTGATATTTAAATTCACAAAATTAAAGATCTGACTATCTGGTAAAGAGTTTGGAGCAATATCTGGTGGTTAACTTAATAATTATGTATGGACAATACCATATAGGCCTACACAAACAGAAATGGACAAATAATAAACCTAACATTATATTATTTAAAATTGAACGTAAACATTATATTGAGGCCCTAAAAGATGCAAGAGATAAAAAAGCGAAACGGATGTATAGAATTTTTTATCCTTTTCTTTTTGGAATTTTTCATAAGTTTTCCCCTGTATAGTTTCTTTTTATTTTTATTCTTTCTGTTGTTTCCTTTGATGCTATTATGAATGTAATAGATAATAATACACTGTGATCCTCTGTATGTGTATGTTGTATGTTGTTCTTGTTATTGTTATGCAATAAAAAAGGAAGGGGGAAGGAATGGTTGTGTGTCATTTATTTTGTAAAAACAAAACGAAAGTATGAGTAATATAAATCACAGAAATTGTTTTGCTCAAAAAAAGCTATACTCATAACCGATAGGTAATTTCAGAGCAAGAGCTTTATTTCGACTCTCTTTTGTGTTTCTAAAATCCCTTCCCAATATGGCGACATTTTGCGCACGATATCTCATAAACGTGACACTTGAATGGTTTGTTGACTTGAAGCCTCGATCTACAAATCATATGCGAACGATTTTCCTCCAAATACACATACGACGATCTGCGACTGTGCGGGGATCAGTCCACAAAAAAAACAATAACAAAACCTGGCTAACGCTCGAGTGTTGTTTACCAGCTGAGTAGTGGGTGGTGTTTTGGAAGGGTCAGCACAAGAGTGTTATCACAGTTGGTGCAGGTAAGATTTTTGGACCTAAAAATGAAAACAAAACAAACTGATAGAGAAAACCTTGTTGTTTTAAACAACACAATTCCTACCGGACGCTAATAAACGATTATGTGGATAACAAGTGCACTCGTGTGCTGTGTGTAGCATGTAACATGTTTCTTGTGCGTGTGGTTTTATCATCATTTTTATTTTATATATCGAGTGTTTTGGTGCAGTGTGATGTCAGGTCAGCTCAAGGAAAAATCTAGTAATGGAGGCGGAAGTCAGCTGCAGGAATGTCAGCTGACACAGCGAACACAAACAATTGAACGTAGTCTTTCAACCATATTATTTGGTCATAGAATTTAACGGTGTTTTTGTTGTTCATTAATTAAACATAATTGAGGGTCTTTTTTATCACTTCGGCTTCAGGGCTTCTGTTATCTCAACGTGACGTTACATAAGGAGTACACGTGACGCTGCGCGAGAGGAACGTTTGACAGCAGTTGGAACGGCTGAGGGACGGACTGACTGAGGGCGGATCACCACAGAAACGCTGTTCGAATCTAAATAACAGCGCTGTTTCCACTACGAACGTGTAAATATCTTTCCATGTTGTTTTTGTACTAATTTGAGACACAAAAACTGTATTTAAATGTTTTATAGAAATGTTATTTTAATCCACTATCGATTCTGATAGCTAGCTTTTAAGCTAACATATGTGAGATTTAGCGAGATTGTTTAACTGCTCTGCACTGTTTTTATAATTTTGAAAGCAAGTCTAGTTCGTATTTTAATCAGTATGTCCTTTTTTAACTTTTAATTATATAACTCACACTTGTTATTTGTCCATGTTCTTCTTTACCAGACACATTTAGACATTTCTTCATGGCTTCAGCGCAATGCACAAGATATTCCCTGTACTGGGAGGAGACTGAGTGCATGAGCTATTATGAGATGCTATCCCTCCATGAGATCTTTGAAATCGTGGGCTCCCAACTCACAGAGTCTGATGTCGAGGTGTTGTCCTTTCTCCTTGATGAAACCTATCCTGGAAAACATCCCCTCGATCCAGAGGGATGGACTGAAGATTTACCTCTAGGGCCTGATGGATCTCCACAGGGTAATTCTCCATGTCCTCGGCTTCTGAAGACATGGCGAAAAATACAGCCGCAGAATGAGCCATGCCCAGACGCCTGTCGCCACCGACCCAAGAGTGGCGTTGAACTGCTGTTGGAGTTGGAGAGGCGAGGGTACTTGAGCGAGGGAAACCTCAGACCCTTATTGCAGTTGCTGCGGATTCTGACCCGGCATGATATTTTGCCCTTTGTCTCACAAAAGAAAAGAAGAACAGGTGAGTATCAGCTTTAAAACTACATTACACTGTAGTAGTAAACAAAACCAGTAATGTTTATGGTCAAATACTGATGTGTAACATGTGCTGTTAGTGTCTCCAGAGCGAGTGAAGATAAACTACCCAGAAGTGGATACCAGACGGGACACACAAATCAGCTCAAACACAGATATACCATCCTTTGAAAACACACAAGACCAGCAGTGGAGAGCAGGTGAGCAGAAATTGCAGCTAAAAGCACATTCATTTATTTAAGCCTTTGTTTATTGAAAGATTTTGTCTCTATGTTTTTCAGCCATTTCGCCCACTCTTTAACAAAATAAAAACATTAAAGAATCTCATTTAATCAGTTTTGTTAGCCGCTTTTCCATCGTCAGGCCGAACGGTTCTCATTGCGTAACCATTCTGTTCCGTGCCGATCCTGGCCAGCTGGTACAGTTCTGGTTTCATTTTCCACTGTGGGACTGATAACGACCGCTCTTTGGAATGTAATACAAAAGCATCAGTCGTTGCCTTTGCAACACAACAGTTTACTGATGATATGAGATGTAAATATCGACCGCATTATGGAGGATGATCAGATATTTATTTTAATACACCCAAAAATTTAAATTGTCATCATTTACTCACCCTCGTGTTGTTCCAAACTTGTAAAACTTTCATTCATCTTTGGAACACAAATTAAGATATTTTAATAAAATCTGAGCCAGTTTTGTACTCTACATTGACAGCTATGCAACTACCACTTTGACGCTTCAAAAAGTTCACAAAGAGATTGTAAAACTAATCCATATGAATCGAGTGGTTTAGTCAAAATTTTCTGAAGAGACACGATCGCTTTATATGATGAACAGATTAAATTTAGGCTTTTATTCACATATAAACATTCATCAGTAAACATAAACTGAAGCTCAACCGAACCTGCTTGATGCACGAGAACAAACCTCATTGGTTATTGCAGAAGCTCAAATGTGCTGTGTAACACAAGAATGAACCTCATTTGGTTCATGCACGTCAAGAAAACATGCTTGAGCTTCTGTTTGTCTCAATTGATGTGCGCTGATGAATGTTTATATGTAAATAAATGCCTGTTCTGTTTCTGTTCTAAATGAAATCTATTGTGATTGTGTCTCTTCAGAAAATTTGGACTAAACCACTCAATTCATATGGATTAGTTTTACGATTTCTTTATGACCTTTTTGAAGCGTCAAAGTGGTAGTTACATAGCTGTCAATAGAGGGAGAGAAATAGCTCCGATTGTATTTTAAAAAATCTTCATTTGTGTTTCAAAGATGAATGAAAGTCTTACGGATTTGGAACGACGTGAGGGTGAGTAATTAATGACAAAATTTAAATTTTTGTGTGAACTAACCCTTTAAAGGCCCCTGTTTCAGCACCAGTTAGTTCTCACTACAATTTTGAAAAATGCTACAAAAGTGGCCGTGGTAAGCCAAGGAGCTGTGGGGAAAGAGGGGAGACTGACATCACAGCAAGGGTTTTATTTCACTCTCACTGAGTTAAATGTATCAAAGCTTCCTACAAATTCACACTGAAATTCACCATTACATGCAACGAAACTAACATATATTATACATGTTTTGTAAGTGCACCATAAATTACACAAATACTGTACATACATATCCTTTGACAGATATAATTTAATGCACAAATAAATGCACAGCTGTTTGCATTTGTACTCTGCATCGAAAATGTATATGAACGCGCTGTTGCATCTTTAACAACTTTAACAGCTTGTTTTGATAAAAAAAACACTTAAAAAATAAATGAAAAATTAGTAATAAAAAGAAACACCTTACATAGAACAAGTAACAGGTCTATTAGTTGGCATTTACATTCTAAGGCTTAATCTATTTTGACATACAGTATCAGATTGTTGTTCCGTCTGTTGCTATGATTATATCATTGTCAGTCAGTGCAATTGTATAATCACGGAAGCTGTCAATCACTTGGTTACGTTCAGTGCCTGCTCACTGAGATCTACACTCCGCTCAGAGAAGCTGTCAATCTCAGCTGTCAATCATAATGTCACACCCATAGACTGTAAAAAAAAATATGGACATAGTGTCTGTGACGTCACCCGTAGGTTTCTGAAGAGCAGTTTTGAAGCGTAAAGTCAGCCGTTGCCATCTTGGCAGCACGTCACTGCGCGTCACTCCCGGATAACTGAAAATGGGCAAAGAGACGGGATTTGGGTGGAGCTGAGGTGACGTGATGACTAACAGACAGCAGACAAACGGCAATCCACCTGTCACTCAAGTGTCCACACCCTTAAAGGAACACGCCGACTTTTTGGGACTTTAGCTTATTCACCGTATCCCCCAGAGTTAGATAAGTCCATACATACCATTTTTATCTCCGTGTGTGCCATAACTCTGTCTGACGCACCCACCACTAGCCTAGCTTAGCAGAAAGACTGGAGGTAAACCGCTCCATCTAGCCTACTGCTCAATAAGTGACCAAATAATAATGCCAACATTTTCCTATTTACATGTTGTGATGTGTGTAGTTACATTGTGTACTAAGACCGACGGAAAATGAAAAGTTGCAATTTTCTAGACCGATATGGCTAGGGACTATACTCTCATTCCTGCGTAATAATCCAGGAACTTTGCTGCCGTACCATGGGTGCAGCGGCGCAATGATATTACACAGCGCCTGAAAATAGTCCCCAGCACGCTCTCTGTGCAAGCAGGTTGTCACGTTGGTTATGTTGACGGAAGTTAGCCTATTTTCAGGCGCTGTGTAATATTGCGCTGCTGAACCTATGGTACGGCAGCAAAGTTCCTGGATATATATATATATATATATACACTCACCTAAAGGATTATTAGGAACACCATACTAATACTGTGTTTGACCCCCTTTCGCCTTCAGAACTGCCTTAATTCTACGTGGCATTGATTCAACAAGGTGCTGAAAGCATTCTTTAGAAATGTTGGCCCATATTGATAGGATAGCATCTTGCAGTTGATGGAGATTTGTGGGATGCACATCCAGGGCACGAAGCTCCCGTTCCACCACATCCCAAAGATGCTCTATTGGGTCGAGATCTGGTGACTGTGGGGGCCATTTTAGTACAGAGAACTCATTGTCATGTTCAAGAAACCAATTTGAAATGATTCGAGCTTTGTGACATGGTGCATTATCCTGCTGGAAGTAGCCATCAGAGGATGGGTACATGGTGGTCATAAAGGGACGGACATGGTCAGAAACAATGCTCAGGTAGGCCGTGGCATTTAAACGATGCCCAATTGGCACTAAGGGGCCTAAAGTGTGCCAAGAAAACATCCCCCACACCATTACACCACCACCAGCCTGCACAGTGGTAACAAGGCATGATGGATCCATGTTCTCATTCTGTTTACGCCAAATTCTGACTCTACCATCTGAATGTCTCAACAGAAATCGAGACTCATCAGACCAGGCAACATTTTTCCAGTCTTCAACTGTCCAATTTTGGTGAGCTCGTGCAAATTGTAGCCTCTTTTTCCTATTTGTAGTGGAGATGAGTGGTACCCGGTGGGGTCTTCTGCTGTTGTAGCCCATCCGCCTCAAGGTTGTGCGTGTTGTGGCTTCACAAATGCTTTGCTGCATACCTCAGTTGTAGCGAGTGGTTATTTCAGTCAACAGGACTGCCGCATACTGGATGTTTTTCCCTTTTCACACCATTCTTTGTAAACTCTAGAAATGGTTGTGTGTGAAAATCCCAGTAACTGAGCAGATTGTGAAATACTCAGATCGGCCCGTCTGGTACCAACAACCATGCCACGCTCAAAATTGCTTAAATCACCTTTCTTTCCCATTCTGACATTCAGTTTGGAGTTCAGGAGATTGTCTTGACCAGGACCACACCCCTAAATGCATTGAAGCAACTGCCATGTGATTGGTTGATTAGATAATTGCATTAATGAGAAATTGAACAGGTGTTCCTAATAATCTTTTAGGTGAGTGTATATATTAGTACACGATGTAACTATACACATCACAACATGTAAATAGGAAAATGTTGGCGTTATTTTGTCACTTATTGAGCAGTAGGCTAGCTGGAGCCGTTTACCTCCAGTCTTTGTGCTAAGCTAGGCTAGTGGTGGGTGCGTCAGACAGAGTTAAAAATGGTATGTATAAACTTATCTAACTATGGGGGATATGGTGAATAAGCTAAAGTCCCAAAAAGTCGGCGTGTTCCTTTAATTATGCAAAACCTTAAGGCCTAATCTAATTCAAAAGAATGAGTTATAAAAAAAAACTCACCCCCCTCACAGTTATCATGAAGGGCAAAATTAGCTGTACAGAACAAAACCATAATTTTCACCAGGCTATAAACATGTTATTTTCTGCTGTAAAGTTGGGCATTTTAAAATGGGGCTCAATGAGATTCTGCTCTCTTTTGGAGGCTGACTCTAGCGGCCAGTTGATGAATTGCAGTTTAAGTCACTTCCATATTGACAGAAACCATATTTGGAAAAAAAATTATTTGAAGTGTAATTTGATTGTTTAGTTTGTCTATGTTCCATTACATTACATGGAAAGGGGTGGGCTTTATGACCAGTACTGCACTTTTCAGGACTCGTGTGGCACACTTGGTTCACACGCTCAATAGATATGTCTGTGATTGGCTACAATGATCATTGCTGTAAAAACATATTGTAAACAGAAACCTTCACAGAGCACCTACACAGATACACACGGGAGCGTTTGAAAGCAGCCGCTTATCAGCGGGTACTGAATTTACCTGGTGCTCTGTATTAGCGGTACTGCAGAAATGCTGGTATTGTCACATTTTTAAAATGTCAGTACCGACTTGGTACCAAAGTATTTTGACAACCCTAGTTTGAACTGATTCACAGAAATAAATTGAATTTACCATGTTGTAGAGCGGCACGATTGTGGATAAATTGAGAATTACGATATTACGGCTAGGTGTGTGTATATATATATATATATAATACCTAGTCGTAGTTATTGTGTATTAATCTGTTGTCATGCCTGTGTCAGGGTCTGGCTCTTCTGTGACAACCACCCCTGTCCGACGGAAGCGAGGTAGAGGTAACCACTGGAGAAGAAAATCTGGGGGAAAGCCTGAAATCCAGCTTCAACCAACACCCAGCAAAGTGACCTGCGGTAAGAGCACTTTCTTTACTCTGTGTTACACTTCTTATGTCATTTAATCTCTCTTACCAGCATTCTTTGAATATATGAATCTCTTTGCCTTTTCATTTCTCATTTTGGTTGAATTTACAGAATCTATCAAATTAGAGCTGATAATTACCTCAGCAGTTTATAATTAACCAATCACTCATTCAGTAGTGCCTGAACCTCTAATCAGAATGAAAGTGTCAAACCGTCACACAATAGGTCCATGTTAAACGTATGTCATCTCCATTCATCCCTTTGTGAATTCCCTGCACACTGCACTATTATCACTTTGAGTTTCATTCTGACTGGACTCAAAGGCTGCTCACACCAAAGCCTCTTTATGCTTTTGCTAGATGGGAGCTGTCCTGCCATCAGGGCATTGCTAAAATCTCTTCAGAACAGAACACATGAGACACACTGAGTGGCAATAATGGCACAGTAGGTAAGGAAATACCAAACTATTTGTTAGGAAAGAAGGCATTGTGTGAGGCATTTATTTTCTGCAAGGACTGTTTTTCTGGGACATTCAAGTCTCAAAATACCAATGGCCTCAATTTACCTCATGCTCCAATTTGCTGTAAAGCATTAAAAACCTAACAACTTTTCCTGTATAATGCCCTTGTGGGAGCTGAATGTCTCAAAATGACATTTAATACAGATACTCATGTCTATGGCAATTTTGCTGTAATTTATTAGTTTTTGTCACTATAATAGGTAGTATAATATCCTATAATCATTATCTGCATGATTTTGCCTCCTTTCAACACTTTTCATCTTTGGCTTTACAGTGCATCTTCTGGTGTTACTAAAAATATAAATATATTATTGTTGGGTTTTTTTTTGGACAGAAATCAGATTTTCACCATCTTTAAATGTGTGGATTCTTTCTAAATATCTGTCTGATGCATGAGCCACACACTTAACCTCACACTTTCAAAACATAAATGAAAATCAGGGAACTCTATTAAAAGCTTTTTTCATCTATTATGATCATTGATTTTAAAATGATAAAAAGATACAAATGTAGAGGAGTTATGTTACGTTTACTCAAATATCTGCATCCAGCCTTATTTATGCATAAGGGTGCCATCTTGTTTTTTCAAACATGTGTGAGGCAGGCTCTAGACGCTCTTTGTCCGCCTCATCGCGCCAAGATGTGCAGTACCTGTCAGTTTCACTCTATTGTTACAGATGCTTATTGACCCTTTATATCTGCCTGTACAAAGACTGCATGGCTCTGGTAACCTTCCTCATTACGTGCACTGCGGGGGTTCTTAAACCCTCAATTGAAGCTGCTTATTTCCTTGCATATTCATGTCTCCTGCTCAAAGCATTTAGCTTTTGCTAAAGGCAACAAGCAAATCCAAAGTTGTAATGTTTTTGATTATAGTCTGTTATGTACTTAGTATCCCAGTAGCAGTTGCTCTTATCAATCAAAAGTAATGTAGTAGAGGTCTGCACAGGATGGATTTTTCAATACTGCTCCTGCCTGCTTTCTCCAAAAAATGTTATATTTTATCTCGCTCCTGCTTGAAAATTTCACGTTTTGTCCCGGTCCCGCCCGCAAAAAATAGGTCAACGCTGATTTATTTTTTTTTGTTCCCGGTCTGGATAGATTCCATCTCATCCTGGTGTCTATAGGCTATTTTTACAATTTCCACACACACGACTCTTTAGATCTCCAGTTACAGACTTCTACATGCTGTTATAATTAGATAATTATTTTTTGCGGTGGCCCATGAGTGATTTCTTTCTCCTGCTTTCCGCACACATATCTCTCCCGCATCCGCACTCAGCAATTCAAAACTTGAGGATTGCAGACCTCTATAAAACGGTAATTTGGTGCAGCACAATAGTGCTTAATAGTTAACATATTCCTTTCTCATCAGAAACAACATTGTATAATTAAGATTTGGTTACTGATTCCATTTTTATACCCAATAGACCTTAGTCAGGGTAGTGCCACATTTAACTTTTGACAGGAATGAAAACGAGGCTGCGATGGAGAGAAGTGCAGTGTGTACAATGGATTGTACTGTTGTTTAACAACATAACTGAAGAACATTCAGTCTTTCTGGGGAAAAACTGTTTTAAAAGTAATAAAACTTACCTAATCTAGGACCTATACAGTGCGTGCCATTTGTAAAGACCGTAACTCTCACAGCCTCGTTTTTATCCGCCTTCAATTCAATATGGTGTCTAACCTGACTAAGGTCTATTGTAGTTGTGATCAGTGTTGGGGGTGACGCATTACAAGTAACTTGAGTTACATAATCAGATTGCTTATTCAAGTAACTAGTAAAGTAATGCATTACTTTTAAAATTCACAACAAAATATCTGAGTTACTTTTTCAAAAAAAGTAACGCAAGTTACTTTTTCGCATTTATTTGACTGACAGCTCTCCTGTCCCCATGTTGAGAAAAACCGAGAGTAAGTGCAGAGGCGTTGTGTGTAAACATGTTATTGTAGTTCTAGACTAAATGTGAGCATTTATTCATCTCAAAATGAATAAAATCATTCAAATGCAAAATCTAAATACTTTGCAAATCTCCAATAATTAAATATTAAATAAAAAAAATATTTTGATGCATTTAATCTACCTTTATTGACCAATGTCTTGCTGCTAACTTTCGATGATTCAGTTAAACCATGAGCAAAAATGACTTTAGATTTTTTGTTTTTGTTGAAGTAAGTTAAACTTTTTTTCTCTTGCATCCTGTTTTTCCATTATCCAGAATGGCAGCACAGCTGAAAGTTTTGTTTGAGCTGCGCACTCTACTGTACATGTGTGAATTTGCATTTTTATCTCAGCCTGAGGCTTATTTCAATTTTGGTGTGAAGAGGTCTTTACATTTGCACAAAAATATAACTTTTTTTGTTATAAAAAACAAGCCCAGCCCAGGTGAGGAAAAATAACGCAAAAGTAACGTAATGCATTACTTTTCAAAGTAACTTTTCCCAACACTGGTTGTGATCATTTGTGTACAAAAAAACAATGTTTCAATTATGCTTTAGACTTGCTTCAATCCCCCTGCTTCCTTCATGGTTCGATTTTTAGACAGAAAAGTACTCACATTCTCATTTTTATTTCTGTCACATTTTTCATCAACTTCTCTATCCCTTTTTCTGTTCCTTTTCATTTTCCTTTGGATAAGCAGTTTTCCGTGTGAATAACTCCTGTGGTGTGCCTGAAAGAGATTATTGAGTATTGGGCCACTGAGACTGAGCTTCATCAGCCTGTATTTCCTGGTGTTTCTTATCCAGTAAAACACTGATTATTGTCATTCCACTTCTTATTTAAAACACATCGATCCTCTCACCTCTGTAACTGAGCTTTGATGCAGCAAAAGCTAATCTACTTTCTGCACTGACCTTTTGTTTAGTGTGGTGAGAATCCTTTGTGCCCTAACTTGCCTTACCTCTGCCTTAAACATTAGGTTACACTGCACTGTGAGCTTTTTTGACCTATAAAATGTTCATAAACCAACCTTCAATCTCAAATGGTTACATGTAAATTCTCTATCGACTATGAGATCCAGCCTGGAAATGCTTGTAATTCAGTTTCTCTCAGACAACAAGTTCTGCAATGCCATGATTGACTTTTGAACTTTCACCTTTGTTTTACTCCTGAACTAGCTGAACATGCTGTTTGCTGTGTTGACTCCGCATTTGATCTTGGCAGGTTGACTCAAGAATGAGTAGGAAAAGCAGGAGAATGGATAGAGTGAAAGAGACAGAGCTCACAACAAAAACAAGTGTGTGCTGTCCACTCTGTGCGATCATACACAGTCAAGACATGTGTGTGCTTTAACTCTCACGCGCCTGGTCCATGTCCTAAGGTAAAGAACCCCCTTCCTAACTCGCATAGGCGGAGGGGTGAATCTAATACTCTGTGTTCAAATGTCAGTTTTCAGTTGTTACTGTCCACTTCCCCAGTTACATGTGCTAAACGATGAAGTAGATTTGGGAAAAAATAGGAACAAAATCCTCTCTGGAGGGGTTGTTGGCCTCAGTGTTTCACAGAACTGACTCAAAGAATTCATGAAAAATTCCTTGGAAATTTATGGGAGTCCATTGGGTGCATCCTGCTAATTTGTCTATATTACACCAACATTACACGACATAAAATTACTCCATTTTCAGCGTACTCTATTTTCTGCGTACTCTATTTTCAGCGTAATCTATGTTCAAAAACAAGCCATTCTTCAGTCGTTGGCCAAACTCAGCGGCAAAGCTCAGTTTTGCGATGTTTTGTCCTCAAAAATCTCCTCTGTGAACCTTTGTTGGAGCAGTTCTGAGGAAAATGACCCAACAGTTCTTGTTTAGACCCATCTTAGTGTTTGTGTGTTTTCAGCATTCAAACTTTAAAGTTAAAGGGTTAGTTCGCCCAAAATTTTTAATTACCCCATGATTTACTCACCCTCAAGCCATCCTAGGTGTGTATGACTTTCTTCTTTCAGATGAATACAATCAGAGTTATATTAAAAAATGTCCTGGCTAATCCAAGTTTTATAATGGCTGTGAATGGGAGCCCAAAATTTGAAGCCCAAAAAAAGTGTATCCATCCATTCTAAAAGTCATCCACACGGCTCCGGGTGGTCAATAAAGTCCTTCTGAAGCAAATCGTTACATTTGTGAAAGAAAAATATCCATATTTAACATGTTATAAAGTAAAATATCTAGCTCTGCCAGACTCCCTTCTGCATTCAACTTATAAAAAAAACATAACTTGTGTGACGTATAACATATAACGTCGGATGTAGCGTAGCCGTTTTGAACTGCGAGAGGCTTTACACTTTCTTCATATTACTGCCATTATAAAGCTTGGATTAGTCAGGACATTTTTTAATATAAACTCTGACTGTATTCGTCTGAAAGAAGAATGTCATAGACACCTAGGATGGCTTGAGGGTGAGTAAATCATGGGGTAATTTTTATTTTTGGGTAAACTAACCCTTTAAAAGGTACCTTAATTTATTGAATCGAATTTTGCCAGTGTTTTGATTTTGCAGAATTGAAGTAGACACTGGTTGTAAAGTTAGTAAAATAGTAGCCTGATAAGCTCATTCTGACCCAAGAGGTTTGAACCTGCAGTCTCCATATGAATTAGAAATTGTTGCTTTCTCACACACAGACAAGAAATTATGTATATGAACTTTGCCTGCTTGACCAAAAAATGAGACATAGTAAAACTTGCTACAACGTTCATCCAAAACTGCTTGTTTCTCTCTCTCTCTCTTCCTCTCCTTTCTCTATGTCCACAGTTGAAAAACAGACTGACACAAGTGTCAGGAACAAAAACAAGTTGGCCATCCTCACATACTAAGAGAGGGAGAGAACGAAAGAAAGAAAAAATTCAAAAGAAAAGCTTGACCCTGACCTATGTGTGCAGTCGGTCAGCCTTTTGCCCTCGTTTCTCTCCCTCCATCTTGGTTTGTTGTTCAGCAGAAAAGAGGGATCGAAATAAGTGTGGAAGCTCTTCGCATGGAGCAACACCCCATAAAATGATGCACATTATTTATTGTTTGTTTATTTTTAAGAAATTTACAATATCGTTACAATATATTGCCAAAATATCTAAATATTTGTGAATTCATGTTATTTATTTATTTATTTTGAAATGCTCTGGGATGCACAAATGCACAAAAATCATGATGCCTACAGTGGAAGCATTACATATTAACAAAAAAAACTCCACTGTGCTGCTTATTATAGGTACCTTTTGTGTACTGAAGCTGGAAGCAGGGAAAAACCTTTGTCCTGTATTAGTGTATGTGACGAGCTCTGATTATGTTTGTTTAATGGAACTAAAAGTGCTCTGTAAATGTGTGCTGTGTTAAAAGAACGTTAAAGAAGTTTTGTGTTTCGAGTCTGCTTTCCAACCTGCATTACAAATTTTTTTTGGGAACATATTTAGGAGAGGGGGGACCACCATGATCTTTTAAACTTAACATACAAGTAATGTTGTTCCTGTATGCTAAATTTACATCCTTGTTTTAAAGGGGTCATGACATGTTCTTTTTAATTATTATTATTTTAATGTTCTTTGAGGTTCACTTATAATGTTAAATAAGTGTTTTGCACAAAAAAATGCTATTGTATGTAAGTGTTTTGAAAAAATCCATATAAAACCATCATTTACAGACAAAGCATTATGTAATCATTTGCTTATAGTTTGTGAAGCAGCTGCTGTCAGATCCGATACAGTTGTCTGCTTCATTTTTCAACAAAAATTTATTTGCGAACTCTACATTTCATTGCCTCGTTTACAAAACAAAATGTTCTGAACAAACCCGTAAATCCGGGACACCATTAAAATAATCCATCCATTTGTTTCCAATGCTGGGATCCTTCTGAAGTCTGTACAGAGACACAAACCAGCTGTTTAAACTGGACTCGTCAAAGTGAACGTTCTTTCACTTTTCCATTTGTCCTGTTGTCGACAGACTCAAGCGCATGTAGTATGTCAGAAACTCTATGCACATCTGTACACTGTATCCAGTGTAGACGGTGTCAGTGATTGCCATGGGTTCTATTTGCTTTTGAACGCTCATGCTCACAATATCAGCCTTTAAGCGGCTGAATGCCAGTGGCCGGGGCCTATGGTGTAATGATGTATAAATATTCATCAATGTCTTGTTTTGGCGGCAGTCATATGCAAATATATTTGCCCATATGACGTCAGATCCCACAATACCAAAACGAGTCATTTTTGGAGCTAAAGGACATTTTTAAGCTATGAAACTTGCAAGATGTTTTAATGGTACAAAGACCTCTTATATGTCAAAAGAATAAGATCAAGGCAAATTTGATTTGTCATGTCCTGACCTCTTTAACATACAGTACTAGTAGCATCATTAAAATCTGAATTTGTTAGACCTCACATCATGGAGTAGTTTCCTTGTCAAGTGTGAAGTTAAGTCTGCATCTGAAATGGATAATCTTTGAACACTATAATTTAGTAAAGGCATTATGTAAATGGTTATTTTTAGATTATAATGATCAAAAGCTTTATTGGCATGGTGACAAAGCATCACATTGCCAAAACATTAGTAGGATTGTATATGCACACATACAGTTACACTACCTTTCACATTAATCCTGGTTTCACATGGCATTTTTTTTTTTTTTTTTTAATCTTGGGTTACACTTTATTTTAAGGTTATGTAGTTACATTGTACTTACTCTAATAAGTACTGAGTAATATTAATTAACAACTTGTACTTACTGTAGAGTTGCGGTTAGGGTTTGATTTAATGGTTAGTTACTTGTAATTATGCATAATTTACTGTTATTACTATACTAAGTACATGTAGTAACGTGTAACTACGTCCCCTTAAAATAAAGCGTTACCAAATCTTCTAATTGCACTACTGTTCAAAAAATTTGGGGTCGATAAGATTTGTGTGTGTGTGTTTGAAAGAAGTATCTTGTGCTCAGCAAGGCTACATTTTATGTGAACAGTAAAACAGTAATGTTGTAAAATATTATTACAATTTAAAATATAATATATTCCTGATGTCAAAGCTGAATTTCCAGCATCATTACTCTTCAGTCTTCAGTCTCACATGATCCTTCAGAAATCATTCTAATGTGCTGATTTTGTGCTTAAGAAACATTTCTTACTTTATTATCAACATTGAAAACTGTTGTGCTGATCTTTTTGTGACAATTTAAAAGTCTTTAATGTCACTTCAATTTAATGTGTCCTTGCCGAATCAAGTTATCAATTTCTTATATAAAAATCTTTCTGACCCCAAATGGTAGTGTATTTAATTATATTTACTAGCCATAGCCCTGTACACCTGCATTGATTTTAGAATGAAGGGAATGTGTATGGCTGAATATTTAGCTACAGTCAATTTATGAATAACACCAGGACAAAGTTATCAATCTTAAAGTGCTACTGTTCACAATGACTTCCTAAATGCAGTATATTCAAGCATTTGAACAATGTTTTATTAATTTTCACTAATGAATACATTTAGTGTCATCGCTTACTCCCTACATTACTGGATGGTTTTATATTTCATATTGACTGTTGCTTTGTAAACGTCCCAACATGCAAAAGGGTGGAGCTTTGGTTGTAGAAAGGTTGGATTTGTGTTGCAGCAATGTTCTGAAGATTGATGGGTCCACTTCCTCCTCTGACCTCTGAGCTAATGACATGAAAGGAAATGACATCACTGCGAAGCTCTGGTTCAGTATGTATACTCCAATCGTATTTTGCCGTCTCTGTTCCCTGTGCTGTTGCATGACATCAGTTCTACCTCCACTGTTTGGTAAAGCCAACCTGCATCATTCTGTCTATCAATTATGGCCCCTACAGAACTCAGATGCACATATGAAAGTATAAACATCACCAGATCTGTCGACTGAAACGTCCAATGTGAGCCCATCTCTGGATTTAGCTTGAGGTGCTATCAGTCCACCTGAACTTACGAATGCTTTCATAACTCCCTCACATCTCTGTGACCTGCAAATACTATGTTCAGTAGACATGTTGGACTTTACCAATGTGTTTCCAAGTCCCTGTGTGCCTGCGAATAATTCGAATGCCACATCATGATGAATTTATCTAGATCTCCCCCTCCTAAAGTGCAAAACCTGAACTAGCCGACTGGTTTCACTTGAAGCCTTAATGACTACAAGTGAAGAATCAGGGTCAATCGATTCCAAAATCTCAATGTTAAACATTTTGAAGATGTTGGCCTCAGTTATCAAGTAGATCTCGGAGCTGATGCCGTATCACAAAGAGTTCGATTTTTGTGCATTCTGGTTTAATACACTGTCCGTAACAGATCAAAATTTAAATGGGGAAGGAACTTGCTTTAAGCAAATCTGTGTGAATCATTGCTATTCTTACAGTTATTTTTATACCAAATTGTTTTGGTATAAACAAATAAACTGAATGTCAAGTCTCATTATAACTGTATTTTTGCCCTCCTTTTTACTCCCCACTGATCTGCTTCATTTCTCGTGTTCTCCCCCTTTCCTCCGCTACTGTTTTTCTTATTTCTCTCCATCCTTGCTGCAAAAAAAACCTTCAATTTCAAAACGAATCTTCACAAATCCATCATCTTTTCTTTGCCCCTTTGCATGCCACCCTTCATCCTTCATCCCACCCTCCTCTCTTTCTCTGTCTCCCACGCTCTTACGCTCTCAGATATCCGACTACGCGTACGTGCGGAGTATTCAGAGCACGAGTCGGCCCTTCGTGGAGGCGTTTCGTCAGACAAGCAGCAGCCGTTGGAGAGGCAGTTTGAACTGTTCAGCCGAGCGAGCCTGCTGCTCCGCGCCCGGGATCTAGGCTCTATTGTCTGTGATATCAAGTTCTCGGAACTTGCCAACCTAGATGCCTTTTGGGCAGACTACCTGAGCGGGGCTCTGCTCGAGGCGCTGAAAGGGGTCTTCATCACAGACTCTTTGAAAAGGGCAGCGGGACAGGAGGGGGTCCGGCTGCTTGTCAGTGTGGATCAGGATGACTACGAGGAGGGCAGGAAACTATTGCTTAGCAGCCAGACACATAATGGGACAAACTGGGAGACACAAAGGTGAGTGAGTTTGTAAATGCATTTGGTAACACTTTATTTTACAGTGTCTTTGTTATACGTTATATGTATTTACCATAGTAATAACAGTAAATTGTGTATAATTACATGCAACTAACCCTCAACCAAACCCTAATCCTACCCTAACCCTATAGTAAGTACATGTTAATAATATTACTAACTACTTAAATGTAAATGTACACTGTAACAGTGACACTTAAAATAGTGTAATTTTAATTTGTGTATCTTTTACTCATGTGTTCCGATAATGATCATACATTAGTGTTGACAGTACGATTTTTTTTATATACTCCCTATCTAGTTATTATATTATTAACGTACTATATAAATATGTAACCACCAGGGGGCGTTAGAAAACAGTTTTATCTTATCCCCTTCTTTCTACCAGGAGAGAAAGTGTTATTTATTTTAGCATTATTTATATACTACTGTAGTATTTATACATTTTTGGAATTATCTTTTATTTTATGTTTTCATTTTAGTTTTAATAATTTTGTTATGTGCTTTTTGTTGTTACTTTTTTTTCAGTTTTAGTCATTTTAGGTTTAGCCATTTTTTTTGGTACTTTTTCATTTGACATTTTACTTCAACTAAAACTTTTTCGGTTACTGTAGTTGCCGAGTTTTTTAAGTTTAAGTTTTTCATTAAATATTTATATTTTATGTCAGCTTTATTTTAATAAACAAATTTGTAAAGTTTTAGTAAACAAAAACAACACTGGTGAGAAAGTTGTAAATACTAAAGTGATTTTTAAACAGTCATTCTTCTAAAGTGTATGTATATATATATATATATATATATATATATATATATATATATATATATATATATATATATATGCATACATACATACACATATACACCATATATATTTATATATATATTTATTTATTTATTTATTTTATTACGCCACGTTGATAGATTATCATCTTTTGCTGTTGTTGCTAAATTAAATTTATTTATTTGGTTAGCATTTTTTCCAAATCATTTTTACAGAGAACAGAAAGATACATAAATAGAAACATAAATTCTGTAAATGTATTAAACTAAAATATAATTAATATATTTAGTTAAAGGGATCATGAACTGGCTTTTTAAAAAAAAAAATTATACTGTTGTCTGAGGTCAACTTATGACGTTCGCGTGGTTTTTACATTCAAAAACATCATAATGAATAAGTAATAGGCTATTTTCACATCAAGAAAGGAATGTTATTTCACTATTTAAGATAGCCCGTCGGCAGGCCGGTGATTCGTTTTGGTAGCCCGTCTGGAAAACACATAGCCCCGGGACGTTGGGCTTTGCCAGCCGTGGCCCATACATGTCCGAGTCTGACCCCGAATCGCAGCACAATGAACCAACAACACCTTAAATAAAGGATACTCCAGCCTGTGACAGCGTGCTAAGTTATGTTCAGTTAGACACATACACATAATCAATAGATATCAAACAATCTGTAACAATGCAATACTATCACATATAAAAAAATATTTTTACTCGCATAAGTGTGTTGCTTCATTCATTCATGTAATCTCATCCTGTCTGCAAATCCAGTCTCTTGTTTACAAACGAATCCGTGGTGAAATGAAGGAACAAACGCGCAATTTCTTCCCCACGTGAGCTGGATATTCATTAAAAATAAAGTTCATCCATGCATTCATAATATTGGAATCCGAATGAAGCTTATGCGGCATGTTTATTGCTTGGAAGTTTGATCCGGTTTAGCTCCACGTAGGCCTATGTTATTTATCTATAACATGCCATGCACAAATCGGTGGGCGGGGCTACAGAATCAGGCGTTCATCTTCTTCTGTTGAGGCGGTGTTTCACTACACTCTGACGTCACAGCTTGGCACATTCTGAGATCTCTCGTTTGCTGGGCCTGGTGTCTTTGACACTAAAAGCTTTTCTTTGACTAACAAGGAAGTTTTCAGCTCTGAAACCTACAGGATATTCTTATATCACGATGAACTTTTATATATCAAAGGCTGAATGAAAAGTTGATTTCTCAGTTCATGACCCCTTTAATATTAGTTACATTACTTTGCTAGCCCTAAAAACATTTCATGAAATATTTTTAAAAACTGATGTCATGAAAAAAATTCCAAGTACCTTTTTATGAGTATGGCATGCATAAAATCATTAAATAAAGCTATACATTTTTTAATGAATGCAAATATGACAATATGACAAAAAATTTTTTGTTGGGAATGAATGTATATTTTGTGTAAATATTTGTGTACAACCCCCCCCCCCCCCCCCCCCCCCACAATGGATTAGTTTGCTTCATAGTCTACAGTATTGTTTTCAAAGCAACTCTGCAAGTTCCCATATGTATTAAGTGATGTATCTCATGTTTCCTTCACAGGCCCTGAGAAATATCAGTTTCACCCGGGACCTTCAGTGTGATGGATGAAGAAGATGTTTTGCCTTTTTATTTCATTGCCCATTGAGTGTCGGTGACCCTGCTGGGATGGAGAGCCTATTGGAGGAGTCTAGATTAAACTGGGTAGCCGTTTTGTTGGACACAAGAATAATTTTCCGTCAGAAACTGTCAGACCGTTCAGAGGTTAGGTTCAGATGAGGGGTTGTTTCTCTCTACTGCAGGTCAGTTTAAACATGGACAAATACACAATACTAAACCCATATAAAAAACAGCAGGGACCACTTACTCTGCACCAGGTGGTATGTGGATAGAATTTTTTTTTTTTTCAAATGTAATGACCTACAGTGAACCCTGAAATTCAAGTTATATGTTTAACTTTGTTTGGGAAATTTAAAGCAACCTCTTTCTTTAATTTAAAAGATAGAATGGATGGAAATACACAACAAATATGTAATGTAACTCGAAAGGATTTACAAATCAATCCACAAAAGAGTGACTAAACAAACATTAAAATGTGTAATTAACAAAAAGATAAGAATTTAAATTTTTATCACATCTCCTGTTTTAAAAAGGTTTTGAGAGGTTGAAACTAACTTAATTCTTAAGAGTTTGGGCTAGTAACGATGCATCAGAAGACCAAAGTCACACTTCCACCATCGGGCGGGTGGATATGTTGCGTAACCAAACTGCTCCAGAGTGGTCTGTTGTACTGCTTATAAGAGTCACAAAAATGACTTTTGAAATCCTTTATACAGTACTTGACTGGACCAGTCAATCAGTGTTGCCAAAATTTGGAAATGCCACAAGATAGAGTAGACATTCATGCTGATCTATTACAACAAAGACTTTCTACAGTGTACACCACTGTGAGACTATATTTGTCCCAACAACTCCGTGTTAACATGCTATTTTTCTCAGAAACAAGATCAGCAAAGTCATGGATTATTAGGGCCTTTGGATGCCTTTGTATATTGCTGATAGAAAAATGATAGTTAACACCAGCCTTGACACAACCAGACTAACCTCTGGTCCTGTTTCTAGAATGTGTTGCCCTTTTTGTTATATTTGTACCCTTATGACAAAAAGATTAAAGTTCAGTAGTAGTTAGTGGTAATTCATTCCTGTCATTTGACAGATATTAAGTGAATTGGGGGTAGAAAATTGAACACTTTTGTGTTTTCATGTTTTTGTTTAAACTGATATTACTTGATATTGTTTTGGAATATGTACATTTACGTAAATATGATTCTTAATAAATTACTGTCAGAAAATGGTTGTCTCTGATTTTGTGTGATAAAAGATCTTTCATTTCAATTTCTTCTGGGGACTTTAAAGGGATAGTTCACCCAAAAAAATGAAAATTCTGTCATTAATTACTCACCCTCTTGTTGTTCCAAACCCATAAGACTTTTGTTCATCTTCGGAACACAAATGAAGATCTTTTTGATGGAATCTGGGAGCTTTCTGTCCCTCCAAAGACAGCTTTGCAACTACCATTTTGACCCTTCAAAAAGTTGATAAAGAGAACATGAAACTAATCTATATGAATTGAGCAGTTTAGTCCAAATTTTCTAAAGACACTTGATTGCTTTATATGATGAACAGATAAAATTTAGGCTTTTATTCACGTAAAAGACATGTTTTCTATACTTTTGCACCCCCTTGTGGATTTAAGGATTATACTGATATATATATATTTAGATGTTTGTATTTCTCCTTTCTGAATAGGAGCTACTTGCTGGACTAAATATATATTCCCTGCCTTAAACAATTGCTGACTGATGGTTGGGGTTTCAAATAATATTACACCAACATCAGGTTAAGAGGGTGAGTGAAGGGTTGGATCCTAACCGTGTCTCAAAAGAGGTTTTAGGCCATGAAGGTAGTCCACACTCATTTACAATTTGTCTCGAAATTAACATCTACTAATAGTATTTATGTACAGGTCATGATGCTTTCTTTTGTACTATTAGTATTATTAGTGTCCGCTTATCCATTAAGAAAAAGGGAAAAAAGGGAAAAAATGAGTATTAAGGAGTGTCCATGGGCTGTTCCGTTAGAACTCTGTCCATGGTGCTGAAGAAATTGGGCATGTGTATCTCTATTGACTTTGACATTCTTTTTAAGGGTGCATAATGTATTAACCGTAGCTGAACTGTTCATTTAACAATTAATAAATAATTATAGGGTGTAAATTAAACTGTAATTTGCTTAGAGCACAATGTTTTGGAGAGATACCTACTTCGAGCCTTCCCCTCGTTTTTTGTGCAATTATTAATTTCACCTGTAGATGGCAGCTATATTTTTTACTTAATCTAGTCAAGCCTACGCAAAACATATACTGATGCATATAGGCCCACTGAAGGAATCAGACGAAGAAATAATTATTAAAATCTACACTCGTAAAAAAAATTTCTCTCATTCTTGCACACACAAATGCAAGTTTTGCTTGTTTTCAGCACCGGCGGTCAACGCGTTGTTATGGAAACCGCTAGAGATATAGGGGGCAGCGAGACACATGAAGGATTCGCGCACGAATACACACCCTCCATCCGACCCCATCACCTTTCGCCCCTAATTTCAAATTCAGGCTCCTCACCCGATTCATTTTCTGTTCCCCCCACGAAAACACCCCCACCCACCCCAAATATCTGCCCTCTCTCCCGTTTTGCTGTGTCCGACTGTTTTTTGTGCCCGTGCAGCTCGCGCGTGTGACGGAGACTGACACGTTCATCGATGGAAACGCTGGTAATGTTGTGTAAACAAACTGACAGCTTCTTAAAATTATTTTGCATATGTATAACTTCCGTAAGTTACTCTGATGCCATTTTTACCCTACTATATAGGCCTATTCTACTTTCTGCTGATTCTGTTAGTTATAGCATAATGCATTAAACCGATTCACGCTAAAGTTGTCGTTATTTCAACCCGTCCAAGCTCGAGAGATTCGGAAAGAGTTATTGTCTGTAATGATTTTTTGCTCGAACCGAGGTTTTCTTTTTATTGATTAGATAGAAATTAAATCATGACAGCCCTCTCTCCCAGTGTATGTGCTTGTGTTTCTCTGTATGTTTCCTGCGAATCACGGTGTGTGTGTGTGTGTGTGTGTGTGCACGCGCTGTTCTGCATCCTGTAATTGGCGCAGGGCATCGCGGGAATATTTGATTTGAAAAAGCTGAGCTCGCGCTGTGAAATATGCATGCGCTTGTTTTACAGTGAACAATGTTGACTTGTCGCGTGGTGATAGGTGCACAGCTTTCTGTCATGTATAAAGCAAAGCTTTTAGGAGCTATTCTTTGCCCATTACTGCTGCTTTTGTTATAAAAATCCTGTGTTGACCGAATACGACGCCAGTATAGCGATTATATCGAGAAGGGAGGAATATAAACCGTATGTTTGTGAAAGGTCAAAGATTTGGGCTTGTTTTACAGTAGGCCTAAGGTCAACGGATGGTAATGTAATTGTAGGCCAAATTGCAAGGCCTCATTTTGCAGTGTTTTTGACGAACGTTGCCAAAGTCGTGGTTAAATGTTTCAATCCTTCAATTTTTAAATCCTACTAGGCTATCGTATCAACATTTCCTTCATCATGTAGGCTAATTGTGCGCGCAAGCTCTTCTGTTTTGTCTCTTGACTTGTGGAAAATATGGACATAGCCTGTTTACTCTTTTGGGAAGCTTTGTAATCAATAAGGTCGATATTTGTTTGGCGGCGTATCCTTGATAACGACGTTGTAATAGTACCGTCGCGCGGCTTCAGCATGGCCGTTAGTGTCCGCCGCCACACAGGCCGAGTCTCCGCTGAGGGGAAAATCGATGAGCAGACTGAGTTAATTATGAGAAAATCAATTAAGAGGTGGAGATGTTTGGCTTTAAAAGGGCAGCGCCAGTGCCAAAGAAAAGGGGACTGACTGCAGTGCACAAGCCTGTTTTTGGGTTCTGTTCTCCTCGCTCAGTGACAGGGTTCGCGAGGCTCGATCGTTTTCTCCGTGGCTAGTGATGACATTGAACTAGCCTACATTTTTTTTTTCAATTCTGTCAGCCGACCGTAGGCTATGCTACAACAGATTTACAATTCTGTAATGAGGATATTCTTTCAACAGATCTTTTAAGATAAAAGCTGCACGTGTTGGTGACTGTATGGTGAGAAGCGCGCGAGGTACATCAGGTCTCATTATACTTCCTTGCTTAAGTCCGAAGAAAAACAAACGTGTTTCGGTGTGGACTATTTATTCACAGTGGATATTTCTTTTTTTTCTTTTTCTTTTTAAAATAGGTTTGAACAGAAATGTGGAGACTTATAAGTTCTGACAGTGAAGATGGTCTATCAAATATTTGAACAGCCATAATCTCTGTATATATGTGCTCTCACGTTTCATGGTCATACACAGGCACATGTTTTTTTATTGGCTTCAGATTTACTAAGAAACATACACAGGCCCCTCTTCACGGGTGCAGTATATGCCTAGCTATATTTGAAGATACAAAGTCATTAAATCTTAAGGACTCATTATTGATGACATATTTGCTTGTTTGGTTGTTTTAACACGATGCAGAAATCATGAGAACCATTAGGAGCTGGTAATCTTTAGTTTTTAAATATTAAATGCATTAGTATTTTATCATTTTCTCATGCAAAGTTCTAAGGAAGAAGACGCAGATCTATGACATAGTACACAAAACAACACTGCATTATGATACTGTAGAAGGAGATAGGCTAATGAACAGACAAGATTTTTTTTTTTACCATGACGGTATTACGTTTAGCCTATATCTAGGCTTTAAACAATTAACAAACGTGCTATTTGCCACGCATTCACTCATTTTATTTTTTTATGACGGTAAAGTCAAATAATGCAAATCAAGAAAATTATTTAGTCAAATATGCACTGTATGCATACGAAAATATATCTGAGCCGAGTAGCCTAATGGTCTAATCAACATAACCAGTTAAAACGCATTTCGTCTTATCTCTGTACTGGGACGAAAGTGTTCACGTGGCTTCCCATAGTTCAGAGGTATATTTTAAGTAGCCTAGTGTTCTTAAATTATTGTTGCCTATATTCAAAATTGTTTAGCCAGTTTCCTATTTGTGTATGTTAGCTAAATGTTATATTCGCATTGCCAATCTTGCATCAATTACGATGATTATTGGATTGTTAGTGACAGAATATTATCACGCGTTGTGTAATAATCACAAACTTTTTTTATACTTAATACACCAGATATTTTTTTAAATAACCTAAATTAAACTCGAGTAGGCCTATAACTGATATGCAAATTGCTGAGCATTAGATACACATAAACTATTCTTAGTTTAGCATTTATACCCAATCTAATTCGCCTAATATAAAACGCAAATAAAGTGATACATCGAATAAATGATTTGCCCTCTAAATACATCAAATAGCCTAAATAAAATCATTTCCCTTGAGCGCGTCTTCAGGAAATACCAAAGTGCCAGACTTTCCCAAAGATGCACTGTAGAAATATGTATTTGAAATTTTTGTTGTTAACAAAAACACGCTCCCAAAACAAATATGCTCTCTCATTTCATACAGTTTTGGTAGAGACAAAAATAACCATCTCATGAAAGTTTGCGCCGTTACTTTTAAAATCATAAGTCATCTGTTGTTATTATGCAAATTAGTGATATTATAGACATATATTAATGACATAACCAGAGAATAACACGGGCAAAATAGCGGGTAAAACAACGGTGAACTCATTTTATAAAGCGAGCTATAGTCTATATAAAGGCTACATTTACTAACAGAAAAAACACAATGGACTTATTATTAACTGCTTAACTAAATATCCACCGTATTTTCCACTCAATCCGATTATTTTAATATGCCATCCAAGTGTTATTACACGTAGTAGCCTACTATCAACTAACACATCGATTCAAGCTTAATCGCTGGATTATTTTCGCGTCCTGTTAATACATTACAATTGGAGCAAAAGTAGCCTATTTGTTATTTTTATTTAGGCTATTTATATATATATTTTTATTTTTATTTTTATTGTTTAGGCCTACTCGGTTTATGTTCTTATATTAGTAAATGATCTGCTTATATTCCTTCGTGAGAGGAAGCTTGTATTTCGGGCAGTATTTTTTCTGTCGTTATTTTAGGAAATCACTGGTCATCACTGATCAGACAGATCCTCAATATCGGTCGGTCTGTCAGAAGAGCATTTATTTGTCGTCGAGAAGGCGATCGTCGTTGTGTTTATATCACTCATTTAGAATGCACACATTTGTAGGCTATATTCGTATTATTGTTATTATTCTTTTTTCTGAATATCTGCCCCGCAGATATTCAGTGTCCAGTATCAATCTTGGGGTTTTTCATAAGCAGCTGTCAGCGTAACTCACGACCCCGCGGGTCAAAGGCCAAACGACCACCGGTGCAATTAAAACGGACAGAGATTGAGCATTATGGCCCCATCCAATTTTCCTCTCACAAAAGAACAAAACTGCCTGCAGTTTATTTCAGAAATATGTTATCAAAAGCATATGACCATGTACTAATACTGCTATAAAAAATAAAGTATTCACTTATTTTATAGGTAACTTTTTTTTTGGTCTTGGTACTCATTTTTGCTTTCTAAAAATGTAATTTAATCTGCTAGCTATAATATTTAGAATACAGGGTATTCAGCATTGATCTGTTTTGTATTGTCTTATGGATATGGATTCTTCAGATATTAATTTACGGAAGGCAGGATAAGTCAGAAAATAGTTGTTGGTGAGGTGCATGATTTATATTATAGAAATTAGGGTGTTTTTGAGGGAAGTGTTTCATTTTAAAATTTATTTATTTTATTTAGATGGCATAAATCAGACATTATTGGCCTTTCCACATTCGCAGCTGTAAAATCCACCGGGCGAAACCTCAATATCAGCAACTAATAAATTGTGTCGGTTGCTGTAACCTTTGCAGTTGTGGCTTTTGCTCCTGGTCTGAATGTGTGGCTGGTCTGTTTGCAGCTCTATTTTGTTGCTGCTTATGTGGCTGTTGAAAGAATCAAGATGACCACAATAATACACAGAGGGGCACGCGCGCCGTTTATGAATGTGTGCGTGTGTTTAGAACCCAATGAGACGATGGGGTCGGAGTTCAAATTCAGCCCCAGACGGTCAACCTTGCCCTTATGAATGACCCCGGGGTCAATGGGGGAAGGATATGAAGGGATATAGAAAATGATTTGAAGGGGAAAACAGAGAGAGCAGAAGCAAAGGGTAAAAGATAAATACATCCAACATACAGTACATATTTTTTGTCCCATTTCCAAATGTATTCTCCATTTGCTTCAGTCACACCAACAGAAAAGAAAAAGTTAACCTTTGACCTTTATCTTCACTCCAGCTCCACAGTGTTCCTCTATCCCCAGCTGCTAGATGAACTCTTCTGTATCTCAGTTCACATTCACAAACACTTCCTCTATAACCCAAGATTGAGGTTTAAATACCTGCAGTTGCCTTGTTCACCACCTCAGGTACTGGGGGTTAGTAAAGAATCAGGGCAGATGGCTGCTCTAAAAGCCCCGGCAGGGTAAAGGGTTGGGGGCCAGGGGGCTGATGATATGGGTGCAGTTTCATATATGACCTGTGCCTGGCAGCAGAGAGCTGGCTGTCTGGCCCATTTAGTTAAGCTACTCATCTTAGCCAATGACCAGGGGAGGATACAAGAGTGTGAGGGAGGACGCAAGCAAGCCTGAGGGTGAGGAAAATTACATGAAAAAGCTCGCGAAAATATCTGTTTGTCCCTTTGTGCTCAGTTAAAGCTTATTGCAGCGCTCACAATATTCTCTATCACAACATGTGCTTTGTTCTTAAACATACTAATTTAAGCTTTCGAATAGCTTGTTTCTCTTCTAAACTCCCCAGATTTTAGTATTTTATATTTCTAAAATCCTTTGACACGGTTCCGAACACTTTCGAGCTGTCTTTTTTATTCTTTTTCTCACTTCTCCCCCTTTTTCTGTGTCTGAACGCCCCTATCCTGTAACCCATTTAAACAATTACTCCCATCTCTCCTCATGGGCCAGATCCAAAGTTATATCTGTGTGTTCTCTCGCTGATGGAGAACAGCAGGTTTGGCTGACATTCCCTTTATCTGGCCTGTGCTGGGACGTAATCAGTCGGCCTTTACCTCTAGAAATAGGGTGTTTAGTGGGCATTTTCTCTTTGATGGGGGAATTTAGGGAGAATTTTCTTTATAACGGCATGTGTTTTCAGTTGAAGTGTAGAGGGATTTGGGTATCTGGTATTTGAAATTGCATTGTTCTGTTTTTTTTGTGATGGTTTATATTTTATATTTTGCCTTGCATTGAGGTTTGGATATGGAGGAACAGGCAAAAATCTCTCTCTCTCTCTCTCTCTCTCTCTCTCTCTCTCTCTCTCTCTCTCTCTCATTATGAGTTTTATATCTAATTGGAATTAAATCAATACAGTGTTTTATTTGATTTGTGATTTGGTAGTTGGAAAACAATAGCTAAATGATTGAGAATTTATTGATGCGTTTTAGCCTAATTCTTATTTTTGATTTTGCACAAAATCTGAAACAAACAGAAGTTATTATTTCTAATGGGTAAGCAGATTGCAGTGGGACTAAATGTATTAGAATTAGTGTTGTCAAATCGATTAATCGCGATTAATCGCATCAAAAATAAAAGTGTGTACTGTGTATAATTATTATGTATATATAAATACACACATGCATGTATATTTTTAAGAAGAACTTGTTATATTTATATATAAAATATTTATATTTATAATATAAATTATATAAATATATATACAGAATACACATGAATTAATACATAATTAGAATTAATTAAAAGTAATGATAAAACAATCATGGAAATGTATAAAGGAACATTTTTGATAACACTTACTTTTTTTCAGTACACAGATTTTCTGTTTATTTAATCACTTTTGGCCTATCATTGAGTTATATTAAAGTTAATTGTGACTGAAGCAGTCAATATGGATTCATTAAACATTTTTTAATTGTAGATCAAATTGTAGACATTGTCTGTTTCTTAGATATTATTTCATGCTCAATGTTACTTTTGAGGGGGCGTATGAGAGAAAATCTTGTATTTTCTCCTTGCTTATTTTTTCCCCCCAGCACAAGTCAAAGATATTCTGGGTCATTCATTTGTTACAAGGAAGAAAATGACCAAGAAAACCAAACAAACATAAGAAAAGTGCAGTGTGAAAGGGTGTGAGGGATGAAGAAAGGGGGAGAGAGCAAAAGAAGGCAGAACAGCTTTGAAAATAAGGCTCTCAGCTGAGAGGGATGAAAGGACGCTTATTTGAGAAAAAATCATCTCTGGAAGCTTCCCCACAGCCCCAAATGCCTTTTTTTTTCTCTCTCTCTCTCTCTCTCTCGCTCATTTCACTGTAGGATCAATAGCACGTAATCTGTTGACAAAGATTTCTTTGTCCAGATTAATTGATTCACTGTCGCTAAATTGCTTAAACATTTGGCCTCAGAAGAGTTTGAATATTTATATTTTTGCTCATCCCCAAACATGCACAGGAAACATTAAAACAAGCATTTTCAAGGGTTTGCTCCATTTATTTTTTTCTTATGGAGAAAACATTTTGTAATCATCTTTGCATCTCTTTGCAATGTTGTTTAGAAAATTGAAAATGCCATAGGCTACTAACCACAGAACAAACTCTTCTGAGAATAGAGAGGTAGAGAAATGGACAGAACAGAGAGCAAGAGTAGAAGACCATGCATGTGTTCTATATATTCTCCATTTACAATGTAAATTAACAGCAGTTTTGATGAGAAATCGCACCAATGTAGTGTCAATAATGTTCCTTAAGCCATATAGAAGACAGTGAGTGAAAATCTTGTGTCTGTGAGCACTATTGATGTACAATGTGTGTATTAACCTTATTTTTGTAAGAGAGGATCCAGCAATTTGTAATTTTAATGTGTCTGGCCTCCGACGTCATTCACATTAAGTTATTTTTAGCTGTACAAAACAGCTTAATATTGAAAATTGCTATTTCTTAACATATTGTTTTAATGTATTGTCTTAATTATAAACACACTGTTTTTTTCTGTTTAATGCACTGTGATATTCTTCTCATCATTTCCCTATAGGGGCTATAGTAATAGAAGTCTTGCACATTCACAGAAAAGTTTACTTCTGCCTTGAAAAATAATGTGGATATGTGTGATATTTAGGCTATAACTTAAAAGCAGACAATGTTTTCTTAAATTTTTCTTGTATTACTTTTTATTTTGAGGAGTTGTTCATACTGTATCAGTCAAATCTGGTTGTAAGATGGAGGAAGAAATACCGTGGGGAACCCTTTTTTTTTTTTCTAACACTGCTTGCAAAATGAACAAATAGTTTGTCCCATTTTGATTTGTGTAAGTCTAAATCTCAGTGGAGGATATTGCATGATGTGCTGGATTATGAGGGTTTTGCCAAAGTCTCCCTTAAAGGGATAGTTCACCCAAAAAATTATCCCATAATTTACTCACCCTCAAGCCATCCTACCTAGGTGTATATGACATTCTTCTTTCAGACGAATACAATCAGAGTTATATTAAAAAAAAAAAGTCCTGTCTCTTCCAAGTATTGTAATGGCAGTGAATAGCAGGCCAAAAAAAAAAAAACCCAGAGTTGGGTGAATTACTCTTATAAATGGATGGATACACTTTTTTTTGGGCTTCAAATTTTGGGCTGCCATTCACTGCCATTATAATGATTGGAAGAGCTGTTACGGAACGTACACTCAGGACACAGAGGAATAGTTAACGGTTTTAGTCAGCACAGAGAGACAAGCAGTTCAACAGGTGAGTGAACACTCAATTGAGACTTTGAATCTAGAGGATGAGAGTGTAATGAAATGTCTTTTCTTACAGGTGTGGGGATTTGTGAGATTTCAGAGAAGAAATCAACATGTAGAATCAACATGTAGCATCAACAAGACCGAATAAAGAACTGAGACGAGGTGTGCGTTTATAAAGCCGGCTGATGAGGGTGCAGATGTGAGTGATTAATACTCAGGTGACTGGGTGCACTGTGGTTGACTGGTGTGAGAGCCTGGCAGATCGGTCACAGTCCCACAAGTGTTTGAAGCAGCAGGGGATGTAGAAGGGTGGATGTAGCCTTGTTTGAGTGCTTCCACATACTCCTCCATGGCTTTCTCTTCGGGAAGAGAGGATACATGTTCCCGCAGGGCACTGGCTCACCCAGAATCAGATCAATGGCGCAGTCCCATGGCCGGTGTGGAGGCAGCAGAGAGGCCTTCCTGGGGCAGAAGACGGCACTGAAGGGTGCGTAGCAGGTTGGTACGTCGACTGACTGTTTCTCTATGGGGCTTTCGATGGAGGTGGAGCTGATAGGAAGGGCCGTGGGACTGTGGGAACCGATGGTGGTCTTCGGGAGCTTGAGCTGGCGACAGAGGGTCCCAGAGATGAAATTCACGGCTGACCCAGAATCGAGGAGGGCATGGACTGGAATGGAAACATTGGCTGCAGTAAGAATAACTTCAGTGGTAAGAGGCTTTAAATTGACAGTAGGCGTATTAACTACACTCAGCATGGGTCGTGATAGACGAATAGGACAGGTAGCCATAACATGCCCACCTGCAGCACAGTACAAGCACAAACCCTGGGTCAGCCACCTCTGTCGCTCAGCAGGGGTTAATCTTGCCGTCCACTTGCATGGTTTTAAAACCTGGTTCTGGAGCGCTGATGGACTCTGGCTGATGATGTTAGGAGGATTGCTGATCCTGGTGTTCTTCGTAACACGACTGCATACGACCGGCAACTCTGATTGACAGGCCGTTTGAAACGTTTGAGGCCGATGGTATCGTCGTATGCAGCGAGCTGCAGCCGCACCAAAGTATCGAGTCCCTGCCTATATGTGGACAGGAGCGAGCGCTCATTCCATCCACTGGCAGCAGCAAGGGTACAAAACTGAAGTGCATAGTTTTGAATAGGCCTTCTTTCACGGAGATGATAAAGTTGCTCACTAACTGATGAATCACCTATTGGTCTTCCAAAAACCTCCCTGAAATGATCGAGGAAATTCTTCAGGGACTGGGTTACGGTGCCAGCTTGGTTCCAGATCGTCTCAGCCCACTGAAGCGCTCGTCCCAAAAGCAAGGAGACAATATATGCGATCTTTGCTCTTTCGGTGAGATAAGGTGCACTGGAGAATAAAACCATTACAATCCTCCGGTGAGCCAGAGTAGGGCGCTGGAGAATCAGGTAAGTAGTCCATTTACCATCAACAAGACCAAACAAAGAACTGAGACGAGGTGTGTGTTTATAAAGCCGGCTGATGAGGGTGCAGATGAGGTGCAGGTGTGAGTGATTAATACTCAGGTGACTGGGTGCACTGTGGTTGACTGGTGTGAGAGCCTGGCAGATCTGTCACAAGAGTCAGGACATTTTTTAATATAACTCTGGTTGTATTCGTCTGAAAGAAGAATATCATATACACCTAGGATGGCTTGAGGGTGAGTAAATCATTGGCTAATTTAAATTTTTGTGTAAACTATCCCTTTAAGTGTTTCCTAGATTTTGGCATCACTTTAACAAGATGGCCAGTTCCTTCTGATGAAAACTAGCCCAAAGCATCATGCTTTCTTTTTGAATTGTATTACATTAGCAAATTTGTTACAAATATTATATATAACTTTTTGTGAAAAAAGCTCTTTTTGTCCCTTATCTGGCTACAAAATCCTTTTCTACGTCACAGCAACTTTCACATGGTTCAACTTTCACATGGTTTCACATGGTTCAAAATCCTTTTCTATGTGACAGCAACTTTCTTTTGAAGAAATGGCCCTTCTGTGCCATCTTCCCATACAGGCCAGTGATAGGCAGGGGTCTTCAACTTTGTTCTCTGATATTGGACTATGTAGCTCCTTCACAGTGATCGTTGGCCAATCTATGGCTTCTTTTCAAACTTTACTCTTGTGCGGAGAGTTTTGAAGGACAATAAAGGACATGTTTTTTTTAAGACGGTGATTTTAAGTAGCTTACAATTCATTATAACTGAGCTAATAGTAGCCACTGGGAAATTCAAAACCTGGATTTATTTGAACTTATTTGGTCTTTAAGGGATGGTTCACCCCAAAATAAAAGTTTTGTCATCATTTAGTCACCCTCATTTTGCTCCAAACCTTAACATTTCTGTCTGTTCCTCACACAAAGCTATTGTAGGACTTAAGAAGAATTGAAGTCATATGGACTACATTTGACTGACCATTCACATTCATTGCATAGAAATGAGAAGCCAGGACATTCTTCAGAATATCTTCTTTTGTGTTTCACATGAGAAAGTCACACAGGTTGGGAACGTTACGTGGGTGTGTAAATGATAACAGAATTTTTTGGATGCATCATTTTAATTTTCACAGCCATCCTTCATAACCAGAATGATTGTTTCTGTAGATGTAGTAAGTATATTAATGAACACAAAAATACGTTTGTAAACACAAAAATCGTTTTTTAAAATTGTTTTGTTTTGAAAACAGTGAAAACTGCATTTAAATGTCACATTTAGTATGGTAAATGGCTTGAATACTTGACAACAAGGAAATTAGCCTTAACTGACATCAGTCCCACAAGTGTTTGTTTGGACGTGCATACTCGTGTTTGCACATCTTTTCAATCAATAGGTTAATTGCAGCTTTGTAGTGTGTGTGAGTACGTGATTAGTTGTATGTTCAGCAATTGACAAGCTGTGGGATTTTTTATTGATTGCCTTAAACAATGAACAAGACAAGAGAGAGAGAGAGAGAGAGAGAGAGAGAGAGGCTGTGGGTGGTATTGATTGATTGACCCCAAATTAGCCCCTTCTTTCCATCCCCCTCCCTCAGTCGAAGTACAGAGTCATTCAGGACAGACTCCATCAAAACACTGTAAAAACGTAGATTAGGTAGAATTTTTGTCTTGAATGGCAAAAGCTCATTAGCATTTTGCAAAGAAATGGATGAAATCTCTTATAAAGCTGAGCCAATGACTATAACTGCAAACCATAGATTGTTTGTTATTTAATTGAATAATAGGTAGCTTAGTCGAGTCTTTTCAATAATTTATTTTTGCTCTCTTTCACTTACTCGCTCGTGCTCTCTCTCTCTGTAAGCCCCCTCATGCCACCCGTTAAACATTTCTTCACCTCTTAATTGTTTTGACGGAAACAACTGTCATACTCATTAGAGCCCATTGATTTCCTGGTTGTTAGAGCATTGATTTTTGAAACTTCCCATTGATCTCGTGCTTAAATCTCTCTGCCGTTCTCTCTCTCGCTCCCCTATATGGACTGTTTATCCACACACAACAGAGTCTAAGGCACCGAAATGGAAGTGATGAGTCAATAGAGGGGTGGACAGATAAATAGATAAACAGAGAATTTATAGAATAATCAACATCTGCCAGCTCACAGGGTCCCAGAGAAGGAATGAGAAATAGTCAGCGAGATGGAAAGGAAGGTGATGGGATATCTATATAAAGAAAAAGAACTTGCTTTTTCTCTTTATTTTCTGAGTGATTGGACACAGCTGAGGGTGACCACTGATGAAAAGGCTGAGAGACCTTTCCTGACCAAATGTGAGTGTGTGGCCTGTGCCTCCTCTGAAATAGCGTGTATTCATGGGGAATAGAACTGATCTTGTCCATTTGCTGTGATGTGCTCAGTCACAGCGGAGTGAGAGAATCCCACATTTCTTTTTCCCATCATCAGGATTTTCATCTAGTTTGGAATGAGAATGTAATTTTAATGTAATTGATTCTTACTTTTTCTTCCTTTTCCACAATGTGCTATCCTTGTTAGCTTGGATTGTCATGTGTCACCACTCCTCTCAGTTTCCTTGTTTCTTTTTATCATTGTCTTCATATGTAAGCTGATTTCTGTATCAAGTTCAAATGCCCTTAGTCTCTATGGTCTGTTTGAATTTCCCATATCATCCTCATAATCAAGCATTCTTCAGTTATGTGAATAAAAGCCTAAATTCAATCTGTTCATCATATAACGTGAACGTGTCTCTTCAGAAAATTCAAACTAAACAGCTTGATTCCTATGGATTAGTTTTACGATCTCTTTATGAACTTTTTGAAGCAAGTCAAAGTGTCAGTTGCATTGCTGTCAATGGAGGGACAGAAATCGCTCAGATTTCATTAGCAATATCATCATTTGTTTTCCGAAGATTAACAGAAGTCTTACGGCTTTGGTACGTCACAAGGGCGCGTAAATGATGACAGAATTTGCATTTTTGGGTGAACTATCCCTTTAATAATGTCATTGGTTATACCACATCAGTTTGAGCTGGATTATGAAAATGCCTCAACAGAATTAAATTCTTGAAAAGAAAACCTTTACTAATTTTTATAAATGTTATACTAAGAAATATTATTTGTATTAAATATATTTCTTTAATTATAGGCCTATTTCTTTGAAATAGAAAAATATTATTTTAACAATTTTAACAAACATTTATCCTTCAATTCAAAGTCATATATTGTGACAAACATGCAGAAAAATCTTATTTAAGTCTTAAATAAAATGTAACATTTTAAATATGCTTTAAAATATAATGTGGTGCGACTACAAAATAATTATATTTATGAATTAATAATTCATGATAGTTTATAGTTCAGAAATACAGTTTACCTTGAAAATATATTTAAAACCATTTTTTATTACTTTTTACTACACAGCACAGCTTTTTAAATTCATAATTATCTTGAAACCTTTCTTGAAAATTTTGTAATTTAAAAAAAAAATATATATATTAAAACCAACATAAATACATGATCACATTTCATATGTTTTCAAAAAATAGATTTTCTACTCTACTTTGTTGTGGCTTTTACTTATGTCATTTCATGCATTTGTTAACTTATGTATTTATTTATTTCTATTCTTTTCTGTTTGTTCCGTGGCTGGTTCTCCAATGTGGCCAGATTCCCATTTGCTTCTGCTGACCAATGAGTTAGCAGCACCTGCTGTGTCCTAGAGAGAGAAAGAGAGCGAGGGAGAGGGAGGAAGAGAGAAAGAGGAAATCGATAGGAGAAGTGATGAGGAAGGGAGGTGTAGATTAACGTCTGGAGGCCTTGGGTCTGGGGGGGGGTTCGCGGGGGGCTGCCTTAGGACTTAGCCATGAGGCTGTAGCTCTCCTCAGTAAATCTCTCTGTACGCCACAGGAGCTAAAGCACCCCTAAATTATATATCCGCTGAAAAACATAAAAGTGATGCAGTCAAAAGTAAAAAGAAATGAGGAAATCAAATTTAGTGCCTCACTCCTGATCAATGTACCAACATTTTCTTCGAGCGACTGTTACAAAATGCTCTGTATCTGTTCTTGTGTTGCAAGTTACCACACCAAGAATCGCAGTTTGTCGAAGGAGTGTATTGCGGTTACACGTTCACACATGAGCACTGCAGCACTGCTGAGGATAATAAATATATCTAATAAATATCATTATTTTTGGACCAATCTCCCACAATAAAGGAAGAACAGTGAGAGATGGCACCGGGGACCGGCTGGGATATTGGCAATATATCAGCATTGATTATTGAGAGTACTGACAGAGACAGAGAAGGAGAAAAGGGGAGAGGGAGTTCATAAAAACTAATAAAAGACAACGAGTGAGGAAGAAACAGAGGCTTTAGATGGATCTGCCTTTCTGTGTGTGTATGTGTGGATGTACAAGGCTTAAATGTGTATGTTCACTTAGAAATCGGTGCAAGGAATGTGATAATTATATAATGCTCTATATATTTTTGGCAATAGGTGTCGCAGAGAATCGTTAAGACGCCAACTCTTTTTGAGCTCTTTGAATGTGTATGCATGACGGAAAGAAAGAGAGAACGAGATGATGTAGTAGTGAGATATTATTGATTAGACTTCCATATTGTTGATAAAAGCGAATCTAATCTGACTTGCTCATCTGTCAACGTGGCATCATTGTTTAGCAGCAGCCATCACAAACCCACAAGCACACATATAAAACTGCTTATTCTTTGCTTCTTCATTCATACATACATTCTCCTAGCCTGCTCTTTTCCTCCATTTTATTAATCATACTTTCCACTCTGCTATATGTCTCTGTCTGGATAATGTGTGTTATAGCCTAAGAGAATTTATTATTTCCTGCGCACATAAGCATGGAATATTTCTGCAGTTGTCAAGACGTGACAGTTTAATCATCAATAACAAACACAGCAGCATTAATCATGCATGTGTTTCATTCCACGCTCGTGTGGAGTCATTTGAAGATCTCTGTGCTAAAGCTGTCACCTCTCTTTGGTGGGCAGACAATTGCTAGCGGCAAACTGTGTTTTAAGGATTCTTGTGATCTCATCTAAATAATTAATTCCAGTTGAAGCAATAAGCAAAATGACAGGCAACCATTTTGTCAATTTTCACAGCACTTTGTGGAAAATTCACACGCTATGTTGTTTTCAGTAGTCAATGAATGAAGAGTTTTTCTTCATTGGGTTTCTGCTAAACTTATATTTGTTCTGGATTTAATTTGGATTAAGTATGGGTATGGATATGATAACTGGATAACATGAAGTCATAGTAAGTTGTATGTCTGTTCTATACTCTTAAAAAAGGTTCCAAGGTTTTCACAGCAGCGCCATAGAATAACCATTTTTGTGCCATTGAGGACCCTTTTAGTAAACGGTTGAAGAACATAATTGTTAAATATGTAACATGTAGTTACTATAGTAATAGTAATTACTATAAATTGTGCATAATTACATGCAACTAACCCTAAACCAAACCTAATGCTATAGTAAGTACATGTAGTTACTTAATATTACTCAGTTCTTAAATGTATAATTACAGTACCATTGACTTTCATTGCATGGAAAAGAAAGAAAGAAAAGTCAAACAGGTTTGGAACAACATGAGGATGAGTAAAAGATGACAGAATTTTCATTTTTGGGTGCACAGAGGAAATAGTATGGACGTTTTGCAAGCATGTCACATTCACAGTTTGGTCTGCAGTGATTTGTGTAATTTTACTCTTGTATGTGAACATATTTAAGTGAGTATGTGACTTTCCTTTCCTATTACTCCAGGAAGCAACATAAAGCAGTGGCTAGGTATGTTGGAAGAGGAGAGCACAGCTAGGAAGGGGATGTTAGCTCCCTATCCTTCCAACACCATCTTATTTTCTTCTACCTCAATTTCGCACTCTCTCTTTTCCTCCAGTCCCTCTCTCCTTCACTTAGATGCACACAACCACACTATATTCTACAAGAAATAATTGCTTTTGTCTGAAAGGAGTACTGGAGGGAGGGGCCCGAGCGCCCCGTTACCTCAGCGCATCAAGGGGGTATACGAGGGACAACCGGTCACTCCTTTTCATCTCTTTCACTAGACCTGCGGATGTCATCTGTCAATAGCGAGATGCAAGAGATGGACAGGGACAATGAAACACATCCTTCTATTGAACAAAATAAGGATGGAAAGCGGTTTGTTGCAGACGTAGAGACCCCCCCAAAAATGAACACAACGTGGTCTTCAGTAAGGAATAAATGTATCGCTTTTATTAGTAGTGTAAAACACAATGTATACATCATTATTTGTGGCTGCATAAATGTATATTCCAAAATGCATAATTTGTGTTTTGGATTGCATCTCGGTCATTGCCAAGACTTCTGAGCGTGAGCTCGCTGAGAGTTTTGCTGCCTAGTGGAATCGATTTACTCCTATCGATTGGAGTGTTTAGCGTATAGATTTTTCTATTTAAAAATCTATATTGACAATAATCTTGTGTGTAAGTGCGCCGCAGCATGGTTTGTAATTGACAGGGTGTGATGAATTGGCGGTAGGAGAGAGAAGCAGCGCTGCTCGCTGATTAAGGCCCTCGGGAGGTTTGCTGGCATGCCGAGATTTCCTAGCACAGTGTTTCCCTCTCCGACTGTACACATTTTGGATGTCTCCCTCATCTGACACACCTATTTCAGGACTTTCAGTATTATAATGCTGAGCTGATGAGTATAATCAAGAATGTGTGCTGTTGTAGTGTGCAGGAACAGAGTTGAGAAACCACTGGCTCTCCTAAGATCAGCCAGTTTTGCTTCTGCTGTTGTTCTGTACATCATATTGGTAAACAATATTTATTGACGGAAAATGTATATAACTGTCTGTGGGATTTTAAGGGAATCTCAGGTGTGTCCAAAAACAAATACTGCATTTCTGCATATTTTGATGATAATCAGAATTTGGTGGACTTCCAGTTATATAGTAATAAGCCAATATTACAGTTTATAGAAATCTGAACAGAACAGTTCACATATGGCTTTGTTAATCAGAGTGTGAACACCTTTTTTGGGGGATATGTATACCATAACTGAACTTTCATTTCACAGAAATGTAGGCCTGCACGTTCAATCAAAGGTAATTATAGGTAATAGGGGTGAATTCAGGACAGGTTGATTGGGGCACTTTTTTCCATTGAGATGCCCAACCTGAATTCACCCTATTAAATACATTGAAGAAACACATTTTTATAGTACTATCATTATACAGCAATTTTAAAAAAAATCACGACCTATATTTTGCCATTTATTGTGCTCTTGTTTGAATCATGAATGAATGACAATTAATGAGTTGATGTCATAATAAATATGCCTAAAAAATACAATGTCATCATTTACTCAGTCTGATGTAGGATTTTATACTGTGGAGCACAAAAGAAGATATTGGGGGGAAAAAAGTACTTTGTCCATAGAATGAAAGTTAATGGTCTCCAGCATTGTTTGAACCCCAACTTTTTCCCCCCTTTTTTTCTTTTTATTAAATATCTTCATTTATGTTTTGCAGAACAAAGAAGTGCATGTTTGGAACATGAAAGTGATTATGAATATAATCACTTTCACTATGAAAGTGATAACTTTTTTTAGGTAATTGTCCAAAATGACTAAAATATATGGCATGAATAATTATTTCCAAAAGAGAGGTCAAGACAACTGTTCGTTTATTCAAAATATTAATAAGCATGGAACTTCATATGGAAATGGTGTGCATGTAAACGTGGTCACTGATGGAGTGCCTTTCTTTTTTTAATTAATATGTTAAAACTGGTTTTGCTGTATAAATGAGCGCCGTGCTGTTTTAGTCTACATTAGGTGAATTAGTATTATTGAAGAGAGATGTAGTTCGTATCAGTCAATGTGTGATTTTACCTTTCAGCCAGGCAAGCACAGGGGTAAGTTACGGACCCGTTAGGGGGGGAGAGAAAGAGAGAGAGAGAGAGAGAGAGTGGGTGGGGGTGGGGTGGTGGTGTGATGTGATGTGAGAGTTGTAACGGCTCCGCTCGCGCTTCAATGTTGCGGGCAGCGTGGAATCAGAGCGCGCGAGCGTATGGGAGGAGAGCGTGCACGAATAAGCTATTGGGGTTCCCAAATAACGGGAACAGGCAGACAGACCAAAACACGCAGGCGGATGGACGGAAATATAGGCAAGTGTTCTTAAAAACCAGCGACATATCGAGCTCTTTTCCCCTGATGTTTTCGTGCTTTATTTATTTGTTTGCCTTATTTAGTCATGTATCGATTGATTGCGTTTTAATTACTGGCGTGTGACAAGGTGCGTGGGAGGAGGGGCGAATCCGGCGAACACGTTGAGTTGCCTTATTTTTCTATAGATTTTTAATTTAAACGAGCAAAATAAGAATTTAATCACGTTTAGTGACTTTGTGTAAATGAATGTGTAGCCCGTAGCTGCTAAAACAAGGAAGAGAGCTATAGAAGAGCTAGACCAAATACATTCACCAAAAATGCACCACATATCCAAGTAATAACAATATCCGCTGTCTTTTATACGTGATACAGTCAGGGTGTGAAGTCTTTTTTTTTCTTTATTAGAACAAATGCAGAAAGGTTTATTTTACAAGCAGATAACCAAAGTTAAAGCGACTGCAACCAAGGGGCGAAGCAGCAGGCCAGCTTAACATACAGTGGTCAGTGTCGACAAGGACAGAAACACTACAGTTCACAACGGGAGAATCGAGATATGCAGTTATAAACGTTCGCAAACATAGCCTATATGCCTTCGAGTGACAGATACTTATATGTTCGGCAAGCAGATCGAACAGTTATACCAAATACTGTAGCTTAATACCAAAACGAATAGACAAACGTGAAGTAATAGTGAAATAACCCACGTTTGTCTTCTTTCAATCCGTCTATCCGCCTGTGTGCGCGCGCTGGGAAAATACAGTCGGGCTGCGCGCGGCTGCGTATCTATGCATGTAGATCAAAAGTAAACTACAAGCGAAAAGGAAAGTATAAATGCTATATTATGAATAAACAGTTTTATGTCAGAAACGCCTGGATCACAGACGGAACCCAATGATTTAAGTGAGAAAAAGCCTATCTTGCCACAACAGCTAAAATTGCAAAGAAAAACCAACAACAAAAAGAACATCTGAAAAATAAAACAGACAAGAAGACGGATCATGTTTGTTCCTTTGCCGGTGCCGTTTGTCTTGCCGAGAACTGCCTCTGATCTCCACGCCTGGCGCCTCAAGTCCCCGCTGGCTCTGCGCTCTCACTCCGGTAAGGCTTTCTTCCAGAACAACCACCTTTTCTTCCCTCCAATACAGAATCCCTTGTTCATCCAACTCAGTGCCATACATCCCCGTATTTACCGTGTAAATGAAACATCCTCATTTGCCGTTTTCTGTTTGTCTCTCGCGCTTGCAGCCCTTTCCAAATTTTCAGTTTAGTCCAAACGAAGCGAGTCAAGTTTGTCTACACCAAAACTAGCACTGCGTTGTCGCGCTTTAAAATGCAGCGCAGGTCGGGTTTGTTTTGTTAAAGGTGTTTCCTGAATATATTCCGGTCTCGTTGTGCTTAGTTTCGTCAGGGCTCCGTATCCGTCCGTCTCCTTCTCTCGCCTCTGCCTCTGCCTCCGTCTCCCCCGAACTAAACTCGCGGTGAGCTGGGAATATTCATGCCAACTTATCGATCTCCGCAGGATCGATTCCGGGGCCGGCGGATCGAGGGGAGAGAGGAGAGAATCAGAGCAGCTACAGAGAACAGAGAAATGAGCATTTCTACTATTCAAACATCATGTTTGGCTCACAAATAGGCTATAGATGTATAGTGTGATGGTGATGTAGACAGTTGCACGTGTGATCGGCTATAAGCGTTTTGAATAGATGATCGCATGCATCGTGCATAATGTGATTTGCACCTCGTCTTTTGCAATTAGAGACGGGCGAAGGACAAACGGACGACTTGGTCCGTTATTGTTTTCTTTGCGGGAACTTGCCGGTTGTTCGGTGGCCACATAAAGATGAAAACAGAAGGAAGCGAGGATGGAGAAGGAGGGCGGGGGTGGAGTAGGAGGAGATGGGTGTAGTCTGAATTGAGGAGGCATAACTGCATAAGCAAGCTGCTGTTTACTGGGCATGTGACAGTCTGATAATACAATGAAAATCATTATTTTCTGGATATTTTATGCAGTAACCTATGTATTTTCTATCATTTCTTATTTGGGTTGTATAGGAAAATTTACATGTTTAGTGTGAAATGTTATGCTCCATCTAAGTCTATTGTAAAGATAAGGTTGCTAGTTATTTTATTAGTTATTATTCATGCAGTTCTAATAAGCTCATATTAATTGAGAGATTGCATTGCATACAGGACTATTTGAAATGAAGGCAAAATGGTTATTAAATAGTTATAGGATGTAATATACAATTTCTAGTATACATTTATTATAAGAAAAAACTTGTGGACAAGGTATGCGTCTTCCCATATGGATATGTGATCTTTCTCCTTATGATTAAAATCAAGCTGATGTTTAAAAGGTCTTCAGATGTTACTTTCGTCCATTTTTATGCATTTCGAATGTGTACAATGGAAGCTGTTGTGCCTTATTATTTTTCAGACATTTTTTGCAACCTAATTTTACAGTGGTTAGTGGAATTGCATTGTTCTCTGGCTGTATGGTTTTACCATTTCATCTTTTCCGTAACTAACAGGTAGTCTTACAGGTTTTCATAGGCTTTGGGACTGAAGAATGATATAGGATGGTTAAGGGGAAGGATAATGAGCCTCTTCCCCTCAGAGATTAACAGGACCAGGGGAGAGGAGGAGGAGTTTTATGCCCCTTTCGCTGAAAAATAGCGAGTGTCAAAAGAAGATAAAAAAAGAGGGCAGAAAAAGAAAAAGCTGTGGACCACTAAAGGAAAGTAGGTGCAGATGACAGTGAAAAATGGGAGCGAGTATGGAAAACCGAGTTTGAGAGGGAGAGGTGATCTTGAGCTCTAGACTCAGCTTGTATGGACGCAGTTGCTCATTAGTTATGAATGATAAGCAAGGCTGTAAACTTTGTTGTTTGGATATACATACATAACACTTATTTCGCATAGAAGTGCATATGGAAAAATATTTTATTAAAAATGTACAAATTAGTTTGCTTAAATATTTTTTTATTTAATCATTAGATGAACCTTTGTATATTTGTCCTTCACAGTCAGCTAAACCCGCTAAAATCTGAGAGCAACAGTCCTCATTTCTTCATTTCATGCTGTCAAATATCATTACGACCAGCAGAAATATGCATATCTCATCAAAGCCTCTTAATCACCATTAGAGAGAGCAGAAACTATAACTATTATTCAGTTACTAATATATGCAGCTATTACACCATATTCCCATTAGATAGTGGGTATAGACATGGACATGGACAGAGATAGAGATAATCAAGACCTATTCTTGTAAGTGGTCTCGGGAATTATTGCCATTAACAGCTCCATTAAAGTTTTATGTGTGTTACAGTAACAGGCAGGTCCTGGAGGATGAGAGAATATTGACATACAGAGAGAGAAAAAGAGTGAACTATTAAGCAACGTTCTGCTGTCTGTGCTGACATATGAAACAAACAAAAAAATCAGTTTCTTAGCTTATCAACAGAAAGAAATAATATATCTATCAACTAAAATAATTTACTTTAAAATCTGTAAAAGATAATTGTCTCATTGTCATAATAATTTGGTGCAAAAACATGTCAAATGCAATGACAGGTGACAGAAATAGAATCCATATATTTTTGTAGCTATTATTTATTCATTTTTTGGTAGCTAAACGCTGTGTTTGTGTGAGCGAATGTGAAAGAAAGTGTGTTTATAGATCAGGGCGAGTCCTGGTGTTAAGATGATTGCCAATGACAAAATGTCAGCTTGGGTTTGTTTGTAACATAATGGGGAATCAATAGATATAAGGAAGATGTCAATACAGAATGTTCTACTGCATTTCACTTCCTCTCTCTTGCACACACACTCTTCCACCATCTCTTGCTCTGATTGATATTCCATGTCTTCATGATGTTCATTTAGTGACAGTACTCCCACAGGTCTTTTAGTTATTGTTAGTTTTGGCAGAGGAGAAATGTGTTTGCATCTGTGTAGGTTGACCTTCTGTAGTGCATTAACACAGACGACACCCTTTCCCTCATTAGCACTGCTGCTTTTCACTCTGTAAGAAATTCCCTAGAGTTCTTTCCTCCCAGTGATTATTACAAGCACACAAATATTTGTGTTTTCATACTGTAGATATACAAACAAAGACATCTCGAGTCTGTTCTATAAACTGCTGTTTAGACTAAACTCTCCATCATATGTTTAAAGCTTAAAGGGACTCACAAGTTCCTGCAAGAGCTCACTATATTGATATTATTGAATATTATATTATTGCATATTATGAACTTAAGATGAGTGAATTTACATGCATACACTAGAACGATTCTATATAAAACAAGAATGCATTTAACATTAAAATTTAACGTCTAATGATAAAATGTATGTTTTAAATGTAAACTTTGAGGTTGAGATTTAGAAAGTAATTAGTTATAACTAATGCAGTACTTTTTAGAGAGACTAATTAGTATAGTAATCTAACTGCACTGTTGAAGACGTAATTAGGTAGTAATTAATTACTTTTTTACAGTAACTTACCCAACACTAATAAGAAGCCGTAACCATGTAGCCTAAACATTGTGTTCTTTTGTCATGTCATATACATAAAGAAAATAGAAAAAAATGAATTTCAAATGATGTGTTATAATTACATTTTTTTTCTGCATGAAAATCTACTCATTGGTATAACGACTGAATGTAAAAATGTTGTAATTATGCATACTGGATTGTGATTGGTTGAACAACTTTTAAATCTAGTGCCATGTATTTAGAATGCTGCATCATGCAGGGGACACTGCAAAAGATGTGTAACTGGAGAGCATCTAGCCCATGTTTACATAGAAAAACAGTGGACTGCAGAAACGCGTACTGTGTGAATGGCTCTTTACGCCATTGTTTTCCAACCCTTTTCCAGGAGGCACACCAACAGTACACATTTGGATGTCCCTCTTATTTGACCCATCCATATCTGGTCTTGGGGTCTCTACTAATGTGTTTAATCTGGTGAAAGTTTGAAAATGTGTACTGTTGGCTTTCCTTCAGGAAAAGTGTTGGGAAACACTGCCTTACACAGCACAGTGATTCTTGCATGCGGTCGGCTAAAAACAAGATGCATGCAGCAGCAAAGCCTTTGTGGTGCAGCATTACGCTTGGACTGTTCCAACCTCACCTAATATTTTAACATTTTTATTTAGCTGCCTTGCAATTACTGGTAAAATGCAAATCTTTTCATTATTAATCTCTCTTTCTGCCTCCTCTCTGCAAAAACACACTCTGGAGGTGTTGGTGGCTATATGATGGCGCAAAAGTAGGAGAAGTGTTCAGACAGGCCCTTAATCAACACATCTGTGAGAGAAAGCACCTGGTCAATACACCCCCTACCAGTACAGCAGCACTCACACAGATTCTCCACTGCTGTGTTAATTTAGTGTGTTTATCTGGCTGCACATGTGTGTGTTTGTGCACATGTGTTGGAGAGGCTGAGAGAGACATTGTTATATTCACCTCAGACACAGAGAAATGTTGTGTGTGTGGATGGATGGAGGGATTGAGACTGGAATGAAAGATGAGCATAAATAGACATGAATAAATGTATTGATATTTGACATAGCAGGTACATAGTGGCTTTACTGACAAACTGATGTACTGAAAGATATTTAGATTTCCGTGTGGGATAATTAGATGGATGGATTGACACAGCAATATAATACTTTTTAAATCTGGCTCCCCCCTTTGATGCTGTTAGGTGAAAAATTGGCTTAAACCAGTGTAATTTGTCCTTTCATCAGCTGCTGCTGTGTGTGTGTGTGTGTGTGTGTGTGTGTGTGTGTGTAACAGCACACATTTTGATAATAGAGAATGTGTAATAAAAGCTTGCTCTTTGATTGTGTCCTTCACTTCTCATGAACAAGCTCAAGACCTAAATCTTTTCTCTTCCTCTATTTCAATTAAGATTTATAGCGATCAAGGTCTCCAGTTCACATGCAGGGTTTAGTCAATTTCTTTCAGGGCTTTTTAAAAAAAAAATTTTTTTTTACCTTTTTCATGGTAGTAAGGTTGTCTGGTTTCATGTTTTGATTATTAAAAATTACAATTATTAGTATGATTAATTATCCATTATTAATTCATATGATTAATAATCATATTATTATATGATAATTCTAAAATTTGATTATTAATTAGTGGCCCAGTGTTACAGTGTAAGTATTATTATATATGCATGTAATTTTTGGAATGAACTATTAGAGAGGTGGCAGAATAAATCTTCCTTCTTTGTACCGTTCCTTCATCCTTTTATGCCCTTTAGTTTTGTTCATAACAGATTTTGTTTCTGCATCCTGAAGTTCCTGTTTCCCTGAGTGCATTATTTACTGTTAAATGGATAGTTCACACAAAAAAGAAAAATTCTGTCATCATTTATTCACTCGTATGTCGTTCCAAACCTGTATGCATTTCTTTGTTCTGTGAATCACAAAAGAAGACATTTTGAAGAATGTTGGTTGGTAACCAAATTGTTTTGCCGTCTATTGACTTCGACTGTATGGCCAAAAAAATAAAAACAAAGCACTGTGTCCTCAAATTATCTTCTTTTAATGTCCCATAGAAGAAAGAAAGTCATGCAGTTTAGGAACAACATGAGGGTGTTTTAATTTTGGGGTGAACTATCCTTTTAATCCTCACAAAACAGCCCAAGCTGCAGTAAAATTAGGTAATAAATACAGTTTTATCCCGAAAAGGGCCACTTACAACCACACAGCATTTTTAACTGACAACACAAGCCGAAACCACCAGCCACCTACCCGTACAATCTTGTAATTGGCCACATGCTGCCTTGAGTGACAAGTATGATCATCAATCAAATTAAGAAGGAGAGAGGGGAGGGATGGAGCCCGACTCCCCAGACAGGCTCCTGTTAACAGGGTTTCCTTCAATCCGGGTTTATCGATCAATACATGGTTTGCCAATTTGTACTCTGCACCTGAGTACATAAAATGCCTATTGCATCAGATTACTTTAAGTTTATATCCATTATGCAGCATGTTCTCATCACTTCTTTAAGAGAAAATTGTTTCCATTCACTTGTGAATCAGCACCAAAATACAGAGATGTTTTGGCTTTAATTTGACAGCCTTACTCATACATGCTTTGATGGGATAATTGTATTCCGCAAAGCAATTTGCACTGAGTTTATTACCATCAATGCATATGAGCTTGATTGGTGTCCAGTATCTGATGGTGCAGATGGACATTAAACCTGGAATGCTGTAGAGATCACGGCTGAATGACTGCATTTTCTGTGGAACGTATCCGAGGAGACGTACAATGAGGGAGCTTAGGCAACATAGCAGAAATGATTAAAGTCATAAAAATATGTTGAACTGCAGATTGTATGAGGAACAGTTTTATGGTTTTTATGGTTCTCCGAAATACTAAATTCAGTGGTCTCCTAATGTTCGGCGTCATCCATGGCAACGCTGTGACCAGAAAACTGAAACCAGTGCTACTTTAATTTCTCTTGTATCAAAAATAACAGTAAATAAAAGTAAATATTGCATATTTGTAATCTCTCGTTGCATACAAACACAGCTGGTGCCGTCCTGTGTCTCAGTTATGGACTGTGGTGAAAATAACCTCAGATGAGTTAGTCTTGAAGGAATATTTTACCCCAAAAAAGAAAGTTTACTTACCCTAATGTCGTTCCAAACCCGTATAACTTTCTTTCCTCTGTGGAACATAAGAGAAGATATTTTGAGAAATGTCAGATTTTTTTCTTGTCTATAAAATGGAACTGAATAGTAACCAAAAGGGTTTGATTACCAACATTCTTCAAAATGTCTTCTTTTGTGTTACGCAGAAAACAGTTTTGAAACAACACGAATTTCCATTTTTGGCCGAAATTATCCTTTAAATATTAATATTACTGAAACGTCATTGCATTGTTTGTCTGTAGCTGGGCTGATTGTTTTGTAGTGGATTGTTTTTATTTTTTTAGAGGAAGCTACCATGCAGGTAATATTGTAAAATCATTTGAACTCAATTTAATATTCCATATCGACATATTTATTTATTTTAGATAAATACGTATTTTTATTTATTTTATTACTGATAGTCTCCCTGCGTCGTGGCCCTTATTTTGCGATAATAACCGTCTGTCTGTTCATTATCCCTTTACTTATACTTCAATTTCAGACAATAATGTGATTTCTAAATGGTGTCCCTCACCAATGCAGTCTGCCCTGTTTGTCTGTTCCCTCTTTATTGTTGTGGGATGTTTAATGGGGTTTCTTTATAAAGGCTTATCTGTCCTTCTCTCCATATCTCTTGCTCTCTCTCTCTTGCTCTCTCTTGGTGTGGCATGATGGAGGGATTTTTAAGGAGATTTTTTTCCGTGTTCATTGGACGTTGATGAGCTCCTCTGTCTGTCGCTGCTGGCCTGTCATAGCCTCAACACTGCTTATAGCAAAATCAATCGGTCTGTCACAGAGGGTGAAAGAGACGAGAGCGTTAGCTAGCGCTCCGCACACACACACACACACACACACATTCATGTACCCAAAGTTTATAGCCAACAAACACACACTTGGTTCAACTCCTGCCCTCCCTCACATCTTGAAGAGAAGAAGATGGGATGAAGGGATGGAGGGAAAACGCATGAAAAGAAAGGATGACAGGAAGAGAGGGAGCAAAAGCAAGGGAGAGATAGTAGCATTAAAATTCATGGCTTTTTTTACTCTCTGTGCTGAAAAATCAATAGTGTTTACTATGAATGAGAGGAGCGCTGGACAGCAGAGCTGGGGGCAGATAGACGGGGGGAGAGGGGGGAATGGGGAGCAGGGGGGGTTGACTTCATTACTGGAGGCAGAGGCACAAGAGGTCAAGGTTAAAGACTCAACCTAGCGGGTAGAAGGTGGGGGTAGTCTACCATTTACCCACAATGCTGCAATAGTATTGTGGAGTCGGATACAACAGCCCTATCAGTATAAATGAGAACATGTCGGTTTGGGATCCCTGCTTTCTCTATCTCATGTGCCCACCGCACACACTCTTATTCGCGTGGATAAGCATCTGTAAATTCACATTTGGATGGTCCTGGAACTAGTTGGATGTTTTGTACCCAGCTGTGTTGCAGCTGATAGCGGCATCTGCCACTTTTGTAAGTTTTAACGAACCTTAACGCCTCATGCGATGCGAAAAAGGGAAAAAGTCACATACCCTCTATTAAAAAGCCTGGAAAAGCTTGATTCTTCATCAGCCACTAGTTTGGTATATATTTAGACGCACTGATTCAAATCTCTGGTGTTTGTTTAAATCCTGCAAATTAAGATGAATCGACAGCACTTGAGGCATAATGTTGATTACATCACTTAAAAAAGTGAGGTTACAGTGAGGCACTTGCAATGAATGGGGCCAATCAGTAAACGTTAAAATACTCACGGTTTCAAAAGTATAGACACAAGACAAACAATATGAGTGTTAACATTATTTTAGTGTGAAATCACTAACTTTTTCTGTGTAAAGTTATATCCAATTTTACAACTTTGTTACCATGAAAATGTAACCTAAAACCTTAACTGCCCTAAAAATGCAACAAAAAAACTTACTAACAACTGTTTTTGCATTTAAAGAGAAGCAAGGTCTAGAGATGCATTTTTAAATGCTGAACTTTTTTTTAACTTGAACGCTGTGTTGTGCACGAGACAAACATGTCCGTCTAGTGTGTTTACATTAAAAAAAACGAAACAATGGAAAAGCAGGACAGAGGACTGCAAAAATGCTTTCTGTGTGAATGGCCCCTTACTGTAGGAGCTTTATAAATTATAACCTTCACTGCTTTTAAAATCTCCAAAAACTGGCCTGCATTTACTACCATTGTAAGTGTCTCACCATTGATCTTTGGGGACAAATCAAAATTATTTTTGTGGTATCAACATTATGCTACAAATACTGTTGACTGGGCTTAACTTGTATTGAACCCAGAATAATTCTTTTAAGTAGAAATGAAGGCAGAGGGTTATTTTCTGAATTGGAATGGCCTTGCAAATCTCCACCCCTTTATTTTTCTCTTTTGGTGGAGAGTATGTGTTTTCATGGTGATATATACAGTACTCAAGCAGTTTGATATTCAAGGAGACTCATGAATGATGTAACAGGAGATGCTTGTCTTAGGCCCGGGTTTATGTGGCTGCAGGAGTATATGGGATATAAATGGAAATGTGAACTTTTATATCAGCATAAATTTACATTAAAGCCAAATGATTAGAGGACATAGCACTGAATAATTTCCTCTATGATGGCTGGCAAATGAGAGATATTTTTCAGAGATATTAATCAGCTTTCACATTAGTTAGATAGTGTGTGAGTTTTACAGATACTGAGATTAATATAAAATGCATTAGAAGCCCAGCGGCTCATTTCTTTCATTCTTTTGTATTAGTAAACAGTAAGATGGATGTGTAGAACAGGTGAACAGGCACACTGGCTGCTCTGCAGGCCTTGACTTAGACTTATATGCCACTGCTGCTGCCTTAAATAATGTAATAATCTCACATTCAGAATGTCATAATGTCTCATTTAGTTAGCTTAACTTGCTAGAGCACATAATCTAATGAGCTGTATTTAATATGACTTATGTAATGTTGTTTTTAATGTTCATAAGATACTATATTGTGTATTACTATCTGCTTTTATGTCTCATCCTCTCTTTCTCTCACTCTTTTTTTGGAGCTTTCCTCCTTTTTTCCTTTGCACGGCAGCACAGGATGCTTTCTTATTGTCTTTTATTTCTTCTGCTCTTTTTCACCTTCACTCTTTCTCTCTCTCTCTCTCACTCCCTCTCTCTTTCTTAGTCGTCTGTTCCCTTAGCGACCGTTTCCAAGGCACCCACTCCCAACGGCTGGGGGAGGGGACCTGTGATGTCATGCATGCATAACTATACACCTGAATTCTCGTGTTTTTAATCTTTCTTCAGGACTCTCTTCCTTTTCTTTTTCAAAACTTTTGTATTTCAGACCTAGATGGCTCTTCTGTTGTTGTATTTATAGCTTCTATTTATAAATTCCTTACACAGGAATTTATAAAGTGTTTGTGTGTGCTATATACATGTAAATAAGTATTTACTCTGGTACATATTAAACAGGCCTTTTATCAGTGCAGATGCTATAGTGTGTGTGTGTGTGTGTGTGTGTGTGTGTTAGTGTAGGGGGATATAAGATACAGATTGTACAGTATAAAAATCATTATGTCTATAGAAAGTCCCCATAAAACATGAAAACACAATGTGTGTGTGTGTGCACGCTCCTTCGCTTAACTTTTCCTCATCTTAGGCTCTAAGGTTTGTCCCTATGATGCAACCGGATCTCATGTCTAAGTAGCCTTTGAATTCTTTAGGAAAATACTTTTCTTTAATTAGTATGAAAAGAGTTGGTTGGTTGTATTTTGCTAAATGTAAACACATAATTCTGACTAGCACAACAGCTGTAAGTGGCTGCTTAAAGTGATAGTACACCCAAAAATTTAAATTCTGTCATCATTTACTCACCCTCAATGCCACTAAACAGGAATGTGTGTTTCACAGGTAAAGTAACTTAATGCACTGTTTGCATAAAATTCTCAAGTTAGGATTTATAGCATGTTAACAGCTAGACTGCCTAAAACAAGGATAAATAAATCAGAAAAAAAAATTGCATATCACATTTCAAAAATATAGGTATATTCATAAATAATAATAATAGTGATAGCTCTATAATGTTGTTCTATATAAAAGTAATGAAATTTGATATTCATATTATGCATTGTGTTTATTGTTGTTGTCTAATGATTATGCATTTACTATTGTATCAAAAAAGTACAAATAAAACAATTAAGAATTGATTATCTGGCACTTAAACATACTGATAATCTGTATCACTATTAGTTGTGAATTTCTTTTTTTAATCAGTAACAATTATTTTATTGCACTGCCTGTGTATTTTTTCTGTATTATTTGTTTTTAAACATGCATTTTTCTAATGTGTTTACATGGTCTTACCTGAATGCTCTCATTGTGTAAAACTTTGCTTTTAAAACTCCAGCTAAGGTGCACTAATGCATGCTTTTTGGACAATGTTACATTACTAATCAACAACTGAGTCAGAGGATGTAATGAATGTTGTGTTGTTTCTGGTGTTGGCTGGTGTGGGTCACGGTTACTAGGCAACGACCAGTGCAGTCTGTAGATATGCATTCGACTCCTAATGGGAACGGAAAAGGGGAGTGTGCGTGTGTGTGTGTGTGTTGGGGGTCAAGTTTGTCTGAAAGGGGATTAATATTTTGAGAAGGGGCAAGCAGTGGCTCTGTCTGCACTGCTTGTGTCTACACAGTTCCCTTGTTGTTACTCCTCTTTGAAGCTTTTGTCCCAGTGTTTCACGCATTTCCAAGGAAAAGACGTGGTCTTGGCTACAAAGTACCCAACATATATTCAAACTCAACTCACACATTCAGTCTGTACAAGTTGCACACGATGATAATCAGGCACCCTTTTTTTTTTGAGTGGGCAACAATGGCAGCCCTGATCCACTTTATTCATATAGGTAAAATAATACATGACCAAAGAAAAAAAAAGTTTGTAAGTGGTAATTTTGTGGGCATATTCAATGTCAGGCTATTGTATCTGAACTTCACAGCCAAATTTAGACATTTAAATGCATGTGCTAGACGCTTGTAATCATTATGATGTCAATATGAATTCTTAAACATGTAGATATTTTTATTTCATGCATCATTTTATTACCTACCTCGCTCTTGTTCTCATTTTCACACTTTATTTTGTCCCTATCTCGTTCCCACCCTATTGACCCTCTTTCCCCAAACAATTCCTCTTTCTCTCTGTCTCTTTCTCTCTCTCTATTGATCGACACATAGTGAGCTCTGTTCTTCACTGTGCTGCCTCCCTTTAATCAATACAGATAATTGTCTGCTCTCTCTCTTTGCCAAATACTCTCTCTCTTTCTCTCTCTATCAATGAACCCCCTAACCACCCTAAGTCTGGGATTCCCCCTGTCTTAATGACCAAAGGTAACCTGTTCTCTCTCTCTCTTTCCATCGATTGGCGTGGGAGCGATTGACTCACATGTGTAAACATGGTGCACGATTGTGCTGCGTCGAAGTCTCTTCAACTATTCCCATGTGGTTATAGAGACAGACTTTTCAGGGTTTGTCAGGCTAAAAACATGTAATCATTCATATTGGAAGGTCACACCATACCAATACTCTATAAATAGAAAAGAAGAGATATCAAATATAAAAAGTTAATAAAGATATAAAACTTTAGTATTCACTCTGATCATGATGTTGCAAATAAACATGTTTAATATATTTTAATATATCATCTTTTGTGGATAGAAATGGTAGAGATGATAGGAAAATATTGAGGAGAATGAGATCAGGACATGTTGCATGTCAGATGTGAATCTGCATTTCCCACATGAGCAGTCGTTAATGCTGTTGCAAATATGAAATATTTTATTTTAATAATTTATTTTAATATTCTGATTTACTGTTGTTTTGTTTTAATAATATATTTTAATATTATATCACTTTTATTGACAGTGTTAATAGAGATGAGAAGAAATTACTCAGGAGACTGGGATCCCGACATGCAGGCCAGATTTGAATCTGCATTTCCCACATGATCACCAAGGCTCAAAGTTGAGCAGTCACTTTGATCATGCATACAATTTTAATTTAATTTGAATTTAATTGTGTATATATATATATATACACACATACATAATTATGTCACTTTGTATTGATAGATACAGAAGAGATTAAAGGAAATTACTTAGGAGACTGGGACCAGACAGATTTGAATCTCCATTTTCCACATGAACAACAAGGCTCAATTTCTGGGATATGTGCACTAGACCACTGTAGCTTTTAACTCACTCTATAAGGGCAGAGGAGATGTGCAGATAGAACTTTAAATTCCCGAAGGTCAAAGTTTAGTCTCTGCAGGTCAGGCTTTTTCAGCTATAATAGAGAATTAATATTTATAGTATACTATGTGTGATTTTGGATAGCCAGGGAGGTACCAGAAAGCATTTTCTTTCTGTTTGGTCGAGGTGTGAGAGAGAGAACAAGAAGAGGTGAATTCACAGGGCCAGTGTACAGTCTTTGTTGTGCATCCTTGTTTTCACTGTGTATGTGAATGTGTGAAGAACTGAAATCACTGATTTCAACCAACATATTTTCATGAGCTATTAAGAATATAGAAGATGTGGAATAACAGTGAGCTGAAAGGATAAGAGAAATGTAGCACTTCATATGTATTCGTAGGCTATTGAAATATTGATATATTTTCTTTGCTTTGTGTCTCTGTTGGCTCTTTCTTTATCAGATTACATCTCCTCTCGCTTTCTCTCCCTCTTTCCCAGTCAAGCCTCAAGGATAGAAACCTTGAATTTGAATTTCAGAGGCAAAGAAAGAGAAAAAAGGGGGGTAGGGTGGGGTTGTGCTCTTAGGGAGCGGTCGTTGAGAAAGTGCCTCTAATGGGCGTCTGTGCGCTCCCCCCTGCCTAGGGCCCCGATCGATACCGACTCAGAGCAATAAAGCTTTCCCCTGTCATCTCTACAGAATACAAAGCAGTATGGGGAGAGAGAGAGAAAGAAAGAGAGAGATAGGTGAAAAGCTGTTCCGCTAGCCAGACCGATTTCCTACACCCCCCCCAGCCCATCTACCCCCATCTAACAACAGTAGAGCCCCTACCCCCTCTCGTTCCCTCTCTCCATCTCATAGTCCAACTCTCCTTTCCCCAAATGTAGCACGGGTCCCCTGTGCCGGCTCTGACTAGGTTTTGATATCTCCCTGCGTTCGGGAGAAGAGAAATAAATAATGGCAGAAGAAACTCTTATTTTAGTTATTATCACAAACACAGAGACAAGGACGGATAGAGAGACGTCCAAGTGGGGCATAAAAGGGAAAGGAAATTAAACAATAAAAGAGGTAAGAAATGGCAGCTGGAAATGGATGGATAGAGAGAGTGATGTAGTTTAGGAAGTGAAATGGGATGAGAAGAGAACGAAAGGGGGAATGAAGTGATACAAAAAAGGGGGGGGGGGTGGAAAGCGAAGGCGAAGGGGATTATGGGAGAGAGAAAGATGGATGTTGTGATAAAGATGGAGGGTGAGTGGGAATATTGATGAGTTGATGAGTAAGAACGACAGACAGGAGACAGCGTGAAGGAAAAAAACTGCACAGGGGAAAGGTGAAAGGCAGGTTAAAGGTCAAATTATTCCTGTAACCACATTTAATCAGCACTATATAAAACTGAAACTATCGAAAAAAGACAGAAACAGGGTTTCTTCGTGAGGATGGGGGATATAAAATAGGGATATGTAGGGTTTATATCTTATATAAGGTGGATTATTGTGTTTAAAAGCAATTATTAGAGTGCTAGAAAAGCCTGAGATGAGTTTGACATGCACTAAATAAAACTTTTTAAAATGAAAAATCTAATAAAAACTTTAGGTATACCAGTCAGCCTCACTAGTTGACCATTGTGACCCATCCTTCATGTCAAAGCAAACGGTTCCTCATGAAAGTGACAGTATAGGTGTGAACGTGTCCGTGTTTGTCCTCCATCACCGTGTGCTTGTGCTTTTTCTGTGTGACAGCTCTGGAGTTGCTCCGTCATTACACTGCTGTCAACCTAATAACATCTCTTCCTCATCTCTCAAAAACAACGGTTTGTGTGTGTATGTGTGTCTCATCTCTTTTGTTGTACCCTCACCCCCATCCTCCCCAATTCAATCCCTCATTTCTTCTTTTATTGGAAAAAGATGGGATGAATCCTTCATCTTCTCTCTTGTAATGCTCTTCTGTTATTATACTGCAGCAGGGCTGGGCGAGATAGCTAAAAATATTATAGTGGTCATTTTCAGGCTTTTGACGTTATTTGATATATATCTCAAAATGTATGTTTTTGCTCTGATATCAGTGCTTATGGTTCAGAGGACCAATAGTTTTCACCAAAAAGTCATTGTAGCCAATTAGATTAAAAACATTTAATGCAAAAAAGGTAAAATAAAGTAACAAGTTAAAATAATTAATGTTTTTAATATAAAAACATATAAATATAAAATATTGAATCACTTTCATTTTTATGCACAGTATAGCAATAACTAGTAATATTATAAAAGAAACTAATTAATAATAACAAATAACTAAAATAAATCTATTATATATCAACTTGTTACTGAATTTAAGGCAAACCAAATTTACACGAATGAATCATAACATTTTGAATGAAGCATCATCAATTCATTGAAATGGAAGAGATAAACTCATTCATGGAAATTAATTAAACTTTCCAACTTAAAAGGTTTTGTGAGGTTTAAATCAAAGCTTAGTTTATATATATATATATATATATATATATATATATATACACACATATTATTGATTCAATGTTTGATTCAATATTGCAACAAATAAATAGTTCAGTTCTGTTTGAGCGGCCATTTGTAGCGACCGAGAGTACCGGATTGGTGGCACTTTTTTCCGCTAACACACATTTCCTTCTACTTTCTAGTCTTATCTTCCAAGTTTTTCATTTATTTTCTCATCTCTCTTCATCTTCCCATGTCCTTTTCTTTCCCTGTGAGATTTTACTATCAATTCTCCCACTCTGCACTTCTTTTTCAAGTGGCCTGACACTCTCCTGCATCCGTGTTCTTTCCTGTTCTGCCGTATGAATTCCTCTCAGCTCCCCTTATTTCCCCCTCTACCTCTCTGCACAGTAATAATGCTACTGATAGAAAGAGACCCAAGTGTGTGTGTATGTGTGTCTATGTGTGTGTGTGTGTGCGCGATTATTGTCGTGTCGGGAGTCAGAGGAATCGATCGATGCAGAAATATGAGGGTCTGTGTCAAAAACAATAACCACCTTTTCCCCAGACACACACACTTTCTCACACACAGCTGTGTTCACACACAGATATAAGCCTAAATATTAAACATGCACACATTCATTCAGGGAAAACGATACTCAGCCCTCACATTACAGGAAAATGCTCCATTTCAGATAGGAAAACTTATCAGCACAAGAGCTACTCTCCGTTTACCATTTCACTGTCTGTCACAGGGGCAAAAACATACACATAAGCACAGACAAACACACACACACACACACACACACACACAAGAGACCTTTTACTGCTGTTGCCTGGCAACGTGGGCCAGTGACCAATCACAGTGCAGAGCAGTGTCCAGTGATGTCACAGCGTCTGCTGACCAGCAGGGAAGAAAGAGAGAAAGAGGGAAAGAAAGAGCTAATGTCTGGAAACAGTTTAAAAAGAGCATTTTTATCATTATGTTACGTGACATGCTGATAGTTTAACAGCTGGAGGAGGGAGTGGAAAGTGCAAGGAATGGACATTTGTGTTTATGGAGGTGAGGAGGTGGACATATCAGCCTGGAATGGTGGACGGAAAGAAGGCGTCTCTGTAACTTTATCAGCATTAAAGACTAAGACACATTTGTGTTGGAGTGAACGATTGCATCTACAGCGCGAAGAGTGTTTGCTGTGAGAAATAGTTAGTATCTAATCACTCACACACATTCGCACGCATACGCTCTGAGCTGTGACAGCTGTGAGATTGATGGCTCTCTTGAGGCCTGGAGCTTGCACTCTTAAACAGACAGCTGATCAGATAAACATGGAGAGAAGGAGAGCAAGAGAAACGGAAGAAGAAACATACTAGCTTTTAAAAATCATAGAGGCGTATTTGCAGGTGGATCACGAGATGTTCCCGTTTGTTTCACACATGCATCAGACTGCAGGTCATCACACAAACTAAAACTGATGTCATTACGAGGAGTGACGTTTCCACGTAAACCATGTGATTAGGGGCCAGCCAAATGGCCTGAGACCCCCGTGACATATGCAGACGTGTCTGTGGTGTGTGACCTCTGGGGTTATGAACTTTAACCCCACCAGCCGCACAGCATACGCACAGGCTCTCGATGACCATGAACCTGACACACTGCTCTCTTTGTGTGAAACCACAAAACATATAAGCTACCATCTGTATTAGTTTGTGATGTATAAGAAAATATATGAAGAAAATATCAAAGTTTTTATAGAGAGAATATATACAGTGAGTATGAGCAGTAACTGAAGCTCTCATACAGGCCTGTATATGTATATACTGTATAAGGTAGCTGTGTCTTATATAGGCTAGCAGTCTTTTATTAGATTTGTGTTTAAGTGTGTATCTGAATATTAATGAGAATCTAAACTGGACATGTTGTTTCACTTAAATTGTTCTTTGAAATAACCAGGATATTTGAAATGGAGCACTTGAAAATAAGGCTTATCAACCTAACAACGTTCATAAAAAGTGGGGCGATGCCTCCTCCTAGTGTTGAACATACAGTACTGCAGTCTCTTATATCACCCATATGTCCTGGACTTCACCTTGACTGTAAACTGTTTCTTAAATCCACAGAACTAACTAGCCATTACATTTTTTTCTTTCTAACTCTTTGATGTTTAATAAACATTCATGCATATACACTCACCTAAAGGATTATTAGGAACACCATACTAATACTGTGTTTGACCCCCTTTCGCCTTCAGAACTGCCTTAATTCTACGTGGCATTGATTCAACAAGGTGCTGAAAGCATTCTTTAGAAATGTTGGCCCATATTGATAGGATAGCATCTTGCAGTTGATGGAGATTTGTGGCATGCACATCCAGGGCACGAAGCTCCCGTTCCACCACATCCCAAAGATGCTCTATTGGGTTGAGATCTGGTGACTGTGGGGGCCATTTTAGTACAGTGAACTCATTGTCATGTTCAAGAAACCAATTTGAAATGATTCGAGCTTTGTGACATGGTGCATTATCCTGCTGGAAGTAGCCATCAGAGGATGGGTACATGGTGGTCATAAAGGGATAGACATGGTCAGAAACAATGCTCAGATAGGCCGTCGCATTTAAACGATGCCCAATTGGCACTAAGGGGCCTAAAGTGTGCCAAGAAAACATCCTCCACACCATTACACCACCACCACCAGCCTGCACAGTGGTAACAAGGCATGATGGATCAAAGTTCTCATTCTGTTTACGCCAAATTCTGACTCTACCATCTGAATGTCTCAACAGAAATCGAGACTCCTCAGACCAGGCAACATTTTTCCAGTCTTCAACTGTCCAATTTTGGTGAGCTCGTGCAAATTGTAGCCTCTTTTTCCTATTTGTAGTGGAGATGAGTGGTACCCGGTGGGGTCTTCTGCTGTTGTAGCCCATCCGCCTCAAGGTTGTGCGTGTTGTGCTTCACAAATGCTTTGCTGCATACCTCGGTTGTAACGAGTGGTTATTTCAGTCAAAGTTGCTCTTCTATCAGCTTGAATCAGTCGGCCCATTCTCCTCTGACCTCTAGCATCAACAAGGCATTTTCGCCCACAGGACTGCCGCATACTGGATGTTTTTCCCTTTTCACACCATTCTTTGTAAACTCTAGAAATGGTTGTGCGTGAAAATCCCAGTAACTGAGCAGATTGTGAAATACTCAGACCGGCCCGTCTGGCACCAACAACCATGCCACGCTCAAAATTGCTTAAATCACCTTTCTTTCCCATTCTGACATTCAGTTTGGAGTTCAGGAGATTGTCTTGACCAGGACCACACCCCTAAATGCATTGAAGCAACTGCCATGTGATTGGTTGATTAGATAATTGCATTAATGAGAAATTGAACAGGTGTTCCTAATAATCCTTTAGGTGAGTGTACAATATCATATTGTGTATATGTACATTTGCTAAAATCTTCCTTTCATGGAAAAGCAACGCTTTTTCATATTAGGATTGTATGTAATAATATTATATCTTTATTTAATGTTCAAATTATTGTGATTAAATTTTCTTAAATTCTTTAAATTTCTGAAAATGCAAATACTGGCAAAAACTAAATAAAAATACAGGGCCAGTAAAATGTGACTGTTCCCTATATGACCTTTATGAACTTTTATCAAAATGCTCATGCTTAAATGAATTCAATGGATGATTTTCTTTACAAATTTTACAAATTTGAATTGGAGCAAATAGTAAAAAGTATATTCAACACTTCAAAAAAGCATCCCAGGATGTATCTTTATTTGTGTTATTTCATAGCATATAATAACTGTACTATTTTGAGTACAGCGTAGAGAGGAGGTGACAGAGGGAGGAGAGAAGGAGGAGTGGAGAGTTCCCCCCACTTCTTATCAGTTTGTTCCTCCTTCTTGGCCGCACACTGACAGAGTCATTAGAGAAGCAGAGAGAGAGAGAGACAGAGAACGAGTGTTTTTAAATGAAATTAATTTGGTGTGTACACACTGTTCTCTGATGTGTTACATGTAGTTAGGACAGTTGGGACATTTCTATTTTCAGTCATTGAACAGTACAGCTTGTGATCCATCCCTGCTTCCTGCTTCAGACACATTACGGTTTTATATCACAACACATATGCTTGTTTTGCTTTCTCTGCGTTGTTTTGGGCTCCTACGGGTGATTCATGCCCCAGTGTGGACGTGTGAGGTTGGAAAAAAGCTGTGTGAGCAAGTGTCCTCATTCTGTATTTTCTGATGGAGGCTTGGGTTGTGACAGATGTGTTGATATACAGTAGAGATACGGCGTGACACGAGTGTGCTAGAGAGACCGAGAGAGTCACCACAGGACTCGTGAGCGACTCTTTCCAGCAACCCCAGCACTTTCCAGCGGCACAACTCTCCCCCTCTTTTCACCTCTATCTCTCAACATCTGCTTATTCTTTCATCTCTCACTCCTCACTGCCGACTTCCCACTCTCAACCTCTCTCATCCTCTCTCTGTTCACCTTACCCCAGTCTTCAGCCCACCGATCGACAGCGCTTCACTTCCTCCTTCGCTCGCTCACCATCCTGCTCGCCTTTCTCAGCCTTTCATCCTCCAAATGTGACCGTCACATAAATTCACCTGATGGAACGACCTGTAACACACTTACGAGTTTAAAATGCATTGTATTGTACATGCAAATGTGGCATATCTGCTCTGACCCACTCTGTTCTTGCTCTCTCGGGGTCAGGAAGTGGGCACGGAGGGGGTGGTGGTGTGGGTGAGTACAGCGTAGAGAGGAGGTGACAGAGGGAGGAGAGAAGGAGGAGTGGAGAGTTCCCCCCACTTGTTATCAGTTTGTTCCTCCTTCTTGGCCGCACACTGACAGAGTCATTAGAGAAGCAGAGAGAGAGAGAGACAGAGAACGAGTGTGTGCATGTGTGAGAGAGGAAGAGGACCTTGCTGAACGAGTGCACACATATTCATCAATATGACAAAGACCGGTCCTGTCGCATCCATGGATTATTCCCATATGTGGTTGCCAGGTATGTGTGTCTAGAGCATCTGTGTGGTTGCCAGGTTGGTATCTTCTGAGTTGTTTTGATGGATTTGTTAGAAATGCAGGGTCGTTTGTGGTCACCAGACCAAGAGGGTCAGCATAGAGAAATTGAAAGGAAGAGCTATGCAAAGTTACATGAAAGCTGAAATTCCAAAATATACGTCTTGAATTTCAGTGTCTGTTTTTTCTAGAAATACAGGAGTTTATGTTACAGTGTTTTGTATAAAAAAAAATATATAAATATTTTTTAGTTTAAGGAGATTTTTTTCTTTTTTTACATTTCAGTTAATTTTAATTTTTTTTTTTTTTTAATAATTAAATACATTAAATAAATAAATTTTATTTTAATTTTTAAAAAATTGGCTTAAGAGTTCAAAATGGAGCTGTTGTGAATCTTTTTTCTAAGAATGTTTCCAGATTTAGGCTTTTCAGGTAGTCAGATGATGTTTATGCACTGCAGTTTTCACACATTTGAATTCGGTTGAAATCTGGCCTAGTGTCAGACATTCACCTTCGTGTTCTTGAGCCACTCAGAGTTTAAGATCACTGTCCTGCTGAAGTTCAGTTCAGCAGACAGAACAAGATTTTTTTACCATTTATTTTTCCTTCTACCTTAACAAGATGCCCAGCACCACAGTATGACGCTTCCACCACCCTCTTCACTGTGAGGACGGTGTTTTTTAAAGTGGGACCAGTATTAAATTTGCACAACATATATAACTTTTAGTTTTTTGGCAGACCCAAGGTTTTTTTTTACATCATTTTTTGCAGTAACTGAACTCTGTGGCTGTCTCTTGTTGCCACAGTGAGGTTTAGATGTCATTTTTCTCTATGCAATCTAATGCAGCATTTGCAATTTAGTAAAACGTAAGAAGTGGTCAATGATCTGATTTATGGTGTTCTTCTGATTTCTGAAATGCAATCCTTAAAATAATTTACATTTCTCTGCATTAATTTCAAAGGCACAATTGTTAATAACAGCATTTTAATACTAGATATACAAAAATTGTTTTTCCTCTTCGTAAATTCAGAGAGCTCTGGCTTTTAAAGTCACAGTGAACCGGAAGTTGCAACTGACTTTATTTCAGTGCTGTGATGCATTTCCAAGTGAAATGGAATATTGAATAGAGGGCAGGGTTTTACTTCAGCGCTCCTCCTCTCCATCCAGTGCCGCCGCTCCCTATACGCAGAGTACGCAGTTTACGTAGGGCACCAACTCCCAGGGGGGGGCACCATCTTGGTTGCTCAATTTATTTATTTTTTATTAAAATAAATAAAACAAACCTTTTATTCTATATTAATATTAACATAAAAATAAATAGAAACATAAATATAATATAAAAAATTCATTTTACGGTGAATGCACTAGGCAGTAAGCATACATGACGCGCCACTCCCGCATACGCGCCCGGCCCACTGTTTGTGGCTGACTTCAAGGCTTCAAGCTCATGCATTACCGTTTAACATACCCTGTCATGAGCTTCGACAGATGCATGTGCGTCCTCAGCGCGTCCTCAGTTAATTTTACATTGATCAAGTGATTGATCAAGTGACAGTATAGACATTTATAATGTTGTGTTTCAGTTTGCTTTATATTTCAGATAAACGCTGTTCTTTTGAACTTTCTATTCATTAAATAATCCTGAAAATTGTTTTTACACAACTGTGTATGTTTTTATATCATCTGACATGTTTGTTTGAAGGGCAGGATGTGAAATAGTGTGTTCTGTCAATTAAAAAAAGGCCTTTTATCCGATTAATCGGAAAAATAATCGGCCAACTAATCGAGTATAAAAATAATTGTTAGTTGGAGCCCTAATAATATTTATTCTTTTAAAATGTTTTTAATTAATATATATAATTTAAGTTTGTATTTTCTTGCTGTAGAGCTATAATTGTAAATTACTGTAATTACAATTTATTTTATTAAAATTCTATTTTGACCCCTAAAGTAGTTTTTTTTTTTTTTACTTCTATAATATTTGGAAGGGGGAGGGGGCACCACAATACAATTCTGCTTAGGGCACCCATTTGGCCAGCCCTGTCTCCATCTCTCGCTCATAGCAGACTAACGGTTGGAGGGGAGTGGTTAAGGATATTCAAACCCAAGCCGTCAAACTGCCGTCATCGGAAAGGGAACGCTATTCCAGATTGGAAGTTACTTTTCAGATTTTGATTAAAGATTACCATGGCAAAAAATTTTTTTCTGTGTATTAACTTACACAGATTAATTTTTCACCCTAAGACCTGTAATGTGTGCTAACAAAGTAAATAAGATCGATTTTGATTTCATGAGGACTTTAAGTGTTTTACATCAATTACAATGTGCATAAAATCATCAGGTTATTAGACTACCATTATGTATATCTAGTTTTTTGCTGATCCATCAGGCAAAGCACTTTTCAGTACTGAAGATGTGATGAAATCATATTTGTTGACTGGAAGTGCAAGGGAACCTCTGGGAAACCCAGTGTGAAGTTCTTCATCGGGTTTCCCCCGTTCCTCCCAGATCCCAGTTGACACTTGACCTAAAGATAGCTCACATACAGGAACTCTTGCTTTTAATAATGAGGTGACTAGTATACTAGTGGACCAGTGTATACTGGTTAGTATAGTATGTGTTTGCTATGATAAACCCCTAAGAATTGTTGCCTTTACTTGCTTGAGATTGCCCTGATTATTGTCACAAGAAAGCTCTTTATCTTGGCATGTGGTTTCTTGGTCTTTAAGTAGTTGAAAATCATGTCAAACGCTATTAGCTTGGAAATAATTTCCAGTACGTGCAAGCAGTGTAAGCATATTTATTTTTGAGTTTTATAATAAGAATAGAGATATTTGTAATACAGAAGTTATGAAATGGAGAAGTTCAGAATATAGTAAGAAATAGATCTGTGTGTGTCAGCTACTGTATAAAGACTGTATATGATAAGAGCACTTACATTCAAGCGTGTGAGTGAGTATTAATAGCTGGCCCGACAGTAAGGGTTTGGTTTAACACGTTGTGTTTGCCCCAGTCTGAGGTGAAACAGAGAGGGAAGTGAGACATTAACACCAAAACCATCAGGCACTCTTATATATTAAGTTCATGTAAATGATGAACTGCACATTCACTTCATATAAAACAAACTTAAAATTCTATATTTTAAATATTCTCAAACTATTTTCAAACACCCTGAGCTATCAGAGCACTATTTTTTCCAGCAGGCCGTTCTGTGGAAACCCTGAATTAGATACGGCCCATTCTCTGACCGGTCTCAAGAGGGGCTTTCCTTCCTTTTTACTTCCTTTCGCCAACCACTGTGGCTGGACCGCGGATTCGATCGTCTGAGGAAGTCGGCAATTCTTCAGCTTTTTGGTGGCTTTTACACGAGTGACACAACAGATAAAAGTGAAACTGGTTTCCTGTGAAACTTTCTCTGGGATTATTATAAAAAAAAAAATTTTTTTTTTTTTTAACATTGTACTGCCCCCTGGAGGAGTCAGATATGAATTATCAGTATCTGATAAAGGCCTCATTGTTTCATGTAGTTGGCAGGAATTAAATATTGATGAAAGGAATGGTGAAAGAGTGAGAAATTAAAGATGAAATGTGAGTGTTAAAGGGGAGCTAGATAAAGAGGATCAGACGAGATAGTGGTATATGCAGGTGGGTGATATTATTAGTCAGTCGTTGGCTTTATTTGCATTTTTCACAAAAAGGGAAGTGAGTGTTTCTGTGTGTGAGTAAGTATGTGTGTGTTTATGCATGTCTATTTGAGAGATTCTTTTTCTTGCTAAAGAGTTTATACCTCTGATGCTGCTTAGCTCCTTTGAAACAATGTGTATTGTAAAAACTGCCATACAAATAAAATGAATTGGCTTGAATTCATCAGAAACATACACACATGTTCAGTTGTGTGTTCTGACTTATATGTAGAATATATGTATGTGTATCTACCTACTTCAATGTAGACCTGAACTTAATAAAACTCACAAAACATGTTATTAGAATTCTAAGAAGATATATTTCACACACGTTTACATTGCACACTCCGCCGAGGGATTGGGACAGTCCCATGGGCTCAGTTACAGTTAAATTTGAAGTGACACATCTGTGGTGATGTAATCACTGTTAGTTATTTGTTGGATTGGTCACGTCTCCACTTGTTTTTGAATGAAGGAATCTAGATCTGGAGCTGCTCTATCATCAAAAAGCATTTTTATTCCAAATGTAACATACTTGTGTTTGTTAAACTTATAACATAACAGAAATGCTTCAGCATATAGCAGCAGATAATGACTGATTTCATACTTCTCTGTCTTTTTTTCATAGATATCAGAATGTCAAAGCCAGTAGAGGTTGAGAATCCAGCGGCAGACTCTCCGATGGAGAGCACAGGTATAGATACATTATATTTTTGTAACAGGGCTCAACAAAAAGGATTTTTCTGCTCAGATATTTACTTGCCCTGATAATATCTTCACTGGCACTACAACAAATATGATCAGTAGTATTTAAGTACAAGGTATTTTATCATATAATTTATAATATAATAAAATGATGTATATTGTTTATAAAATTAAAAAATATGTATCTTTATTTAACAATATAAATAAATCAAATAATCTATATTAACTCTTATATATGTTGTAATAACATTATATAGAATAAAAATGATACATGTCTTTTGGGTAACACTTTACAATAAGGTTTCATTAGTTAACATGAACTAAGAACGAACAATACTTCAACAGCATTTATTAATCTATGTTAATGTTAATATCAACATTTACTAATACATTATTAAAATCAAAAGTTGTACTTGTTAACATTAGTTAATGCACTGTGAACTAACATGAAAAAACAATGAACAGTTATATTTTATTAAATAATGTTAACAACGATGTCTAAATACTGTAACAAATGTATTGCTCGTTGTTAGTTAATTTTAGTTAGTAAATTAACTAATGTTAAGAAATGAGACCTTATTGTAAAGTGTTACCATCTTTTGTTATTTTTTGCAGAAGTTTTCTTCACAAAAAAACATACTAACTAAACTTAACAAACAAACTAACTAAAACTTACATTTACCAAATTAACTAATATGTTGCCTTTTCTTATTGTGTTTCTCAGACTCAGAAAGAAATGGCTCAAATTCAAATAATCAGGTAAGTGACTGGCACCAGTGTTATCTTTCATCTGAATGCAGCATGATTAAAAAAAATGAATCATATTTCCAATGTGTTTCCCTCCAACAGGTTCAGCCAATGAAAATCAACCCTTTCTCCCTTTCACCCACACTGAGTAGCAGCACCAAGGTGAGTAAATGTGTGTAAATGGATGTGAATGCTTGTGTTTTACAAACAGATCTGCACATTTTCTTTTTAAAATTGGTTTTGAAAACAATTTGATTAAAAGTTAGTGTTTAGTTTTTTTACAGTTTACAGTATTTTCCTCTTATTATTTCATTATCTTCCCTTTGTCACCCTCATTTAAATACCCCCACTACTGTGTCCTTTTCAACCCATGAATTCATCATCAACGTTTCTCTGTCTCTATGTCTCAGGCTAAGGTGGAGGAATGTGGTGAGATGTCTCCCGCTGCACCTGCTCAGACGGCCCTATCCCACACGCAGCTGATGCTAACGGGTGGCCAGCTCGCAGGGGTAAGACAAACACATGCACACGCACTTACTTTTTATATGTGTGCCTGTGTGGGTTCCTGCGTGAGCATGCTTGTCTTGCTTTACATGTGCTTTCTTTCATCCACTTTTCTAACTCTTATTTTCACCACATTTTCCTTCTCTGCCGCTCTTTCACTCTCTCTAGTTGACTGCACTTTTGCCTGCACAGCAACAGCTGCTCTTACAGCAGGCGCAGCTCCTCGCGGCAGCTGTGCAGCAGTCGCATGTGGCCCACGCAGCCAATCAACAGCAAGCCCAGCAGCACGCCAGTCAGCAGGCAGCTCAGCCGCAGTCACAGGGCCAATCGCAGAGCACACAAGAACAAACCGCCACCCCCGTCCCACCTCCTCCTCACCAGCTCCCTCTTTCTCAGCCAATCCAGCTCACTGCCCAGGTACAGCCAGTCAGTGCTGAGCAGCACACCTGAGGTGATACTAGGGTCAGATTCACTAATGCAGTCAAAAGCCTGCGTCTTATTTGCTTATTCTCAGTGAATTCCCTCCTCAGATCAGAGTGAAACCATCATGTCCTTTCAGCATCTGTTTCTTTTCTCTCTTTCAGGACATTCAGCAGTTGTTACAACTGCAGCAGTTAGTCCTTGTTCCAGGACACACTCTGCCTTCACCCGCACAGTTTCTTTTACCACAAACGCAGCAAGGGCAGCAAGGTAGCTAATTTACTATTTGTATTCTCACATTGTGTCCTAAATAAGTTTCCTATGTCAGGTCATGTGTCTCTCCTCACTATAAGCCAGACTTGTTGCATGTCAGATGTCATGATCCCAGCTGGTTAAATAAAAAACATAGACAAGAATTTATTATTATCACTTTATTTTATCATTTTTCAAGGCATAGTGATTGAATAAAAATCAGATTTCATTTAATAGTAATAAATATAATCATATGATCGTGTATGTTTCAGGGCTGCTATCAACACCAAATCTAATTTCACTACCTCAGCAAAACCAAGGAAGCCTGCTGGCCGCTCCATCCAGACTTAGTCTTCAAGCACAGGTACATCATCTAATGAAACTTACACTGCCGTTCAAAAGTTTTTGATCTGTAAGATTTTTAATGTTTTTAGAAGAAGTCTCTTATGCTCACCAAGGCTGCAATTATTTTATTAAAAATTTTATATATATATATATATATATATATATATATATATTATATAATTTCAATTTTTTGTATTTTAATAAAATAAACGCAGCCTTGGTGATCATAAGAGACTTCTTCTAAAAACATAAAATATCTTACCGATCAAAAACTTTTGAACGGCAGTGTATGTCACATAAACAGGTTCCAAGAAGTTTTTGCAAAGATATTTCTTGATGTAAAAAAAACTATAAAACATACAACATTCAAGTTCGCCCAGTGATGAACATTCTGTCATCACTTACTCATCCTTAAGTTGTTACAAATTTCTTGATTCTGCTAAACACAGAAGAAGATATTTTGAAGATATAGCTAACCAAACAGTTGATGTTAACCATTGACTTCCATAGTATAGAAAAAAATATTCGTGCTTTTATTATCCCTTTACAAATATTAGTGCTGTCAACAGAATAAAATAAATGATTAAGTATAGTAACTATAAAAAATTGTGATGATTGTCATCATTTTCAGTTCCTTTTTATAAAAGTAAAACACAATAATATGTGTAAACATAAAATATACACTACTGTTCAAAAGATTGGGCTCGGTAAGATTTTTTAAAAATAACAATACTTTTATTCAGCAAGGATGCATAAATTGACATTTCTATTAATCAAAATATTAAGCATACTATTAATATACGTACTAAGAAGTATTAATAATAACTGTAATAAGAAATTAGAATGATTTCTGAAAGATCATGTGACTGAGTAATGATGCTGAAACCATAACACAATTGCACAATATTACAGTTTTTACTGTTTTTTTTTAATCAAATAAATGCACCCTTAGTCAGGATAAAAGATGTCTTTCATAAACCTTTCCAACCCAATACAAATATCTTACCAAACCCAAACATTTGAACGGTAGTGTATGTGCACAATACTGCATTCTGTGCTGTTCTCTCATGTTTGAGTCTTGATGTGTGTCTGGTTTGTGGCAGAGAGAGAAGGTTGCAGAGAGCAGCGTGACGCCAGTGACCTCTCACCCTGAGGAGCCCAGTGACCTGGAGGAACTGGAGCAATTCGCCCGCACATTCAAGCAGAGAAGGATCAAATTGGGATTTACACAGGTACACACACACACACGTTTTTAGGTTTTATGGGTACTTTCCATAAACATAATGATTTTTATTCTGTATAAATTGTATATTCTATCCCTTAACACTAACCCTAAACCTACCCATCACAGAAAACTTTTAGCATTTTTACATTTTCAAAAAAACATCACTTATTATGATTTATAAACTTTTCCTCATGGGGACCAAAAAACTTCCCCACAAGGACAAGGATTTTGGATATTGCCATCTTTGTGGGGACATTTTGTCCTCATAACTTAGGGTTTACCTTAACCACACACACACACACAGAAGATTTGTATTTCCTTGTAATGTAACGTTTGGTCTCTGTTTCCCTCTACAGGGTGATGTGGGATTGGCCATGGGGAAACTCTATGGGAATGATTTCAGTCAGACCACCATCTCTCGATTTGAGGCGCTCAATCTCAGCTTCAAGAACATGTGCAAACTCAAACCTCTGTTGGAGAAGTGGCTGACTGACGCAGGTAACCATCACAAGGAGCTCCATCAGATCTTACAGCTATCAATCATACACAATCCAAAAAGTTTCTATCCGTCTCAAACTCATGTCTTGTGCATGCATTAATACTACAGTTTAAATGGCATTTTGGCTACTTTATTATTGAAAAATAGAATGTAAAAATAGACTGTCAACCACAAAATGTTTTGTAGTATATATAACATTTTTGGCGGTTGCATTAACAGTAAAAGTTCAGATCTCTTTTTATCTCTGGATTACTCAGAAACAATGTCGATGGACAGCACCTTGCCAAGTCCCAGTGCTCTCTCCTCTCCCTCGCTGGGGTTTGAGGGCCTGCCTGGCCGCCGCAGGAAGAAACGCACCAGCATTGAGACCAACGTCCGCATCGCTCTGGAACGCAGCTTCATCACGGTCAGAACACTTAATTACAAATTCATTGCATAACATACACTACCGTTCAAAAGTAGAATTTTTTTCAAAATGTTTTTGAAAGAAGTCTTTTACACTCACCAAAGCAGTAGGAAATATTATAATAAATATTTACACTTCTATATCTAAAAATGTAATTTATTCCTGTGACGGCAAAGCTGAATTTTTAGCAGCCATTACTCTAGTCTTTAGTGTCATATGATCCTTCATAAATACATTTTTAGTATTAATGTCTAAAAAAATAAAATAAAAAATAAAACCCCAAACTTTTGAATGGTAATGTATAACCAAATAAACATTCGTATACACTTTTGAAATGAATGTCCTCAAATAATCCCATCTTAAACCTCTGAATCGGTTGTTTTCTGCATTCAGAACCAGAAGCCTACCTCAGAGGAGATCCTGCTCATCGCAGAGAAGCTCAACATGGAGAAGGAGGTGATCCGCGTCTGGTTCTGCAATCGCCGACAGAAAGAGAAACGTATTAACCCCTCCAGTGCCACCCCTCCCTTGCCCAGCCAACCCCAGCCCACCTCGCACAAACCCCCCTGCTACAGCCCGCACATGGTACGACCTGGCTTGCTCCCTTGGCTCATACCCCCATCTCAAATGAACCTGTGCCACAACACTCTACTAGTTTCTCCTGCATGAGCAGTTGATAATAATCATTCCCATAATGGCACATGTACCATTCATTCCTGAATGTGGTTTCACCCGCCCTGCATTGCTTTGCATTTTAACGTGGAATAATCATAATTCCTACCTTCATAGCTAATTTATACAACTAGTTCACTGTCATTGTCGTAATAATATAGGAGGATTCAACCTCTGTTACATGTACTTGTTTTCTGGATGAATGTTGCATGTATTCACTAACAAACATTTAAACACAATATTTTTGTAAGTGAGTAGTATCTACAAACAGAGCACAAGCCTTCCAGTGTTTGACACCGGCCTCTTTCCTTTTCACGCTCCGATACTCTCTGTTCATCATGTTTCCCTTTTGACCTGTGACATCATATCCACGTCTTCCTTACAGATGCCCAGTCAGGGACTATCCCAGACAGTGAGCAGTCTCAGTACAGCAGGTAGGGTGCCCAAGTGAACATCTGCTGATCATAGATACATAAAATTGTATAGTGTATATATATGATGGATGTTCTATTTGTTATTATTTCCCTCTGTCAGTGACCACCATGTCATCAGTTTGCCCACTGACCACAAGCGTGCCCACCTTAAGCTCCGCCTCTTCACCTGTAACCCCGCCTCCACGTGGTGATGCCAGCCCCGCCCCTCCGACTCACAGTACACTAAGTCTGAACACAGGGTGAGTTGATTTCTCTCTCATACATACACACACACACACACACACACACACATACACTTACTCATCACATTTTACTCCCTCTGGCTCAGCAAATATAGGTAACTGCAATGTTTGTGTGTGTGCAAATGTATTTTTGTGTGATTTTGTTATCCGCAGTTCATGGCATAAAAAGAATGGTGACGTTTCTAACTACATCACTGACTTTGCTGCAAGTTTGAGGTGAATACAACCAGCAGAGTCTGTGTTCTTACACACACACAAATATAAAATAAACACATACATTCACATAACATTTGTCATTGCCATGTATAGGGAAATGCGGATTAGGGCATAGGGTAAATTCTGGTCAATTGGCTTAGTTTTTGATATTAACCTAACCATTTATGACAACATACACACAGTGAGCACCAGTGTTGTCAGAATATCACAATTTTAGCAATTCATTGCAGAGAAATTTCTCAATATTAATCTAAATTGCATTATTTTTCTTTATATATTAAGTTAAATATTAGATAGTAAATGCTTTATATAAATTATAATTAATGTTATATAACCCTTTACAATTAATGATATTTTAATGTATATAATATATATAGCATACACAAGTTTGGAATCGCTAAGGTTTAAAAAAAAAAAGTAAAAACAGTAGTGCTGTATAATTTCTTTTAATTTTATCCAGGATTATTTGATAAATATAATGTTCAAGAGCATATATTTGATAGAATTTTGTTTTTAACAATGTAAAAATAGAATAGTAAAGAGGTTTTGTAACTGTAAAATCTTTACCTTCAATTTTGATCATTTGCTTAATAAAAGCATTAATTTATTTTAAAAGAATTACTGACCCCAAATGCAGGCCTTGCCTTGTTGTAAGGTAAACACTCCTTTATTTAAATAATTATCAATTAAATATATTATATTAAAAAAATATTAATTATAAATCATATATTTGTTTAAAAAAATTACCTTTTTTTTTTTTTTAGTATCCACTCAGTACAGAAAGTGCTAATATGTTTTGCATATTTGTTTAGAGATTTAATATATTTGTTGAAAAGATTTAGTAAAATCCCACTACATCTTAGTGTAAGGGTTGTTACGGACTGATGCGTCACTGAGTTCTGCTGGTATGTGACCTGCATTGTATTACAAGAAAAGCCATGTTAATCTGCAAAGATTTGTCTTCTTGCACTGTTTTTCCAGCTCTTAACTATGCTTCGAAATGTTTTCTCTTTTTCCCTTCCTATTCCCTGTATTCCTTTCTGTTTTCTGTTTCTGTGTGTTTTGTGGGATGGTTATTTGTTTGTGTGACTCAGGAATACGATGAGGGGAGTTCACACAGGAATGAACCATGCTCTTCTTGGCAGCAACCCACTAGCTACTATTCAAGGTTTGTGCGAAAGGGAGGGCGAGAGAGACGCTGATGACTTTGCCACCTCATATCAGTCATGTGTTACTTTGTCCTCTCTGTTTGAGTGTTTGTTTACGTCCTACCACTACTATTCTTCTTTGCTCACATTGTTCATTGGTTCATACGGTAACTAGTGCATCCTGTTTATCGTGTCACATTATTTTGTTGATGTTTGTGAGTAATACTGTGTCTCTTCTACAGCTCTAGCAGCCAGTGGTGGCCAGCTGCCCATTTCCAGTCTTGAAGGCAGCAGCAAGGTGTTAATTGGTGGTTCTGGGGCCCAAGGAGCAGGTCTTACCTCTTCCCTCTTCCTAAACCACTCCTCTTTGTTGTCCATGGGATTGGGCGGTTCAGCTGTTGGCAAAACCTCATTTCCTGTCACAGGCGGCATGAGTCCCTCCCCTTGCGCGAGCCCCATCTCTTCCTGCTCTTCCGGCGAATTGCTACACAGCCCGCACTCGATTGGAGGGGCTAAAATCGAGTGATGTTGCCCAAGTCCAATCACAAAAAGGAGGAGAAGGAGGAGGTGAAACCTTACCTGTCAACCAAAGCATCTCTTGATCCCCTCGCTCCCTTTCGTTTCCTCTCATTCATACTCTCTCTCTTCCACTCTCCCGCTCTACTGATGCCAAAAATACACAGAGTAGAAGAGGGGAGAGATGGAGAGACAGAGTGGAAGGAGGAAGGAAGGAAAAGAGGGAAAATGAAACCAAAAAAAACACCATGAGGCTTAGCAGGATGCAGCCAAATACGTAAATAAAAGGAGAAGAAAAAAAACAAGAGGACAAAAAGAGATCCTTGAGCACCAAAAACAATAAAAATAACAAACTTTACTGTGTTGTAGAACAATGGCAAACTCTTTGAAAAAAACGTGGAATACCAAAGTATAAAGGAACTTTGAGAGACTCACTATGACGAAAAATACAAGCATACCAAAATCTCAAATACCAAAAATAAACACCAAAAAATACGGATGGAAAAGCTTTATCCAAAGGACCTGTAAATAGCCAACCGTCCAGGACCAGACCCAGTGACAACAATCCAGCCATCTCTGAGCTCATCATCTCATTTTCCATGCAATCATACCGTTGTCTTTCACTGTTTCAGCATAAAATATGAGCGAGCCGGGCTCAAACGCTCATGTGTTTCTCTGGTTCTTCGTCATTCTTGTCTATTGTTTTCACAGAAGTAGCAGATTTTCCATCAGTCTTCATTAAATGTTTCAGTACATATGATCATTATCATCATTTCATGTCTTATGGAGCGTATAGAGAGGATTGGGTGTTTGGTCTTTGATGTTCATCATATTAGCACTGCATAGCTTGATGCACTTATTTGTCTAATGACATGAATGTCGTAAAGTGTAATAAAAGTGAGACCAAGCTCCTCTCTCTAGCTTTCACTGCTCTAAGTGTAAATACTCTCATTTCTCTCTTAATAATGAAGTGCTTGCATGCCTCCCTCCCTCACTCACATTCTCCCTTTTGAATACCAAAGCGATTCATTCATACATGATCAGCTCATCATTTGAATGATGCAGAAAGAGATCGGAGGCCCAAACCTTGACAAGGCTGCTCTGGTAAGACAGCATGGCAACATGGGAAATGGTAAAAGGGCTCCTATCCTCTCTGCTTCTTCCTCAAGCCAAAAAATTAAGCAAAACTTCACAGCCAGCCAAACTTCCCAGAAAGGAAAACCAAACCAAGCCAAAACAGATGGAGGAGCAAAACGAGTCACTGTACAGAAAAAACAGCATCCCTTCATGCATCTCTGGACCGAGGTCACCCAGAACCGTTTAGCAAGGGATCCGCCTCCTGTCATTCAAACTCTTTCTGGTCCTGGGTGGCGGGATCTTTGATGACCTCACTGGACTCATCTGAAGATGATGTTTCGGGTTCGTTTGGGGGTTGGGAGGGTTGTTACTTTTGGTCTTTCGTTCCGTCTGTCTGTTTTGTGGGGCTTTTCTCAGCTGTATGTGTAGATTTGTGTGCTTTCATTTGGGGAAAAGGTATTCACGTATTTGCGGAAATCTCTTTTTTTTTACGTTCCTTACTTGTTCCTATCTAGTTGTGTTAGAGACTCTAATCAGGTGGTTGAAACAATACTGTGAAAATTCAGTTCAACAGATAAGAAACCAGGATAAACACGCTCAAGTACACCCAAAGAACCAAAGTCAAGTATAAACAAGCTTTAAAGAGAACCAAATATCACATACGCAACAATTCACATGCTCTCATCCACCTTACCGTTGTATTTATATCGTGCTGAAATCTGTAGTGGGTGAGCGCTGCAGGTTCAACGAGGGATGGATACATGAACTCAGTTCTCTACATTACTATATAGTCCGAATGGGTCAGTTAGTGCTTCTATAGATTTTGTAGTAAATTATCTATGTTATAATGCTTACTAATTGCTAATGAATGGAAGAAAAACATTGTGAAAACATAAAAAAAGTTGATATTTACTTAGACCAAAAATTCACACTATCTCTTTTGGGTTTTTGTGTTTTCTTCCTCCCCCATTTTAAAGCAATTGATTTTGTTATTTATTCTCCTCTTGCTCGTTTGTGAATTTTCTTAACAGACCTTTTTTATTATTAATATTATTATTTATTTAATATATTCCAAATGCTGTTTTGTAGTCGGTGTGTTTGAGGCACCAGATTGTATTCAAATGTAAACTTCCTTTGCCAAGGCGACCTTTCAAACCAAATCCATCGACAAATGCAACCGTCGGTCCTAATGGGCCGGCCACTAATCGGCAGCGTAGGGGCGGACACTTGTCTTCTCGACCTCTTAGCTGTTCCTTACTGGACAGAGCCTGTGGAGGGAAACCTATCAGGGGAAAAAGCAGCACTGTGGTTCTTCTGCTCAAATGTTTCGGTAGCTTTCATTCAACGCTGAAGTAACCTTCCAGAGTAAAAGCACGCACTGCCATGGCTTAGAAGGGATACGGTTCTATAGGAACCTGCATTGTATCTGAACGTACCTGTCTCACCACTGCTGATGTTACTGATCGTGTTGCTATGGTTACTGTCGTGAGGGCTACCGTGTGTGTGTGTGTGATGGCGTTGAGCGCAGTGCTGCCATGAGCCTTGACCTGAAAGCTTTAAACAGCTACAAAACCAAAAACTTTAGGAGAGAAAAAATTGAGGCATTTGAGGTTCCTGGAGAGTAAATACAGCAAAATGTATGTAATGTATGATAGTGGAAATGTATCAGTGCTCCATCTTCCTCTCTGCCTCACTCCTCCTCCTTCTCTTTGTCCTACTTCTATCCCTGCTTTGTTTTGTATTAATTTCATATTGTGTCTGTTGTTCTGTCTCCTGGTTAGAGGGTGTAAAAGAGAGATAGTTCCTCATATACCTCACTCTCTTAACAACAAACCAAATAGATGAATGCTTTAAAACAGAGAAGTGGGCTCCATCCGTCTGTAGGGGCCGGGGGATGCGTGTTCTCATTGGCCAGGGAATGTTTAGATGAAAGATCAGCAGGGGCCAGTTGTATAAACATAGCCATTATGTTAATACTGTCTTAAGAGCTAGTATGACCAACTAGTAGTTAGTTAGAGGTAATCAGTCTTACTTTTTGGTATCAAATAAGTTTTATGTAACAATTATGGACAGTCTTAAAATTTGATGACTAACGTTAACTTGTAACACAAGGTCTTAGCAGTTTACGCAACCGACTCCTGGGATGAAGATGAAAGCACTCAAAGAACTTAATTGTAAGATTGATTCTCAAGCATGTTCACTCCCTCGGCCCTTGGGACCACTTTTTCAGTCACCAAACACAGGGCAGGACACATACACACACCTTTTTAATATATACACACGCTTAATGTGCATGTGTATGTATATAAGTCAGACAGGTGACTGTTGTTGCTAGGTGACAAATATTATGACTTAAAGCGCAGGAGATGTTGAAGAGGAATATAAGGAGAAACCTTTCCATTTTGCTTGATATTTTCTCTAGCTTTCGTTCTTACCGTTACAGTCAGGCGCAGTTATGGACGTCTTGAAAACTTCACGTTGTTGATATGCAAGTAATAACTGCAGCGTAAGGGACCGTGTTCAAAGTGCAAGTCTCTCAGTGGCGTGAATCTCCAGAGAATGATACCAAAGCAACACGCCATTCGAGGACCGAACACAACACACGCTCCCTAAAGTCTGCACACAATCCTTGAGTTTGATTCGCATCGGTTTTCACTTTATTAATTAGTAACAATCGGATATGGGTGAAAAAAGACAAAAAAATCATAGCATTTGAAAAGGCCTGACCAAGAGAACTGCAAGTATGAGTCTTTTCATTCTCACTTCACTCTCTGATTTATCTCTGTCTATATATTATACATTTAAAAAAGACAAAAAAAATACCAGCTTCAGTCCAAAGGTGTTTAAAAAGATTTTTTTAAATAGCAAAGAACTTAAACACATCTAGTTAAACCAAAGAGTTACACTAACACATCCTCAGCCGTTTTCTTTTCTCTTTCCCTGGTCACCTAGCAACCCAGTTTCTGAAGGTAAAACCTCAACTATCCAAAGTAACATACGATAAAGATAATGATGAAATGTATATTTTTTAATTATTCATTATTTAGGGACAGATCTTCATGATGATTTTAAAGAAAAGACTTGGTATTTCTGTGATTATTTTCTTTTCTTTTTTTTATGGGGTTAGTCATGTTGATCTGTCCCGATTTCATGTTCACTTAGATGAGAGCGCGTGGGTGCGTCATTGTCTGTGCGTGCATATGTTCCTGTGCGCGTGAACGTATTTTACACTCTAAAACTGAACAGATAAGCGGTTATTTTGGCAGTGTGGATATGTGTGTGAACGTGTGCGTCTGTTTTGCTTGTTAATGTACGTTGTCATGTTTTTACCCTTTCCATCCTTCCTTTTTTTCTCCTTTGAGTTGAGCAGTTCTTTTTCTTCTCTTCTGTCCTCCGTGTCTCTCTTTTCCTCCCTATGGTGACAGGTTAGCCTTTCGGTGTAATTATCTCTGAAACCAAAAAATTGTTGACAAATAACTCGCTTGTTCATTGTACAGTGTTGTTCATTTAAAGTCATTTTTGTAACTGGAAGTGTTTCACTCATCTGAATAAAAACGGTAGAGAAAAAGAACAGCGCATGAAAATGTTGTCTTTTATTGTGAGTTCATTTAATCGATGTGCGAAAACGATCTGTAGGCCTATGATGCTGTCTGTCTGTCTGTCCGCCTTTGGCCGCTGGGTGGCAGCAGCAGCCACACACTGTTCTACTCATTCACATGGATGAATCATCCGTAAGAGCTTCTGCCTCCACATGGTGCCTCAACTTAGTCACCTTCTCTTCCCCTTCCTTCTTTCACTCTCTCTAGATCTATCAGTTTCTCTCTTTCTCCCTCTTTTCCCACTTTTCACAGATCTCATCTGACTCATGGGACATCTGGTATTTGCCAGACAGCTTGTCCTTTACTCATGTTCTACTCCTCTCCACTTTAGACGATTAAAAATCTCACCTTAAGATTTTCATGTCCTCACATCTGCTACTGAAAAATATAACATTAAGTTAACATCAACCAAAGCTTAACTTTAGTAAACAAAGTTAAATTTCAACTACATGATCAAATGTCCCTCCCACATTAAAATATACATTTTATACAACTTTTTGTGAAATTAGCCGTTCTGACAGTCAATTAATGTGATAATGTGAAGTTTTTACTATCTTTTGACTATCTTCAGAAAATAATAAAACAAGAATCAACATTGGCTTGGCTTTTCGGAGATGGTAAGAACTGAGGGATTTGAAATATTGTAAAAATGAGGCAGAGATGTCGTTTTTACTCAACAGGTGAATAAGATAGTTTATGTTTTGTTTGTTGTTTTAAATTGTTAAATTGTTGCACTTTGTAAAGCTTTGTGATTTTATCTGTGATAGGTGCTATATAAATAAAGTTTACTTACTTCACTCCAAGGCGAAATGTGCCTTGACCATTCTTCTAGAAGCACATTTGTGAGGTCAGGCACAGATGTTGAACGAAAAGGCTTATTCTAATTCATCCCAAAGCTGTTCTATCGGGTTGAGTTCAGGACTCTGTGCAGGCCAGTCAATTTCCTCCGCACCAAACTCGCTCATCTATGTCTTTATGGACCTTGCTTTGTGCACTGGTGCACAGTCATGTTGGAACGGGAAGGGGCCATCCCCAAACTGTTTCCACAAAGTTGGGAGCATGAAATTGTCCAAAATGTCTTGGTATGTTGTAGCATTAAGCATTCCTTTCACAGATAAATTTCCATATGTAGCTCTCTAACAGAGTTAATTGTAAAGCATTATCTATTGTGTAGGGTCATTTCTTTATGCTTGTTGTGCTGGAATTTTTATTTTCAAGGAAGTAGCCTACCGTGCCTAGTAATAGAGTGGTGCAGGTATGACGTCACTTTGTAGGCCAACCGGCAGTTAGCATGACATTGATTCCCTCGAAAAAAAACAATAGGATTTTGGATTAGCTAAAAACAAGCTCTGTGATCAACAAAAGTTTATGATACTTGCATGATTTGTCCATCAAGATAATTATCACAGATGAACACAACTTTTAAGAATTTTGAAGTCTAAATGCAGTTGCCAGAAGTAAAATGCTAAAGGTAGGCTATAAATGGACTACACCACAAATTCAACGTCACCATCACTAAGCTTCCGACAACTCTTTCAGTCTTTATCAAAAAACATTTTCTGACTGATCTTACTTGCTCGGCGTGAAGACGTTTGATCTCCGCGGCAGCCTCTGTAGTTCCATTCAGCCACTTGTTAGCAACCGCCTTTTTCAAGACACGTAACAGCTTAAAAAAAATCATGAGTGGGGTAATACTGATGTATTTTATGCCGTAGAATAAAACGTGAAAGTGTTTTGAGCTTGTGTTCAACACAGACCTTGTTTCAGCCATTTAAACAAAACCTCATTCAAAAAACCCATTGACTTCGGGACGAGGGAACTGGAAGTGCCTGCACCACTCTATGAGTATAGCGACAGTAAAGTCTTCAGTTAGTCAGCTTGAGATCCTTTCCATCTAAACGGGTTATATCTCCTATGGCTAGTAGTGAATGTTTTATGAGCAGTAGGGTAACCATATTCATGCAGAGCCGAAGCGTAACCAAAGCAATGTTCGTCTGCAAAATGTTTGTTTTTTACTGCTAGAGGGGTAACCACGGTAACCACTGTATTTTTGCTTCTCAATAAGTGCCACCTGCTGTCAGGGAGAGTGACATTTTGCAACAGAAATGAACCCCTAACCCTACCCAACACCCCAAACTAGACTTTGAACATGCAAAATTTCTTCAGACACTGCAACAGCCGTGATATGACATCACGCCCTGCAGCGTCTTTTTTATAAAAATGAATTCAACATATAACAAATAGTAATACACTCAAAATGTAAAATACAATATTCTTGACTTTACTGGGAAAATATTGTTCTTTTAATTCAGTCAAGAAGTCACACTGTGACGTATCGATCTTCTACTGGGCACACGTCTTTACGTGATGCAAATTCACCAAACTTTAGAATGCAAAACTTTTCGCATTCACATGCGTTTGCGGTCTGACACATTCGCATGCATATGAATGAAAGACAATGGAATGAAATGTGTAGTGTGCCCAGCTTTGGCGACCAATAGAGTGGTGCAGGTTTGTAGGCCAAAACTTTGTAGGCCAAAACGCGGAAGCGATTGTCCCAAAGTCAATGGGTTTTTTGAATGGGATTTTGGTTAAATGGCTGAAATAAGGTCTGTGGTTAACACAAGCTAAAGACACATTCACGTTTTATTCTACGACATAAAATACATCAGTATTACCCCGCTCTTAATTATCATAAACTTTTGTTGATCACAGAGCTTATTTTTTGCGATAATCCAAAAGCCTATAGGAAAAATCCTATTGGGTTTTAATCGAGGGATCCAGTGTGACGCTAACTGCCAGTTGGCCTACAAAAGTGCCTTCATACCTGCACCACTCTATAGTAAAGACCTTTCGTCATGCCCATTATTACAACCTGCAGATACCCAAACTTGTTTTTGTTGACCAATTATAAATAAAATGGTCCTATATAATCATTTATTAGCAGAAATGTGAGGTTTATCAGTTTATAAAACAGTTTTTGTCCAAATTAATAATAAAACATATTTGTAGCTTTTTTGCAAGTCTGCTTTATATTTAGTAAAAAGTCAAATTAAGTAATGTACAAGTACATGACAAATCAAAAATGACTATTTTAATGATTTTGTAATGTCATTACGTTTTTAAGTTACATATTAAAATGATTTAATATGCATGTACTTATTGGCCTGGCTTAATGCAACACTTTATTTTATTCAATATGTAAAACCCTGTCCCTGGAGAAGGTTTAAGACCCCTGGTATTGAATAATGCTTTAACTTCCCAACACTACCTATTCTTTTGGCTAAACTAATTTGAATTTTTTTTGTCTATGAGCAGATGCATAATTTGAACTGTGGAAACTGTGCATCATGGAATACCAGGAGGCATTCAACATGTCAACGTCAGAGAAACTTTTCAGTAAATTTGTCCTGAGCTGAGTGGGTTGGATGTCATGCTGCTACAAAGTTTTAGTATTTCAAGTTGTAAGTCATGTTCAGAATGACAGTGACATTATAGATACTGAAGCTGACAACACACAGAGAAAAAAAGTGTCAAAATTGTACCTGTAGGAGTACAACAGCTTGTCACTGGGGCAGTACCCTTAAAAGGACAAATTTGTACTTTTTGTTTACCCCAAAAAGGTTTATAGTAGTACCTTAAGCTATGTATTTGTACTCTAAGGTACTAATATGTACCTTTTAGGTGTAAAAAAAAAAAGGTACAAATATGTCCTTTTAAGGGTACTGCCCCCGTGACAAGATGTTGTACCCCTAAAGATACCATTTGACACGCTTTTTCTCTGTGTGAAGGGTGGATTTTTTAAAAACTTTTTTGAAATTTAAAACTACATTACCCATAATTCTGCAAAGAAATCTCTGACAATTAGAGAATTGCAACAAGCAAATCGCAACAAAATAACACTTTTGCTGCATCCGAAATGCAAACTCTTGAGTGGGTAATTACTTCACTTCCGCTAAAAAGGTACATTCTATATAGTATGAATATGTGTAGTGTGAATGTAATCTGGACGTACTACATTCGCCATGTTGTCATCATGTGACCTACCAGCATCAGTTACGTCTCTTCACCCATTCCCGTGGCCTCATGGGATAGTAAAGTGTCCATTATATACACACTTCAGAATTTCGCCAGAAAAATTGAGAGTACTCTTTTATGAGTACTGTGAATTTGGACATACACTATATTAACAAAAGTATTGGGACACCCCTCCAAATCATTGAGTTCAGGTGTTCCAATCACTTCCATGGCCACAAGTCAAGCACCTAGGCATGCAGACTGCTTCTACAAACATTTGTGAAAGAATGGGTCACTCTCAGGACCTCAGTGAATTCAAGCGTGGTACCATGATAGGTTGCCACCTGTGCAATAAGTCCATTCATGAAATTTAATACTAATACTACTAAATATTCCACAGTCAACTGTTAGTGGTATTATATCAAAGTGGAAGCAATTGGGAACAACAGCAACTCAGCCACGAAGTGGTAGGCCACGTAAAATCACAGAGCGGGGTCAGCACATGCTGAGGCGCAGAAGTCGGCAACTTTCTGCAGTCAATAGCTACAGACCTCCAAACTTTGTGTGGCCTTCAGATTAGCTCAAGAACAGTGCGTAGAGAGCTTCATGGAATGGGTTTCCATGGCCGAGCAGCTGCATCCAAGCCTTACATCACCAAGTGCAATGCAAAGAGTTGGATGCAGTGGTGTAAAGCACGTCGCTACTGGACTCTAGAGCAGTGGAGACGTGTTCTCTGGAGTGATGAATCACGCTTCTCTGTCTGGCAATCTGATGGACGAGTCTGGGTTTGGCGGTTGCCAGGAAAACGGTACTTGCCTGACTGCATTGTGCCAAGTGTAAACTTTGGTAGAAGGGGTGGATTATGGTGTGGGGTTATTTTTCAAGGGTTGGGCTTGGCCCCTTAGTTCCAGTGAAAGGAACACTTAATGCTTCAGCATACTAAGACATTTTGGACAATTTAATGCTCCCAACTTTGTGGGAACAGTTTGGGGATGGCCCCTTCCTGTTCCAACATGACTGGGCACCGGTGCAAAAAGCAAGGTTCATAAAAGACATGGATGAGCAAGTTTGGTATGGAGGAACTTGACTAGCCTGCACAGAGTCCTGAACTCAACCCAATAGAACACCTTTGGGATGAATTAGAGACTGCGCGCCAAGCCTTTTCGTTCAACATCAGTGCCTGACCTCACAAATGTGCTTCTAGAAGAATGGTCAAGGCACATTTCGCCTTGGAGTGTAAGTAAGTAAACTTTATTTGTATAGCACCTATCACAGATAAAATCACAAAGTGCTTTACAAAGTGCTTTACAAAGTGCAACAATTTAAAACAACAAACAAAACATAAAAACCCAATCAACTAAAAGCTTGTCTGAATAAAAGTGTCTTCAGCTGCTTTTTAAAAGAATCAACAGATTCTGCCACACGCAACAACAGAGTTTAGGGGCACTGCCTGAAAGGACAGGTCTCCCCGAGTTTAAAGGCGGGTTTTGGGGACACTTTTGACCTGAAGAACAAAGAGTACAAGTGGAAGAGTAAGGTTGACCAGGTCTGTGATATATTGAGGATTCTGTCCATGTAGTGCTCTAAAAGTTAGAACTAAAATTTTATAATCAATTCTGTATTTGACTGGAAGTGTAATGTAAATAAATGCCAGTGTAATGTAAATAAAATTGGTGTAATGTGTGCTCTTCTGTTGGTTCCTGTTAAAAGCCTGACTGCAGCGTTTGCACCATTTGGAGACGACTAGAGAAGATAAGTAAAAAGACAATTACAAAATGTCACTTGAGAAGCACAGTCTCAGTTGAATGGCATTTGCGAAAACCTGACTGAAATTAATCAAACTTTTTTCCGTGAAGAAACGCATTCAACTGCCCCACCACCACTCTCTCAAAGATTTTAGATAAAAAAGGCAGTTTAGATATATGCCTGTAGTTAGTTGGTTCAAAAGAATCCAAATTGGGGTTTTTCAGTATAGGGGGGGTGACAACTGCTTGATTAAAAAGGCTGGCCACAGAACCGGTTAAAAGGGAAAGATTGATCAGTTTAACAACATACGGTTCAACTAAATCAAACACATTTAAGAGCAATGAAGTCGGCAAAACATCTAGCAGGCTTGAGGATGGTTTCACTTTTCTTAGCAAACCCTTAATATCCTCTCCAGTGACGGGTGAAAAAGTATCCCACAAGTACAAGGGAGATAAACAACAGGATGTGACCTCAGAAGATGGGTTTATAGTAGCTCTAATATCTTGCACCTTGTTTACAAAAGTGTGTAAAAACCTGTTACAATCGGTCTTTGAGTGCACCGGCACTTGAGGGGCTGAAGAAGAGACAATCTTAGATATTGTATCAAACAGGACTTTAGGATTTTTCTTGTTCACAAATACAAGATTAGAAAAATAGTCAGACCTGGCCTGTTTTATCATGTCATTCAGTGATGTGATAAGCTCCTTCAAGTGCAGTCGCACTTCCAGACTTGTGGATTTTTCACAAGCGTTCTACTTTACGACACTTTCTCCTGAAAGACAATATTTCTTCATTCGCCCAAGGACAAGGATTCTTAGGGAATGTGCTTTTACTTTTCAGGGGAGCCACATTGTTTGAAACAGATAAACAATGATTATTAAAAGACTAAATAAAAAATATTCAGCATCACTACAATCAATGAAATAACTAGGGTCAAATTTCTCAGCGGTAGTTTGATTAATAATGCGTCTTTGTGACATTGGTTTACAAGGTAGACAGTCCACATTAAAAGACAAGTTGAAAAATATGCAACAGTGGTCTGTCACATTGATGTCCATAACACTCAATTGGTCAATGACCTAGAGAAAAAACAAGGTCCAGAGTTTGGCCTTTTATATGTGTAGGACCAAAGACACACTGTTCAAAATGAAATGATTCAGTGAGTGTTAAAAACTCAGATGCTACAATACATAAGCAGTCATCAATATGGAGGTTAAAATCCCAGAGTATCAGAACATTTTCAAGTTTGATAACTGAAGATAAAAACTCAGCGAAATGCTCTAAAAACAAGCAAGCAGGACCAGGAGGTCAGTAAATTAACACAATAACATGAGTCAATATTTCCAACCTTAGTCATCTGTAGCTCAAAGGAGTCCAAAGAGTCCGGGTTCATCAACCTGCAGCAGAAATGGTCCCGGTATACGAGCGCGAGTCCGCCTCCTCGCCACGACACCCATGGTGTTCCAAACACAGAACAATCCAGTGGACACAGTTCATTGAGATGAGTGTACTCCATTTCTTGCTGCCAGGTCTCCATTAGGAACATAAAGTCAATATGTTCCTTTGGGAATAAATCGCTGAGGATGAACGCCTTGTTAGCGATGGAGCGAGCAAATTGAGTCGGCTGGGTACATTCAGATATGGCGTGGTTGTCAGAGGGGGCCGCCGAGTCTAATAAATCTGATCAGATTGAATACGGCAAAGGGACATATGCGGACCGGAACCGGCCGCAAGCACCGCTCGTCCCAGAAAGATCCTGGATCGCTCGGACAGGGCGGTTGTCCACGTTGTTTCCTCAGCCTGGCCTGGACACCAGCCCTGGATCCCCGCTTCTTTCTCCTGCCGCAAGGCTTAGTTAGAAACAGGTACACCGGCGATGACGTAGAACATTCAATGTTTGAGGAAAAAACTCTGTGGACGTAGCCCAGGTAACACAAAAGTCTTTCATATTCTCCTTTATACGGAATAACGTGTGTCGATCGTATTTTAAAACGGCTAAGTCAGCAACTAGTTATCAGGGCTAATAAGACAAAAAACAACACTAGAAAAACCACAGATACACGAGAGAGCAGAGAGGGAGCAGAGGCAGAGGCGAACATAGGCACCATCATTGCTGTATAATGTGGTTGAGGACACTCGTCCATCCACTTCCATGAAGCACTGCGAATAACATAACAGTGACATCAAGAAAAGATGTCAAATATCTCTCTATGCTCTCAAACTACTTTATTTTGATAATTCGCAATGCTTCATGGCCATGGGGTTGTAGTTCTTTCTCTCTTCAAACCTGGTAATTAGTCTTTCAAATGCTTTTGTTGTTACTTCAAATCAAAATCTGTAACGTGATTCAACTCGTTGCTGGTTTAATAAAGACTTTAGGTTAAAAAGAATAGGAAAAATACTTTCAGGCTGCTGAAAACGTTGTTGCACTCTATTGATTAGTCACATGACATTTACTGTTCAGGTGATAGGCTTTAAAAGTTTTTGGCATATTTCAAACCGAGGATTTCCATTGAGAATGTTAACAGCGAAATCAGTGTGCAGAAGCAATAATATGTGTACAGATTGGTCACAGGACGCGTCAGTCATCTCTGCTCCCACTCACAATCTGCCTCAGACTGTACCCACCCACTCACAGAGACAGGTGGCCAATCTGTCGCTTCAGTGGCACAGGTGTGTGTTTGCATGCGTGTGTAACAGTGGTCCAAGATGGAACAGATGACGGTGGCATTTCAGGTGTGTAACAGGAGCACAGTAAATTCCACAAACATGGGGCTGGAGCATATGCTCTTTTGTTTATGTTACATTATCAACCATAACACTGTATCTTTGTCATGAAATCCTGAAACAATGATTAAAACCTAAACAAATGCAGATGTCCGTGTGGGCATGAGGAACTCATCTCATGCCAGAAGACGTTCAGTGTTTTGGAAGACATTCTCACACAAACAATGAAATTCCCTTCCTCTACCTGTGTGTTTTCACACCCTGCCCTGAGCCGCCACACCTCACCTGAGCAGACAAAGCCTCGAAAACTATTCAACATATGACACGACTCTTAAGCAGCCATTGTCATTCAGCCTGAACTCACAAATGGTCAGTGATCAGCTGTATTAGTCACACCTGTGACCTTTGTGAGGAATCTGTGCTCATGATTTAGACATAACAGAGCATTCAAAACCTCCCAAATGACTTAAGACATGGTTTCATTAAGCAGATTTAGCAGAAACGCACAGCATTAGCTGCTTAGTACAGTATTTACAAGATAACCTCAATGATGTCCACAATACCTGGACAAATCTCAATGGTAATTGCTCTGTGTGACTTTTGATTGATCCCATTACCTGAATTCTGTTTAGTGCCTGATTGGAAATTCTACAGCATTATTTTATGATGCATGTCACCTGAACAGCTGTTAACGGTGCATTCAGTAATTTGGTACTAATTTGAAAAAATGTACACATTAAAAAATAAATTGTTTATGTGAATATTTATCTGAATGGCGTACATTCACATGAGAGGAAGAATCATCATAATAGTTTTCTATAAAGAGTGTTTTAATTATATATGGTGTGCACCACCCCCCTGTATTTCACCATGTTTGAATAGTGCGACCTGCAGTGTTTCATTAAATGTTGGAGAGTATCCTCGCGCTCATTGGCTGCCGCTTCTGCTAGTAGCATAGTGTTTTTGGTGATGCGAAGAGTGAAAATTAGACAATGGACTCTATATACACTATAAACTTAATAGATCATCCCTTCCAGAGTTTGAACTGTGGAGCTGTGGGTTCCTGGCTTCTATCTTGAACACACCACCACCTCCTGTCATTTAATACAGATCATAAGAGCATGAAACGCACAAATACACAAAACTGAGAAAATATGGGGGTGTCCCACATTACACATGGACTTGGTGAGTCATTAGGAACATCTAGTGCCCACAGCATGAATTTGGTACCTACACAGATTTCCTATCTCTGCGATTTGCCCACACACACAGAGAATAATGTACATCTGTCATACAGCAGAAATGTCTAAACTCTTCAAACTCTTCACATACCTATTAAAGTCAAAAAGGTTAATAGCCATATTTTCTTTTTAGGTTGTAGCTTGATGTGGCTAAATGCTGAATTGATTTTGAATGATCAGAGACAATGTTTTAGTAATGAACTGTCTAAATTGTTTTACAACTTAGTTCTTCCAGCTCAAGAAATACTATTAAAGGAAAGAATCACTCATTTTAAACAATAAAAAAATCATTGTTTCCTCACCCTCATGTCATTTTATATAAGTATGCAAGGTTTTTTTCCCTGTGAAGCACAAAAGTAGTTTTTGAGAGTTCAATACGCAGATATTGCTATTTAATCACATTTCATACATAGTGACCATAGTGACCAAAACTAACCCCAGCCACAATGAAGGCCCACAGCGGAGCAATGATGGAGATTTGGAACCAGGGGGACGACAGACAGAGACGATGGAAGTGGAGACCCAGGTGGAGGCGAAGAGGAGATGAGATCGTGTGACACGATGGATCAGGAGACCGAGGCGAAGACGCAACAACGAGCATCCGAGGTGGAGCCAGGGTGCCAGAGGACTGAGGTCGGAGCCAGTGGAACAGAAGCAGAGGGAATGAAAGGAACCAGCGGAGACAGGACTGAAGGACTGGCTGTCTCTGGAAGAGGAGCTGGGAGAGGGAGAAATGGTGGGATCACTGGAGATGCAGGAGTCTTGGAGCTGGGTGGGATCTCTGGAGATGCAGGAGTCTTGGAGCTGGGTGGGATCTCTGGAGACGCAGGAGTCTTGGAGCTGGGTAGGATCACTAGAGACGCAGGAGACTTGGAGCTGGGCAAGACCAGCGGGAACGGAAGACTACAGGGATTTTCCTCTTCCAAATCCTCATAAATATTACCAGAGGCCAGCTCACCCTCTGCGGGCAGGGCTTCCCTTCATGCCTTCGTACTCTACTAGCACACCCTGGGACAGACAGTGTTGCCGGCTCACGCACCTGGTCATACCTTTCATTGGGCTCAGGGGCAATATGCTCTGGCGTCAGCTCTGGTGTAGGCATCACAGCAGGCTTGGGCTCCTTGTCTGCGGTAGGCTCTGGTGTTTGCTCCATGCAGTGTGTGGGAGATGGCTGGCTGGGCTTTGGGTCTGAGTGGGGCTGGTGATGTGCTCCACAGCAGGGCAGACACTGAACGGTGATCCGTTTTTTAACAGCACCCACATACTCTAAAACGTTACCATTGACATGCATTATATGACCGGCACACTGGTGGAGTTAAAAACTTTATTTGTGTTCTACTGAAGAAACAAAGACACCTACATCTTGGATGCCCTGGGGGTAAGCAGATAAACATCAAATTTTCATTTTTGGGTGAACTATCCCTTTAAGGCTGGTGTGGAAAAATACACAGAGCGAGCTGTCCGGATAGCTCTAGCAACAAGAGGTGAACAGCAGGTAAGTCCATACTAATAATTTAATTTACCATAGCAGTCTTGTTTAGGCCCTGTATTCTGTCACGTATCAGTGGCTGCAATTATTTTACTTGGAAACATGCAGGAGAATACAGGAATCAAACTCATATAACATTACCACACAAACATAATAGATAGCGGACAAAGAACTGAGGAAACTAAGGGCACACAGATAACAAGACAACTAAATGAATCACAGATGAACGTAATCACTAAGTCAGTAAGGAAACTAACTAGCAAACAGAACTTAGGCAAAGCAGAAAAGAGAACAGAATGAAACCAACACAGAATGAGACTGCAACAGGTTGCGACTTTAAAGGGTTAGTTCACCCTAAAATGAAATTTCTGTCATCATTTACTCACCTTCATGTCTTTCCAAACCTGTAACATCATTACAGGTTTGGAAATACATGAAGGTGAGTAAACCAGACACGAATGAAGCGTTAAGCGCAAGTGATTTACATGTCAAGTCAATGCAAAGACGCGAATAGACATTCTGCGGCACGATTCGCGCAAATTGAGCGCTTCAGGCATTGGACGTGCATAACAAGTTGAAAATCTTAACTTTGGCGGATATTTGCGCCACGTTAACCAATCAGGAGCTTGCTCTAGTAGTGACAACATTGAGGACAAAATCATATGTGGATATCCGGAGCTGTACGATACATCTGCGTACTTTATAGAAACAGGAATAAAAAGGATCTTGCTTGGAAGAAAGTGATCGAGGAGGTGGGACAATCTGGTAAATTGTAAAAAACGCTCTTTACTCAATTTGAGCTACACATATTGAGACTACAAGCTAGGTAAAGCCGTCAAATTGAGCTTATTCGCCGTGTTTTAAAACAATCCATGTCAGCCATTTTCGCAACGAGACTGGAGCCGCCTGGCAGAACCCCCTCCATGATGCGAATTCGCATCTGCTGTGAAGCGAATGTCACGCGCATGTTCAAGCGTCTAACTACGCGCGAATAGCACGATTTATTCGCGGAAGTCGCATCTGGTGTGAACGCACAGTAAGACTTACGTTCATCTTCGAAACACAAATGAAGATATTTTGAATTAAATCTGAGAGATTTCTGTCCTTCTATTGACAGTCTACGCAACTACCACTTTGATGCTTCGAAAAGTTCATAAAGAGATTGTGAAACTAATTCAAATGAATTGAGCAGTTCAGTTCAAATTTTCTGAAGAGGCTCGATCGCTTTATATGATGAACAGATGTTGTTTAAACTTTTATTTACATATAAATTGATCAACGCACACATCAGATATGGTAAATGGAAGGTCAAGCATGTTTGCTTGATGTGTAAGAACCATTCTCATGTGTTATGCAGCATGTTTGACCTACTGCTAAAACCAATGAGGTTTGTTCTCGTGCATCAAAGCAAGTAAGATTGAGCTTCTGTGTATGTGCGCTGGAGTTTCAGATATGAATCTGAGGTATGTGTAAAACAGAAGTCCATTTTTGTTATCTGTGGTATGTCGTGTAGTGATTTGAGACAGCTTGAGTTACATGAAGTTCAGCAGCTGGCATACTATCAGCAGCAGTGAGTAGCAGCCCTGTCGTGACCCCGGTTTAGGCCTGTCATGCTGCTAAATCGGACCTCTGATTAGCTCCCCGCCTCTGAAATGACAGCTGTACCGGATACAGATCCATTACGCGGGAATGAAGGTATGGAATCTTCAGAGAGACGAGTGATAGTGGAAACAGTGAACTGTGCCAATAGGAAGAGTTTGATCCTAAGCAAGATACTGGAGACACTATCAACACACACTGTGTGCTTAATATAGCAACTGACATAGTGCAAGACATACCTCTCCATCGCTCCTCAAATATCACTGGCCTGTTACTCTTAGGGGCTACGGGGGTGTGTGCACGG